>CM052437.1:125357244-125369083 GCA_028533085.1 Varecia variegata | reverse complement strand
CTCAGCCTCCTGAGTAGCTGGGACTACAGGCATGCGCCACCATGCCCGGCTAATTTTTTCTATATATATTTTTAGTTGGCCAGATAATTTCTTTCTATTTTTAGTAGAGACGGGGTCTCGCTCTTGCTCAGGCTGGTCTCGAACTCCTGAGCTCAAACAATCCGCCCGCCTCGGCCTCCCAAGTGCTAGGATTACAGGCATGAGCCACCGCTGGTGGTTGGTGCTGTGATTTTTGAAAAAGTCATTCATTTGTGCCAAGCTCAGTGTCTTCTTCTTTATATTGGGCATTATAAAATCATTTTTCTATCCTACCTCACAGGGTTATTTTGAGAATAAAATATATATAAAATCTGTCTTGAACTGTAAAGAAAACTGTATGCTAGCATTGGTTATTTCTTGTGGTTACATCATCTTCTCCTGCTAAATTGCATTTGATTAGAAGGGAACATCCCTTACTACCTTATGCTTTTATTGTATTCTCTTCAGTGTCTAATACAATGCTCTATATATAATGAGTTGGGTTTTTTTTTTTTTTTTAAAAAAAAAAGCTTATTGAGTAGTGGTGATCTTCTGTTTTTCAAGGCTACCCTTCCTTTTCAGCAAAAACATGGTGGTGTTTGAGGGATTCCAACCAGTGCCAACTTGTGTGCCCCCAAGCATTTTTTAACAGTAAAAAGACAAAGCATGAACTGGAGAGGATGCTTGATTTATACCTGCCTAGGCAATCAACCTGCCACCCACGGAAGTGTTAGAAGTTTGGCAGTTAATCAGCAAAGCAATTTTTGTGCTTTATTCTTTATTGTCGATCTTTTGAGTTTGTCCCATAATGGTTCTCCTTAGTCATTTTGTCCCATAATAAAAGCTCTGTGGACAGGAACTTTGCATCTCTGAATTTTCTCTGAATTGAGACAAAAGTGCCTGTTAAATTTCAAACACTCAATAAATACTTACTAGATGAAGGAAATAACTCATGAAAATTAAGGATATGTGTACTCTTTCAAAAACTTGCGAGATTTACCCGACCATTAATTTTATTCTATTCAGTAAAAGTTTTCCCCAATTTCCTTCTTAATAGAATGAAAAAACTAAAGTTTGTGTTGAATTCTTTTCTAGTGTTTTAAGCTCCTTCTGTCAGATTACATTGCAGTTTCTCTTCTGTGTTTATGGGTATGCATATTTGTTTTAAATGTATATAAACAATTGCCATCCTTTTGATTAAAACCCAATCTTATCTAAGCTCCTGTTTTTCTGAAGACTATCATTTTATGTTTGAGGAAAAGAAAAAACAATTATTGTGTGTTTGAACATAAATATATTTATTCTCAAGGATATGCCTTTCTTTGAACTAATTACATTGTTTTTCCAAATACATAACCCAAGAAAGTATTTTACACCCAAACCAGAGAGGTTGTAGAATTAATTTTAAAATTTATTCAACGTGCTGTTATATTCACTTTCAGAAATTGAATCATGAATTTGAAGATTAGAAAAATAATCATGTTTTCTGTGCTATTTAAATTTGCCTTCCCTAAGACTCAAATTTTAGATACATTTTTTTCTCATTCTCCTAAATAGTACTTTTCTGAAGCAATGGATTAATATTATTTCGACAAGGCTTATAGAGTAAGAATACGGGAGAGACCAGGGTTGTATCCAGTTGCTCAATCAACGGAATAGGTTCCTTTCTCTTTTCCCACCCTGCCTACCTCCTGGGGTTCAATTAATGAAAAGTGAAGTGGCCAAAAGGCAAACAATAAGTAATGAGGAGAGGCGAAGTCCTGGATAAAGAGAACTAGAAAATTAGATCCTAGATAGTCAAGAGTTGATATAAAATAGCTCTTTTCACAAGGGACTTCAAATTGCTGTCTCCTTGCCAGACTGGAGAGTTCAACCTGTCATGATCAGTTGATTTTCATGCAGATGATGTAACCTGACAGCTAGCAACATGCAGGGATCTGGTGAGCAAGCCAAGAAATTTAGGAACAGAGTAAGTAGAGATGAAACTTTTTCTAATCAATCAGGATTATATTTCTCAGAGGTTACTTAATCTGTTGCACATTAACAGCATGTTTTAAACACATTTTGTGCTTTTAAAAATTGTTTGTAATTATACAAAATGATTTTTTTTGTTCATAAATTAATGACAGGAAAAAGTGATGATGAAGGCTTAGTTATTGATTTATTACAAGTCGTAGGACCTCAGGGATATTTCACAGGCAGATTGGTGGAGTTCAACCTCTTTTTGGATGGTTGACTAACTTGGGCTCCAGTAGAACTTAACAGTTCAATCTGTAAATATTCATTTACTACAACAATGCAGTGGGACTCTTTTTTTAAAGTGACAAATTCTAGTGTCATTATTAAATATATGCATAAAATTTCCCAGGGGCCTAAGACGATAGCTATAAAAAATTCTTTTGATGTTTGAAAAAAAGATTCATGCCATATTTGGTTCTCATCTCCCAAAAATTAATTAATAAGTAGGTCTAATGAAGACACAGTACCAGCTTTCCAGATGTTCTTAATGTCATCCATCTTTATTATGTGTCCTCAAATGCCAGCAGTTAGTACCTCCTTTGGGACAGGCAAGATAAAAAAGAGAACAGATGCTAGCAGAGTTGGCTGGCACAACAGAAACATACTTTCTTAAAGCAAGAGTATGCATGGAACACTATATAATTGTAGATTACTGAAAAATCATGATGATCAATTGACCAGTCCACACTTCCTGCACTAGAGATGAGCACTTCCTTTTGGACAAGTACCCTTAGTAACAGAAGGCAAATAGCAGTTTTGAAACACCAAAGGTTCTTCATATATTAACTATGATTTCCTAAAAATAAATCATTTTTTCCAGTGTATTTTCCCCATTGTAGACACTTGGTTAATATTTGCTATACTCTCTTCATTTCCTTCATTGTACTTATTGCCATTAATTTATATTCTTATTTGCTTATTTCTCTCCTGCTATAAGTGGTAAGACACACATGGTCATTTTTCTTAGGGAAGGAAATACTTTTTTATTGAATTATAATATTCACACAGGGAAGTACACGTATCATTAGTGTAGACACAATGAATTTTTACAAATTGAACACATCTGCATAGTCAGAGTCGAAATTAAGAAATAAAAAACTAGTATCATCCCAGAAGACTTCTGGTGCTATCTTCTAAGTTGCTATACTCCAAAAATAAGCACTTTCTGATTTCTCACAGCTAAGAATACTTTTGCCTGTTCTTAGATTTAATATAAATGAAATTATACGGTATGTACTATTTTGTGTCTGGCTTCTTAACATAACATTTATGAGATTAATATTGGTTGGTGTAATTGTAGATCATTCATTCTTATTGCTATGTTATATGACTGTATATGAATATATCACATTTATTTATCCATTTTGTTGCTGATGTGCATTTGGGTTTCTAGTTAGAATTATTCCAAATAATGCTATAAATATATGTTCATCAAAAGTATGTTTGTTGGTGAATATACATACACATATCTGTGGTGTGTATACCCAGCAGAGAAATTATTGGCTTGTAGGGTATGCATATGGTCAGTTTCAGTAGATATGCCAAACAGTTTTCCAAAGTAGTTAAACGAATTTCCCCTTTACCATTAATGTGTGAGTGAGGGAGGTAATCTGTTTTGTTCACCGTTGTATTTCCTGCACCTGTCACAGTGCTTAGTACCTTTAGGCACTCAAGAAGACTTGGATGAATAAATTCAACTGATGTACGTCAACAGTGTCTGAATGATTACTGGCATTTCATTGATCTTTTTAAGTTGTAAGATTTATAGTCCCGGCCGGGCGCGGTGGCTCACGCCTGTAATCCTACCACTCTGGGAGGCCGAGGCGGGTGGATCGCTCAAGGTCAGGAGTTCGAGACCAGCCTGAGCAAGAGCGAGACCCCGTCTCTACTAAAAATAGAAAGAAATTATCTGGCCAACTAAAATATATATAGAAAAAGTTAGCCGGGCATAGTGGCGCATGCCTGTAGTCCCAGCTACCTGGGAGGCTGAGGCAGTGGGATTGCTTAAGCCCAGAAGTTTGAGGTGGCTGTGAGCTAGGCTGAGGCCACGGCACTCACTCTAGCCTGGGCAACAAAGCGAGACTCTGTCTCAAAAAAAAAAAAAAAAAAAAGATTTATAGTCCACTTCACAGTTTTGCCAAAAGCCATCCCTAGATATTTAGTCCTTGGGGGAAAAAAAAAGACCTCTTCAGTAAATGCCATTCTTTACCATAAGTAGCTGACTCTTAATGGAATAAATAGTATTCATTCAATAACATAGAATACAGATAGGTTAGCACAGGAAGGCATTTCAGTCCCAACTCTCCTACCCGTCTCCCCTCCCCCCATTGCACAGTTGAGGACACAGGGGTGCAAAGAAATCATATTACATACCCGAATCTTAAGAAACTATTCTTGAGATTCATAAGTAGACATATTCTTTGTTTTCTTCTTTAAAACTTTGGGTCGAATGATTATTTAATTAGTATAAAATAATGTGTTTTGCTAAGAACAGACTGGGGTTCTTATTTTATAGATACAATATTTACACTTCTACTGTGACCTGTCCCCCCAAAAATTTTTTCTTTCTTTTGTTTATTTAAATAAAACAAATTCTTTCTTGTCACCATGCAAAATTGTTTAGGTTTTCTCTCTAAGATGAGATTTCTCTCTCTTTTCCATGGCCTTATCAGAATCAATTCTGAGAATAAATGGTTTTTGGATAGACTTTTTATTCATTTCTTTTTACCACGAGCATCTTACAAAACCATCTTAAAAGATAATAAGCCTTTGAGCCTTTCATCTAAAGAATAGATACTTTACAGTGAATAAAATTGAGAGAAAGCCAATTCAACATTTAATATGTACCTATTCAATAGCTGCAACTATTTTGATGAGGCTTGAGTCATTGCAGTGTTCCAGGGTCTAGGACATAGACTAGATTTGGATGAAGATACGTATAGTAGAGTCTATTAATGACTTCAAATCTTTACACGTTCTTATGTGTCACTGCCCTTTAACATGTTACTTTGCAGTTTCTTCCAACAAAGAGTCAGAGTATATTTCTCTACCCCTTAACTTTAAGCTCGGGTATATGAATTTCTTTGGCCAATGGAATGCTAGGGGGCGTGAGTGACCAAAGGCTTAAAATACACCCCTGCTATTAAGCTTTCTCTCTTGAGCCACCCCTAGCACCATGAGATATTCATCGCTAGCTTGCTGGTTCCAGGATGAGGCTGAGAGACATGTGAAAGAGAGCCTACCTGCCCCAGCTGAGTGTGGCCTAGATCAGATGCCCTCCACTTAACCTCTAGATGCATGAATAAACCCAGCTGAGATAAACCAGGCTAATACAAACCACACCCAGATTAACTGACTCCACAACCCTTAGATGTATGATCTAAATAAATGGTTATTGACGTATGTCAGAGAAATTTCATGGCTGTTTGTAATGCAGTGTTATTGAAAATATAGTTAACTAATAGGTAATTATAGGAGGATAATGGCCATGTTTACCAGAGAATGATGAAAGGGAAAGGTGCCACAGCAAGGGAAACTTGTCAATAAGCAAGAGGCTTATCCAAGTTATGGGTAGAGAGTCTTAAAAACAGGGCTACATTCTGGCATGTAAAGAGCTTAGAAGTCACCAGTCCATTGTAACAGGTAAAAAGCTGAACAAATTAAAAAATCAACAACTCTTCTTAGGTCTGTCAGAGAAGTGAGGTCACAAGGAAAACTGCTACCCCCCAAAATTGGAGAAACAGACAAATTTGGAGAATTACAACATATTGGATAGAAACCTTCATGGAAACCAATACCAGTGAAGGAAAAGGAGAGCTACAATTGATGAATTGCTGAAGGTTCAAGGTGGATAATTCTGAAAGCTACAGACCCCAGGAGGACCCAATCAAGCAGGGGTACCCAAACTTTTGTGAGTATTACTTCTAGGAGCTGTATCGGGTACAGTGAATATCAGAGAAAAATCCCCTTGTGCTTCTGGCAGGGTCAGAGCAAAAGGAATCATTTTGAAACACACCAGAGCATTATATTCTTTTTAAGAAGTTCTCCCTTCAAAAGAAACTAGTTTACTACAACCTAAACTATTGGGGTTTTATCAGTGCCTAGCTGGAGGAAGCCAGCCCTTCTGTCTCACCTAAGGAGAGGGGAAAAGAAGACTGAGAAGCACTAATGAAGTTCACAGCCCAGGGCACAGGCTCACCAAAAGACTGGGACCTAATCATAGGACTGTAGAACTCTTCCCTTTCCCTCCATCTTCCCACTACATTATTAAAGGCCTATTTACTGCAGTTCTTTTACCTAGCACATCATGTCTACGTTTCAACAAAAAGTACAAGGCATAGTAAAAGACAGAAAACAAAGTTTGAAGAGACTGAATGATCATCAGAATCACAGTCAGAAATTGCAGAAATACTGAAATTATCAGACCAGAAATATTTTTAAGACTATAATTAATATGTTAAAGCATTTAATGGGTAAAGTAGACAACACACAAGAACAGATGATAATGTAAGCTGATAGATATTCTAAGAAAGAGCCAAAAGGAAATACTAGAGATGAAAAACACTACAAGAGAAATGAAGAGTATCATTGATAGACTCATTAGTATGGACAAAGCTGAAGAATCTCTGAGCTTGAACATATGTCAATAGAAACTTGAAATCAAAGAGAAAAAATATTAAAAAAAATTGAAGAGAATATCCAAGAACTATGAGACAACTACAAAAGACATAACAGAGAAGTAATGAGAAACCAGATGAAAAAAGAGAGAAAGGAATAAAAACTATATTTCAAGCAATAATGATTGAGAATTTCACCAAATTAATGTCAGGTACTGAACCATAAATCCAGGAAGCTCAGAGAACAATCAGCAGGATAAATGCCAAAGAAAACTACCCAGTATTATATCCAAACTAGAGAAAATCAAAGATAAAAAATTCTTGACAGAAGCCAGAGGGAAAAAAAAGTACCTTAGGTATAGAAGAGCAAGAATAGGAATTCCATCTGACTTCTTCTCTGAAACCATGCAAGCAAGAAGAAAGTAGAGTGAAATATTTAAAGTGTTGCATGGAGAAATAAAGAATTTTTCAGACAAACAAAAATTGAGGGAATTCGGTATGTGAAGAAAGGAGAGAAAATGGCATCATATAAAATGCTCAGATAAAAACACAAAAAATATGAAAACTGTGAGAGGCAAAAGAAGAACAAAGAACAAGATGACCTTGGGTATGATAATGATTTTTTAGATGCAACTCTAGAGGCACTATCTATAAAGAAACAACTGATAAATTAAAATTTATTAAAATTAAAAACTTCTCTGTAAAGGACAATTTCAAGACAATGAGCAAACAAGTTACTGATGTAGAGAAAGTTTTGCAAAGGACATATCAGATAAAGGACTGTATTCAAAATAAAGAACTCTAAAAACTCAGCAATAAAAACACAATGACCCTATTAAAAATAGATTAGGTATCTGAATAGACACCTCACCAAAGAAGATATGCAGATGCCAAATCAGCATATGCAAAGATGTTCCACATCATATGTCATTTGGAAACTGCAAATTAAAACAAGATACCACTACACACCTATTAGAATGGCACAAGCCAGAACAGTGACAACACCAAAAGCTGGCGAAGATGTGGAACAACAGAAATTCTCATTCATTGTTGGTGGAAATGCAAAATGGTTTAACCCCAATGGAAGACAGTTTGGCAGTTTCTTACAAAAGTAACATACTCTTACCACACAGTACAGCAATCTCACTCCTTTCTATCTACCCAAATGAATGGAAAACTTTGTTCACACAAAAAGGCACAAAAGGATATTTACAGTAGTTTTAATCATAATTGCTAAAAAACTTGGAAGCAACCAAGGTGTCCTTAGTAGGTGAGTGGATAAATAAACTGTGGTAAACCCAGACAATGAAATACTATTCAGCACTAATAAAGAAATGAGATATCAAGCCATGAAAAGACATAGAAGAAATTTAAATTTGCATTACTCAGTGAAAGAAGTCAATCTAAAAAGGCTATATACTTTATCATTCCAACCATATGGTATACTGAAAAGGCAAAAGTAGATACAGTAAAAAAATCAGTGGTTGCTAGGAGTTAGATGGGATGGAGAGATGAATAGGCAGAGCACAGAGGGTTTTTAGGGCAGTGAAACTATTCTGTAAGGTACTATTTAATATAATGATGGATACATGTCATTATACATTTGTCAAAATCAATAGAATGTGTAACACCAAGAATGAACCCTAATGTAAACTATAGACTGTAGGTGACAGTGTGTCAATGTAGGCTCATTTATTCTAACAAATGTAGCGCTTTGGTGCAGGATGTTGATACAGTGATTGTGCAGGGTTGGGGAAGAGGGTATATGGAAGCTGTCTGTACTTTTCACTGAATTTTGCTGTGAACCTAAAATTTTCTCAGAAACAAAGCTTATTAATTTAAAAAATGTAAACCAAAAAACCAGGGCTGACTAGGACATCTACAGTCCTGGTAATAGAGCAACACCATATTGGACCTCCAGTTAGTGGCTTATTTGGTTCAAGTATATCTAGCCAGCCTTACACTAAGCCAGTGGATATCACCCTTTGGTGACATCATGTCTTGAAGGGCTTGTTAAAGCACACTTTTCTGAATCACTTTGTGATTAAGTATATCTGGGGAGGGGCCATAGCATTTGAGTTTTGTTAAAAACTCACTTAAGGCTAAGGTTTCTGGTATGGAAACACACTTTGAGGACCGCTCCCCTAAGCAATAAAGGATGTGTTCTGTTCGATCCCAAACACCTTGTCTATGGACAGTGTTCTTCCTCGGGTGAGATTTAAAGCTTTGGAGGACTCAGGCTTTGTATAAACACATTGTAGACCATCTCTTCATGGTTTTCCTATAGTTTTAATTAGGTTTCCCCTCTGGATTATTTCTCCTTCTCTTTCAGTATTAGGTTCAGGATTCTTAGTCTTGATAATTAATAAGTCCAAAGGCAAATATAATAGATTTGAAATAGAGTACTATTCATGACTACACAGAATCAATTTAACAATAGCCGATATGACAGTCCCTGAAGTATAACCACTATATCATGGAACCTATTAATACAACTTAATATGCATGTTTCTCCCCCACAAGTAATACATTTTAGCCAAAATAAAGAAATGGACCAGCCTGAGCAAGAGAGAGACCCCATCTCTACTAAAAATAGAAAGAAATTATATGGACAACTAAAAATATATATAGACAAAAAATTAGCCAGTCAAGGTGGCACGTGCCTGTAGTCCCAGCTACTTATGAGGCTTAGGCAGGAGGATTGCTTGAGCCCAGGTGTTTGAGGTTGCTGTGAGCTAGGCTGACACCACGGCACTCAAGCCTGGGCAACAGAGTGAGACTCTGTCTCAAAAAAAAAAAAAAAAAAAAGAAAAGAAATGGAGGCAGAAAAATGAAATAAACTGATGACCTTTATCAAGTCTTTATCGTTCAGAGATGGAGTTGGGAATAGGACTTTGGAATACTTTCTGCTTACCTGATTTTATTGCTGACACATTTTATTTGTCACGTTTTGTCTTTCCAGAAATAGGCTAGATCTTGTGCAAGAGCAAACTATTTATTCACCTTAGGCCATTGTTAAGGCCCATTAAATCTCATCTGGAGTAGAAAAAGGCAATTTATTCAAGAAACAACAAATTACAGTATTTCAAGGCTAAAGTAAAGGGGTTGTTTAAGCTCTCTCAAAGTTCAAGTTAAAAGACTATCTTAATATCAATGCCTTTTTGGCTATGGCTTATAAAAAATTTTATGAACGTTCTTAAAAGAAGTTTAGAACCAAGAAAAAAGGAATAAAACAATTAAAATATAACTTCCTGACTCAACTAGTCCTAAAACCCTATTTTGATGTATGAAAACCATATCAAAGAGAAAATGAATCAATTAGACTTGCACAAAAACCTACTTTGTTTTATCTACATTGCTGAGATTTTTCTGCTTTATTAAACAATGATTCTTTGTGTTAAAGGCATGTGTATGCACTGTAACTAGTCATCTGTCTGAGCTTCAAAACCCTGCTTGAGATGCTTATTTCACCTGCCTAAAGACTGAATTAAAGAATCAAGAAACATATAATAGTAGAGAATTGAAAGTGAGACACTGAGTTGAGATAATGATCCTGAAAACAAGTTGGGAAAAAATGATAATAAACATGAGGCAAAATGCCATCCATGTGAAACAGACCAGAGTTTCCATAAATCCCTGATACACACTGGATCCAATTTTTGTGTTAAACTTCCTCTCCCAGCAAACCTCACCAAAACTTTTAACTTTTCTATTAATTAATTTATAACTATCAATTTAGCACTCACCTGTTTCAGAGGGATCCCAGCCAGCCAGGGCTCAGGAATTGAAGTCAAGTCCTACCATCAACAGGAAAATGGAGCTGCAGCTGGCCTCTTTGCCACAGCTTGTGGGACATTTCCCATGGTGGAAAGAATGAGAGGGGACATCTGGCCATCTTGCTATCTGAGAGTCTCCAGAGCCTCTGCCTGTCTCATAGCAACAGTCAGTCCCAACTTCCTCACCTGATTGAGGATTCTATGGTTTGGAAAAACAAGAATAATTCTTCCTCATTGAGAGGGTCTAGGCCTATTATGTAGGGACTATACAGATGGTATGAAACATGGTCTACCGTTCCAAGAAATTTCAATCCAATTAAAGAAAAAGATGTTGCAACTAAACCCTAGCACAATTAAGTGCTCAATTATATGGTTTAGGTTATATAGACATAGATGACATAGGCATCCAATAATAATATTATTTTTATTTCCATTCCAAGAGAGTTTGATGGTTAATCCAAGGTTTTTATGTACTGTTTTAATAGAAAACACTTACTGAGCAAAGCTGGTTTAACCTTTATGTGGCAATGAGTTTGCCCATTGGAAAACATGGAAAACAAACACAAAACAGGAAATAAAAAAGCTAAATACTATTTCAAAATTACCAAGTTATACCTTATTTTTAGTATAAAAAACTAAAAGAAATGTAGTTTTTTCATCTACAGAAAGGAAAATTCTAATGTTCTTAGTGTGGCTTCCCTTTCTAATATAAAAAAACAAAAGACATGAGTGAAGCATTAATATCCATATTAAATGCAGCCATTAATTGGGAATATAAAGTTTTTAAAGGCTATAAAACAAATTTGCCAAGCATATTAAGGGTATACTGGTATAAAAAAGTTTTATCACTGTTTTTATACCAGCAAACCAGGCTGAAAAAATCTTTAGCAACAAAGCCTCTATTGATACTTCTTCCAAATATCCTCTCGTAAGACCATGAATAAATTATACTTCCAGGTAGAGCAGACACATTTCCCTGGAATTTTGTCATCGCTTTTTAGAATAATGTTAAATATTTTATTTTCATTTATATTATTGTCTTCTAGATTTTACCCCATAAAACTTTGTTGGCATATAATTTGGCATATATATGGCAGAGAAATTAATAAACAAGGGGAGAAGGATTAAAATCAGGTTGTAATCTCCAAGGAAACTAATTTGTAATGCTCAAGTGTTGATGGCACAGAGCATTTCGGGGGTAGTAACAGTGAATTGAGAAATGTGCAAGAAATGCTTAGAGGTATAGTTCAAATGGACAGTATAAAATCTTGCACAGGGCCGGGCGCGGTGGCTCACGCCTGTAATCCTAGCACTTGGGAGGCCGAGGCGGGCGGATTGCTTGAGCTCAGGAGTTCGAGACCAGCCTGAGCAAGAGCGAGACCCCGTCTCTACTAAAAATAGAAAGAAATG
>CM052437.1:125264165-125339793 GCA_028533085.1 Varecia variegata | reverse complement strand
GTCCTGTGTGTTTAGCAGCATCCCTGACTTCTACCCACTAGATGCCAGTAGCACCCCCCAGCTGTAACAAAATATCTCTAAACATTGCCACATGACCCCTGAGGGGTAAAATCACCCCTATTTGTGAACTACTGACTATCTTTCCATCTATCTCACTATAAAGAGACAGTAAAAATAAGAATAAAAGACTAATTCTTAATAATACTAAGGAATTATTCTTTTTTTTTAGGAGAAAAATAGTGCTGTGGTTTGGTTTTAAAACAACTGCTTCTCTTTTAGAAGTATATGCTGAGTTATCTATAGATGAAATGATATGATATGATCATTTATGTCATATGGCATACGCTGGGGGAATAAGCTTGAAAAATAATATTGGGCAGGTTAGGGGTGTGGGTGGAAAGGATTGGTCATAGCTTGATGGTTGTTGGAGCAGGATGGAAGGTATTCCGCTCTGTTTACTCTTGTGTATATTCAAAATTCTACATAATAAAAAGTTTAAAACCCAGAGTCCAACAATCAATTTAATGTACACATACTTCCTACTAACCATTATATCTCTATCCTAAGGTTGCATGTAGACATTTATTCTAACATCCTTCCTGGAAAATGAATACATCAGTTTATTTTGTACAAATTGGAGATTATATATTAAAATCTTCTAAAATACTATGGATTTCTTGTCCTGTTTATCAGGGGACTTAATTACACAAAGTATGTTAATATTAATTACTGACCTGTGGACTCAATGCCGAAAGGAAGTAAAAAGGTCAGAATAATCTAATCTCTTCCCTACTACCTTTTCTTTTTTGTGTCAGGAGCAGGAGATATTTTAGTTTGAATTTAATTCTCAGGTTAGACTAATCATACTGACCAAATTAATGTATAATTGTTAAATTCACTCTGCACCTAGTATTCTGTAGGCGCAGCCTTAGGATATCACCTCAGGCAGAGGTGAAATTCAAAGAGAAAGAAGGCAATGTAGTCAATGTATGTGGACAGCAAAAATTCAGGGTTCTTAGGCCCAATAGATTTTGCAGGACCACATTTAGAAAACTACTTTGATAAAATGGAAATAATCATACATTAATAATATGTAACAGTTATTCTGATCAGTTTACATCTTCATTAAGAATAACTACAAACTATAATACCTTTATAAGATTATGGATATGAATGTTTAATATCATAATTGATTCTTTCTCATCTTCAGGGCTTTGTATGTACATGTTATTCCCTTTGCTTGGAACATTCTTCCCTCACCTCCTTCTGTCCTGGCTGATACCTATTTTCCTTCAAGTCTGGCTTAGATGGCAGTAGGACTAAGAAAACTTCCCTTGTCCTCCCTTCCCTCTACCACCTCCATTCAGCACCTCATCTGTATCTACCAGAGCAGCTACTTGCCTGATGACTTAGCAAACTTTATGGCTGAACAAATATATGAATTAATTATTTAAGAAGTATAGAAAAATATTTTTAACATGTAAAAATATCAGTTAGTATTTGTGGTAGGCAATCACTAAGATGGTACCCAATAATGCCTTTCTTGAAGTATTCACACTCTTATAGCAATCCCCTCTGCTTGAGTGTGGGCTGAACCTAGTGACTAACTTCTAATAAGAATAATATACTAACATGATGAGATGTGACTTATATGATTAGGTTCCCCAAAGATTGTGACTTCCATCTTGCTTGCCTGATCTAGCTTTTTCATTTGCTTGCTTTGATAAAAGCCACCCACCATGAAACTTCCCTGTAGAGAGGCCCATGTGGAAAGGGTCTGGTGTCTGTAGTCAACAATGAACTCAGCCCCTCAGCCAAACAGCCCATGAGGACCAGAATTCTATCAACAACCACATGGGTGGGCTTAGAAGCAAATTCTCCCACAGTCAATCAATCCTTCAGATGAAGCTTTAGCCCGGTGCTGGCCTACCCCCAGACGGCAACCTTGTGATAGCCCTTGAGCACCCACGGGAACTATGAGATAATAAACGTTTGTTGTTTTAACTAAGTTTTGGGGTAATTTGTCATACAACCATAGATAATCAGTATAATATTATTTGCATAAAAATTAAAATGTAGTAATTAAGCCATTTTGCAAATAATGCTAGGGCCTTGAGAGCATCAGGTGTGGGATCATCAACCGTGGTGACTGCAACTTTCACTCTTTAGGAGCTTTGAGACTTATCTTCCAGTCCTCAGCTGAGTCATCAATGAGGTATTAATAGAATTACCACTATTGGTCTGATATGCAAGAGCTGGAAAGTAATTTTAGTTTTCTAAATAGTCTCATTTATCATATGACTCCTGGAAATGGAATCAGAAAATCTAAATTTGAATCTTATTTTTACCATTTACAATCTGTATGAACTTACATATTCAGCTGACCTTTGAACATGAGTTTGACCTGTGCGGGTCCACTTACATGTGGATTTTCTTCCACCTCTGCCCACTCCTGAGACAGCAAGACCAACTTCTCCTCCTCCTCCTCAGCCTACTCAACATGAACATGACAGGATGAAGACCTCTATGATGATCCACTTCCCCATAATGAACAGTAAATGTATTTTCTCTTCCCTATGGTTTTCTCCATAGCTTTTTCTTTTCTATAGCTTACTTTATTGTAAGACACAGTATATAATACACATAGCATACAAAATATGTGTTAATCAACTGTTTATGTTATTAGTAAGGCTTCTGGTCAACGGGAGGCTATTAGTAATTAAGTTTTTGGGGAGCCAAAAGTCATATGTGGAATTTTGACTGTGCAGGGAGTGGGGGGTGGGGGGAGGTCAGAGTTCCTAAACCCTGAGTTGTTCAAGGGTCAACTGTATTTTCTGAAACTCTCTAAGTCAGTTCCTTCATCTGCAAAACATGACCAAACTTGCCTACCTGACAGAACAAAAAAATATGAAAGCACAAAACCTGGCACAGAAGAAATGTGGAAAAAATAGCCACTGATTATGAATCTAAGAGTACTGTTTCTCATTATAGTCTTCAAATTATAAACATGAGTTTGGAAAGACTAGAGAAATATGAAATAAATATGATTACACTATCTAAGGCAGAGAACAAAAAATTGAGAGAAAAGAGATTTTTTAGCCTGACAAAGTAAGAGATAATGGATAAATGGCATTTGGTTTAAAAAAATATACATTAGCCTGACTGATTTTTCTTTATCTTTTTCAGAGAAAGAATCAGAATACAGTAGCCCCCCCCCCCCCTTTATCCACAGGGAATAGTCCCAAAACCCCCAGTAGAAACCAAAACCTTGGAGAGTAAGAAACCTGATGGGCGTTATTCGGAACACATTTTTGTTCATGTCTTCCTCCCACAAATTTAATACCTTCTTTATCTTAACTAAGTGACTACCATGCACTGTGGCTGTAACTTTTGCAGTTTAAGGTGTGATAGCAAAGCTAGCATAATTTTTTTTCCTTTTTTCACAGATAGAAGATTCATTCTTACTGTAGATCTTAGCAACCTCCGCGTATGATTTTTCTCTTTCTTTATTAAGGCTTTTTCACTTAAAGGAAGCACTTTACAGTTTCTCTTTGGCATATCTGAACAGCTTGCATCACCACTGTTGAGTATTGGGTCCATTATTAGGTAAAATAAGGGCTACTTGACTACAAGCGCTGCAATACTGCAGTTGATCCCATAACCAAGAGGGCTACTAAGTGACTAAGGGTAGGTGGTGTAGACAGCATGGGGATGCTGGACAGGGGGAGGATTCATGTCCAGGGTGGGATGAAGTGAGACAGCATGAGGTTTTATCACACTACTCAGAATGGTGCACTACTTCAAACTCAAGAATTGCCTATTTCTGGAATTTTCCCTTTAGTAAAACTGAGGAAAGCACAACTGCAGATAAGAGGGGACTACTGTAAATAAAAACAAAAAATATGTGTTGAATGCAAGGATAAACTATTTCTGCTCCTTATGGCTTAAAACTATTCTCAGAGAGTGTCAGTTAATAGGCCAAAGCCTGTTAATTGGAAAAGTAATTAACTATCATAAGTTTAGAAAAAACCTAACGAACTACAATAGAATCTTCATTCATAAAAGTCCCTAAAAAGAGAATGGACCAACCACTTTAATTCATTTCATATTAACATACACCATCTTTTTAAAGATGGTGTAGCCCAGGGACGGCAAAGCTAAATGAGAAAGACTTGGAGCCCGCCCCGTCTTCCCTTTCCCAGCAGCTTCTGTTCAGAATCCCAGTAAAGGAGCTCCCCTTAACCTAATCTTCCTAGACAATTTTCTTTGTTTCTCCTTCACCACGTTTATTGGTTGTCTTTTTTATTTTTATTTTGTTTAAATGCTTTTTGATTTTATTTGTAGAATAAATGTTTCTTTTGTTATAAGCAGCCTCAAAATGGGTAACATTAATTTAGAGAACTCTGCTTAAAATGCCCCACGTAACCTGATATAAAAAATACAAGTGAAGGTTCCAAATCAGTGGGTGGATAGATATCTAGATAGGGTTTCTCACCTGGGCTTGATAACTCTTTGCTGTGGGGATGTCCTAGGTATTGTAGGATGTTTAGCACCGTACCTGGGTTATACCCACTAGACGCCAATAGCACCTTTCCCACCCAGACACTTCACATGCAAGCTCTAGGAAGTAGGTTAGGACAGTAGAGACAGAGGTTCCACTTGACTGTACAAAGGAGGGACAGTAGAAAGTTGTCCTTTTTACTGTCATTCGTTACCTTGTACAGTGGGAATTGATGTCCTCATCTTGTGCATTCAGCCCACGCAGACCCTGACCTAAATCTGACAAAGGCTAACAGCATATTAAGTATCCTGCCCCCAGTGGTAAATGGGGACTGGAATTAGTTTTGTTCCACCAGCTTGATGGTTGTTCTAAAACAATGTTTCACCCAGGAGCTTGTTAGATATGCAAATTTTGGGCCTGACCTCAGACTTGAGTCAGAATCCCTTGGGTCTGAAGCCCAGGAACCTGTGTTTTAACAAGCTTTCCAAGTGATTCTTCTGTGTGCTAAAGTTTGGGGCACACTGTTATATGACACGCATGTGCCCTTCCTTTTAACTGGCCTGTCCCCATAACCCCTGTGACAGTTGCATCGTCTATGTAACTGGCCTCTGCTCCAGATTCTTCCAGTTTGCACAATCAAATCAAAGCCCTATTCTGAAGCTCAGCCTTGTTGGCCAAAACCCTAACCCATTTCCTTTTATTTCTCCTTAAGGACTGGATACTCTCAACATCCCTCAGTGACTCATGAATGCCTTGTTCCACAGAAATGGGCACCTAGAACCACAATAATCACTACCTACAGTGGTATTATCACTCACTGGAAATGTTGACGGCCTTATCTGATTTGCTCAGAGATCAGTGTTGACCCAGATATAGGCAAAATACTTTGATCATTATGATTTTGATTATTGTTCCCCAGCCCAAGTGGCATCCTACAGCCAAATCAGGCTTCCAGCCCTGCAGTGTTGCTTCACTCTTACCTGCGGAGTCCCTTATTCGAATACCAGCAGGCTTCATGGCAAAGCCGTGGATGTGACCTTACATCACCGGTAGAGACTTGGGCTTAGAGACTTCACAGTTTGAAGTTCCTTGGTGTGTCAGGAAACCAGAAAACGGAAAGAATTTGGTAGAGGATTTGGCCCAACAATGCCACAGTCTTTCCTGGAAAATACAGTTGGTGCAGAAACTTCTAATTTCAATTTTGATATTTTTAAATAAAATAATTTGCTTCCAAGTTATATAGTAGGTGGGACCTGTGGTGTAAGGGGTCCCATAGCAACAGTATAGGGGACATAATGGGGAAGGAAATAAGTTTGACTACGTGGTTTGGAAAGGGAGATTGGAACAGATCATTGACTACAATCTTGCTTTGCAGATTTCGAAGTTTGGACATTATTTGGTAGACAATAGAGAGCCATTAAAAGATGCATATGTGTATATGCATGTTTTATTTTTATTTTCACAAAGCGAAAACAGTGTGTAACTTCTCCCCAGTTCAAGTAATGGAAGATTTCTAGCACCCAGAAGTTCCACTCATGTCCCTTCCCAGTAACTACTCCCTTTCTTTTCTCTCTGATTTCTGACACCAGTTATTAGTTTTGACTGTTTTAGAACTTGATATAAAAAAGAGGACTTTATTTCATCATTGTGTAGTATTGCATTGCATGAGCACCCACAATGTATTTATCAGTCCATTAGATTGGGTTGATGCCAAGTTTTGGCTATTATTAATAATGCTGCTATAAATACTCCTATACCTATCTTTTGATGCATAAGGACATACATTTTTGTTTGATAGATTTGTGAAATGGATGAGATATAGGGGGTGTGTATGTTCAACTTCAGTAGATTATACCAAAGTGGTTTTATTGATTGAAATTTCCACTAGCCTTGACAGATTTGAAACAGGGACAAGATCTACACCATGTTTTGGGACACTGAATCCATCTGCAGTGGATAAGATGGTTTAGGTGTGATTATACTACAATACAGGGAGGAGGAACATTATTGCAAGAGTCCTGGTGAAAAAGAATAAGATCCTGAACTTGAAGGAGAGAGGAAAGGCCAGGACTGTGGAGCTAAGTTGGCAGGTGATTGGAGAGGAAGACAAAGGTGAAAATAAAATTTTCAACCTGGGTGACTGGGAGACAGTGACCTCAGGAGAACCAGGGTTAGCAGGTACAATAATGAGTATAGGATGAGTCAGGATGAGGTTAGGGTGCTGATGGGAATCCAAGAGAAGGTATCTAAGAGATATCTGGAAACAAAACTCAAGAGATCTGTCTAGCTACTGAAGCACTTTCACTATGATGCTTTCTACAACATTATTATAATAGACCTTGGTTTAGAAATCTATTGTCAAATAACACTAGTTTTAAGACTTTCATTTATATATCTACACTCACCTAATTGTGTTCCTAGATTTTTTAATTTAAGCCCCTATGTTCAGTAATTCCCAAGGAAGGTGAACTATTATATAGATATATGTGTACAGGCTTATAGAATGTATGCTCTGTGTTTTATGTGAAACCATATATAATAAACGTCTCTCAGATCTCTTCTTTTTATTGTCCATATAACTACTGGTTTAGTTCAAGTTTTCATCATTATTTGCTGGAACTGCTGTCGTAACTTCTTAACTGATCTCTTGCCTTCCATATTCATGACCCTGAAATGCACTCTCCACAATGAGATCCAGAATAATCTTTTGTTTACTATTATTATTTTTTGGACCGAGTCTCACTAGAGTGCTTTGGTGTTAGCCTAGCTCACAGCAACCTCAAACTCCTGGGCTCAAGTGATCCTCCTGCCTCAGCCTCCCCAGTAGCTGGGACCACCACAGCCAGATAATTTTTTCTATTTTTAGTACAGACGGGGTCTCACTCTTGCTCAGGCTGGTTGACCTCAAGCGATCCTCCCTCCTCGGCCTCCCACAGTGCTAGGATTACAGGCACGAGCCACTATGCCCAGCCCAGAATGATCTTTTAAAAATGCATGTCTGAGCATCTCATTTAAAAATTAGTTGTTTCCTTTATGTGCATGATGATAAACAAAGGCCTTCATGAGCCAGCTACCCTCATTGCTTGCCACTCTATTATTATCTTTTGTGCTTCAGTAGTAGTTTCTCACACTCATGGTTCTGTTTAATGCTTTCATGCCTTTGCCTATATTGTTCCTCCTGCCTGGAACAACTTTCCTTCCTGTAAATGTTCTTTTCATAATTCAAAATTCTGCTCCTTGAAGCCTTTCTTGAATATATAGACTTAACCAAACAATAGGAAAGAAAGACAAGGACAATTGGGGCAAAAGGAAGCTTTTCTGAACATGTGGGCTATGAATATCTGAGAATTATATACTATAATTTACAATAAGGACATTTGTTTTAATCTCAGCAAAATTGTTTGATTTACTTTTCTAGCCCTAACATACAACAAAACACATTTAAGATCAATAAAATAATTTAAAATATAATAAAAAAGCATTAAAATAATAGAGGAAAAAATGCAAGTTTTCATAGTGAAATATCTACTTAATTTATGAGGCTGTCAGTGGGATGTTGTTTTAATTTTAAAATTTTCTGAACAAGTGTCCTTCTTCATGCTCCCATGGCAATAACAAGAAAAGTAACATGATTACTTGATAATATTTGCGCTTATTTTCAAATTTATTGAACAAATGCAGAAGTGATTGATTTATAAAAAAAGATTCACATGGATTTCTACCTTTTAAAACACTGGGGTTATAAAAATTATGAAAAATAACATATGCATGTTGTAAAAAAATGTAAATAGTTCATGAAGTATTATAGAAGGATGAAATTCACCTCCCCCCACCCCTTTCCCAATCCCATTCTTCAGATATAATCACATTTAAGGGTTTCTTTTGATGTTTTCCAATATTTTCTGCATTTATTAGCATGTTGAAGTATATGTATAGGTACATGTATACACCTATTCATATATATTTTTAAATTTTTTATACAGACTGGATCATGCTATACATATGAATTCTCAAATTACCTTTTTCACTAAATGATCTATCTTGGACATTTTCCCATATCAGAACGTACAGACTTACCTCATTCTTTTGAACTCTTTCATTGTATGGGTTATATGGATGTGTCATAGTCTATTTATCCAGTACTCTGTTGATGGATATTTAGAGTGTTTTCAGATGTTCTCCTTTATAAATGTGATGGGATATTTGTTTTGAACAATTATCTTTTTTAACTCCTGTTTTTCTCATTCCTTTCCTCCAGGCAGTTGGGGAGGGGGAGGATTGGGAGTGGGAGAGTAGGGTTGGGCACGGGCACTTCCGGAAAGACCAGAAGCCAAGTCCAACTCCCTGACAGCATCCCAGACAGGAGCTTACATGTGAATGTAACCACATTCATAAAGAGTATCTAAGGACCAGAAAGATATGTAATTCCAGAGCCTCCGGACCTAAAGGGATTGTGCACACTGGACCGCTCAGCAGGAACCGATGGGGACTGACTGCTGATAACCAGTGCCTGGAGGCACCTCCCCCGGGGCCTTGGTCCTAACAGAAGAAATTGTGCAAAGTTCTTGGTGAGGGGCAAGAGAAGGAGGAAAGGGAAAATAAGGGCTATGGTTTTAAATTAAATTAATTTTAAAATAATATAAAGAAATACAATTCTTTTTTCTTCTTTTGTACACCTAGGCTTCTGGATGAGAATTCACACCGTCTTCATAAACATTTACTATTTTCAAGATACCAAGATACTTTATATATCTTGATATACTTAAAGTCAAACTTTAATTTTGGAGACTTTTTTCCCATAAGAAGCTAATTGTTTTACATTGATTAAAGAGAAAAACGCCCATTTGAAATGGTGTTCTTCTATCCAGACATAGTTATTTGTAGAATTTTGTGGTATCCTTTTATTTTAAAAATTATTCCTACAAAAACCACACCTTCACAAGAGTTTCAAGTTGTTAAGGATTTATTATATCACTTTGGTTTCACACTGACGTCAAGCCTAGTCTGAAACACACACAAAGAGAGAAGATTTAATAGTTTTTTTGGTGGAGAAAAAAATGAGAATATTTTTATGGAAAAGCAATGCCTGCATTATAACCCTTACTTTTTGTTTGTCATTGCTTTTACCTTTTTCACTCTCCGTTGAAGGCTTTAGCCTTGTTTAAGATTGGCAAAAGATTAAGTCAATTAAAAATCTCATTGAAACAATTTAACCATTATTCTCTGATGAAGAGGCATTGATTAAAATTGCTTTCAACAAGAAAAGACAGAGAGGATCCTTAAAATGTCTTATGGCTTAGAATTTTACGATGTCACTAACAGTTTATATTGTCTTCAGGCTTAATTCTCCAGCATGTTTATGCAGCAGTTGGGGGCTGTCGGCCCACCAGTGTTTGGGGAGGCCAGGCTTCTCTGACACACAGCCAAAGAAAAACTTGAAACAGACTAGAGAAAGCCCACTCCTGCCAGGACATAGCAAGCTGTTTAGTGACCATCTAAATGTTCTGCTAGTTTTGTTGCCATACTTGGTAGTCCCAGGAATCTGGCTAGCTTCAGAAGTTGAGCAAAACAAAATACAACTGTGCACAGCCACACCCTAGGGTGACTCTGTCTCCAAATACCATGCAAGTCCGAGGCTGAAGCACTTGAAAGGCTTATATCCCTACAGATCAAATCTTTATAAGATTGAACCTTTAAAGACAACCCTTAAGTACATAAACGTTGTCATTTACAGCACTGTTTCTGTGCTATTTTGTCTTTTCAATTATAAAGGTGGCTAATGCACATGATAATTACAGTTCCTTAAAATTTATTCACTCTTGAGCAGATCAGCTCAGAAATGTTGGCACAGTTTCAGGGTTCCTTAACAACTGCTTGCCAAACCACTCTTTGATCCAGTGAAATCATCGCATGATTCAAAACAAGGCCTACAGCCTTTCAAGAATTCACATCTTAAATCCTCATCTTTGTCGTCTAACCTCCCCATGTTCAATCTAAAAATGGACTTTTCCTTATCAATGATAAATAAATTTTTTCCCCTGTGAGATTTATAATATGCTTTCTTTGTTTCCCTTCATTTATTCTTCCTTTTCACTAACAATATTGAGTGCTTATCATGTGTTAATAGTGGTGACCGAGGACTTGCCCTGCAGTCATAGAACGAAGCTGCCTCCCCTAAATTCACTGCACAAGGTAGAGAAAGTCAGTTAAACGGGTAATTATTAATACTATATAGGGTTTTAAGTGAGCGCAGGGTCAAGGGGGAACAGAAGTAGGGCTCAAAGCCACTGGTGGCTGCCAAAAAGATTCCTAGTAGAGGGGAACGCTGAGCAGAGCATGGAGGGCATCGAGCAGCAGGCAGATGACGAGAGCAAGGAAGCTGGGTATTTGGGACAGAAGAAATAGTATGTGCACCTGGGTCTGGCAAGGAGTGAAAGCATGACAAATTTTAGAGAAACTAAAAATGTTTTGCTTGTCTGGAAATGCCTCCCATAGAGTAGCTAGAAAAGAGGTTCCGGGAGAGACAAGTATGCTAAGATTTTGAATAACAATTTTTTGCCCTTACAGTTGAAGTTTAAATTTTATTCTTAAGTAGATGTGGACCCCCAGAAGACATTTGAGCAAAGAAATGACATTATCAGTTTGGGGTCTTGAATGGATAACTCTGAGGAATTGTGGAAGAAAGTTCAAGTCAAGATATTTAGCATAGAATGACCACATCTCAAATCAAATTGTGGAGAACTGAGGAGTATCCAGACCGGAAAACAGTACTGGGCAAAAAAGATGCTTGGAGTTTGAGCCATCGCTCCTGTGGGCAGAACTACCATAAAGAAAGCAAAACTAAAGAGAAGAAGGAAAGAAAAATAAGGGGAATGGAGACCAGAGGGAGAAAAGAAAAAGGGAAAAAATTGTGGAGGAGATTGGAAAAAATGCTTGCTGCTTAAATCATAGGTCTCCAGTTGGAAATGAAAGAGGGCCAGGGAGGACATAGGATATTTCAATGGGATTCCCTTTTTTAAAAATTATTGCTTTATTCACCTTAATACCTTAACAATGTTGCAACAGTTATTCATTCTAATCTGGCCTGTTCTCAAAATAATACAAAGACATTTGTGGAATTTCTTCATACCTTCCCTTATTATAAATTGAATGTAATCTGCAATTGATTTGGTCAAAAACTCCTTGATGGTTCTCTTTCTGTCACACGTGTTTTAAATCCAACAGCGAATATTATCAGCTCCTCTCAAATTATGTTTAAGATCCAATTACTTCTCACCATCTCCACTACTTCCTTGGTCCAAGACACTATCATATCTTACCTGGACAATTGCAAAACTTTCTCTTACCTACTTCCACCCCGTGGCATCACTCATTTGCTCATCCTCCTCCATAGGTTTTCCATCACCTTATAATAATCTGGAGATTGAATAATCTGGTCTTTTGCTACCTATTTGTCCCCATCTCCTCCTACTTTCCCCTCTTCTCAATCTGATCCAGCTACACTGGGCTTCTTTTTTTCTCAATGTATGACTGACCCCCGGGCCTTTGCACTAGCAGCCTCCCTCTGCCTAAAACCTTCTTCCCTTGGATATCTGTTGCTCAGGTTTCACCGTATCTAAAAGGTTTTCACCAGTCATCTTAAATTAAAATAGCATTCATCACCATTCACATTTTACTTTGTTTACTTTGTTCTGACTCTCCTCACCCTCACCCGCCACCAGGATGTAAGCTCCGGAAGAGGGGCGACTTTTGTTTTGTTCAGTGTTGGCTCCCATCCCACATGACTAGGATATATCTGGGACAAAATCGGTGCTCAATATTTTTTTACTAAATTGATAAGCAAATGAATGAGTAATTGTCCCCTGAGTAGCACCTTTTTTTTTTTTTTTTTTTTGTCTGATGTGCCACAAGGGAGCCATTATTTATAAAAGAGTTATGACAGGGAGCTCAATCCCTTCACTTTTTCAAATAGGTATCCAAATATTGCCAGAATCCTAGAGGGTAAACATCACTGGTATGGAAATGAAAATGGTAGGTATTCAGCAGTGATTTTAGGCTAAATGTTAGTAAACTAAACCAGAATTTTAAATCTTGTTAGGATTTCCAAATAATCTGGGAATGGGCCAAAGTTCTGTTCCACTGAAAATGGTAACTTTTCAAAGGATATAACATCTTTTTGATGGGACAATTTAGAAATATTTAAGGACAGAGAAAATTAAATCATCCTCATATACCAAGAGAGAACCACTGTCATCATGTAGGTGCATCATGGTAATTTTATTGCTATGATGTTGACTTGATGGATTAATTAGGAAGAGAGTGTTTGAATAAAATATTTGCAATATTTATTTTTTCTATCTGATATTTTTATTCATGTATTCCATTTATTTTTACCCTTAAGCTTTATAGTTTTCTTTATATCTATACAGTTTATAAGTTTAATTATATAATAGATATTTCATATTTTAGACTGCTGTTGAAATGGATTTTCTTAAATCATACATTCTAAATGTTTGTTGAACAGCCTTTGAATTTGATAATTGATCTTGTACTGACCAGAGTAATAATACTTTTCAGTGATCTCAATGTTTCCTGGTAATCATATCATCTGCCAATAATGATAACTTTGTTCCTTTCTTATTAATATATATAGTTTTGTTTCTATCATATATTGTTATTTATTCTTCTGGTGAAAATTTTCCACCAATGTTAAAATGTAGCAGCAATGATGGGGCATCTTGTATTTTTCCCGACTTAACTTGGAATGATTCTAGATTCTCATTTTTAACTTTAATGTCTGTAGTTCTTTTTCAGATAGACACTTTTTAATAGTCTCTATTTCCTCTACACTGAAGCAATGGTCTTTGTGCATAAATATTTGTTTCTTATCATTTTTTAAAAAATGAATTCAATGATGCTTGATACATGATGCCAAAGTGTTTTCAGAGCTTGATGTACAAACTTACTTACCATGTGTAAGTCCCACTCTTTTCGGTATTTAATATTGTCAATGTAAAAAACTCCCAGCATTTTAGTTGAAAAACTTTCAAAAAATAAATTTAATACGTAAGAAGTATCATATGTTTTAATTTTCATTTCTTTGCTCATTATTGTGTTTGATTACTTTTCCATTTATTGATTGGCCATTTGTGTTTCCTCTGCAAATTAGCTAATTTTTTTATTCCACATTGTGATTTGGTTGTGATTGCTGAAAAGTTAATGGAGAATGACTTCTTGATTATTGTGTTTGCTCATTTTAGCACATTTGTGAATAACACCAAGTTGCTCTTCAAAAATATTATATTGGGTAATCTTCAGGCATATGTGTAAGTGCTCATTTCTTTCAACCTACCCCAAACCTGATAATAATAATTTTTAATTGATTTGCCAATGCAATAGGTGACATTTGTATATCTTAGGTAATTATTATGATCTTTATCTCTAAGATTGTTAATGAATAGGAATATTTTTCATGTTATCATGAGATTGTTTCTTCCTTATTTTTGTCTCTTCATCTTTGAATTGTATTTACTTTATTCTCTCTATGGATTTATAAGAGGCCTTTTCCTATGAGCTCTTAATGGTTTATCCTAAACAGAACATAATTTTTCAGTTCAATTTCCACTTAATGATGCTGATGGTGTTTTGTTTGTGTTTATTGTGTTGAGCACGCTGGTGCCCAACCTCAAGTCCTCCAGCCTCATCTCTTGTTCCAGTCATTGTCTCAGTGTCCAGTTCTCTGCTGGCTTTGCCCAGCTTCTCTTGTGTGCAACCTGAGCACATTTGCTCTAGCCACTTGTCCCAAACCTCTTGCTTCCTGCACTGGGGTTTCTCTGACTCCACAGTAGGATACACCTTCCCCCACAACTCACTTATACTCGTTGGTGCAACCTGGAAGTATGTAGGAATCAACGCCCTTTGGTTACTGCCACCACTGACTATTAAGGTCTTAGAGCAAGGAAGCTTCTTCCTTATTTCTTCAAGTGAACATTCTGAGTCTTCTTAGAACATCCCTCGGGAGAGAGTAACTTGACCCACAGAGGGTGGCCAAGTGGATAACGCATTATTTTGTTAACATTTTCTGCTAACTTCTCTCCTTCTGTGACTCACTCCTGCTGTCTGGGATCACATTTCTAAATAAACAACCCACACATAAACCTTTGTCTTAGACTTGCTTTGAGGCTAAGTCATACATACTTTTTACATATAAGGTGTGTCTATGTCTGTGTGTGGTCATGTGTATGTATGCACACATGTCTGATTCATATATTTTGTGGTTTCTGACTATACCTTCATGTTTATAAGGACTTTCCCTATCACCAGGGGCAGATAAACATGTAGGTACATTTTATTTCTTTTGTTATAGTGTACAGGTAGTAATCTTTTTAATTACATTTCCCAAACAGTTACATAAATTTTAAAATAAAGTCTGTTGAACATCTAAACTTTGTTCACTGATTTTGTTGTTCAACATTGCGGAGTTTCAGGAGGGTTACAGATTACCAAGAAACTAATCCTCATATTCCTACTCTTCCTCACTTATGATATAATTATGATTTAATTAGCCAAATATATATAAATGTAAAGATTCACAGAGGAGGAACAAAAGCTTTTGTGTGGTTTCCTAACTGGACTTAAACTACTGGTGACACTCCACATACAGGCTTGTCACAGCAGAAAAGCAGCCAAACCCTTGCTTTGCCATAAATCTTAAACATTTGCAGCTTAAAGCCCCATTCCAGGAAAACTTACAACAATGATGTAATTGCTTCCATTTATGGATACTTTTACAAACACAAAGTTATCTGCTTTTTTTTTTTTTAATTTGGAAAAAAAATTAACAAACCCAATTATCAGCAAGGCCACAGCCACATGAGGGTGGGCTACAGGAAACAGTACCCTGGCGTGCATGAATCATATCACTGCCTTAATCTTCCCAGTCTCTCAAAAAAATAAATAAGTGAATCTGTTGCCCCACAATCATGCACTAAATATTTATGTGTACAGGAGGCTATTTCTGGCCTTCACATCTGTGTCTTTGAACTTTCAATCTCTTCCTATGACGGTACTACCAGGGATTACTGAGGCTTTTAAAATATGTTTTAATACCTGCCAGATCAAATCCCTTCTCAGTATTTTCCTTTTCCAAAAATCTGCTGGTTCTTCTTATTTGCTTATCCTTCCAGTTGAACTTTAAAATCACTTTGTCAAGTTGTCCTTAAAATGTGGTAGACACGGAGATGCACCAACAGATGCCACTTCAAGGAAGGGCTTGTTGCTCAGCAGCTAAGAACACACAGACAGCTTCCAGCTGTCGGCGCCTTCAGGGTCACACCCTTCCTGCGTCCACTTCCATCGGGTGACTGGGCAAAGTGAGGATAAAATGAATCAGTCATTTCAGCTGACCTGCGGTGACTCTGTTGGGCAATACCTGCTCCCAAGCTCTTTGCGCGTTTGGCTGAGGCTTTGTTGGGTCTGCAGATCAGTTCCACTTCCTTGTGCTCAATCCTGCTGCTTTGCCCTTCTTCTCTCAGATGTCAATTCCTAATCAATGTCCTATATCCTAAATTCCATCTCAACCTCTTTCTCCAGAGAACCCAAACAGTGGAAAATTTAATTGGAATAGTGCCAAACCTATCAATTAATTGGGAAAAAGCGATTTTCTTTTAATATTCAGTTTTTCCATTTAGGAACACAAAGTGTCTCTAAATTCATTCAAGTCTTCTTATCCGTTTCTTAGGAAACCTTTCTTCACATCAGGTTTACAGATTTTTTTAATGGTTTTCTTATATTGGCTGTTATTGGTTTCTCTGTTTTGAATAGAACTCTTTCATCATCATATTGTCTGTGTGATCCATAATGTTCTGTAATAAAACATGATTTAATAGCAACTTCAGTGAATACATTTACAAAATATGCTTATTTAAAATATTATTTACATTTTTCCTATCAAGTTTTCTCTTTTCCTCCATAACTTTTAGGTTACATAATGAAATTTTAACCATGATAAATCACAGAGATTTCATTCCAGTTTTCTGTATTTCAAGAGCAATCTCAGTAGTAATAGCAACCATCTATGGAGCGCCTCTAATGTACGAGGCAATGATACATGAATGCTCTGGTGATATTATCTATAATCCTAGCAGCTACCCTGGAAGTTTGCATTATAACTTACACTTTTCAAAGAATGTATTAATATGTACCTTACTCACTATCCATACCTCGCAAGTTATTGAACCAGGAATCAAACCTAGGACAATTTGATTCTAAAATAAAAAAATCTAAAGAAATTTTTCCCAGGCAACATAATCAAACTGAACTTTCTTGAGTTCCCCTTCACTTTTGTCATATGTCATACACCCACCCACACACGCAAACAAATGCCATGAGTCATTTTTGAATGCCTGTTCTTTGTATACCATTCAAACAAAAAGAAATATATGGAACAAAAAGTTGAGTTCCACCTTCACTTTACTTCCTTTCAAACACTTTTTCTTCTCCAGAGGTAATAACTACAAACAATTTTTATAGAAATTGTAAAGAAAATCAACTTTATTCTCTTTAAGGTCTGTATTGTATTTCATAATGTACCTGTGCTATAATTTATTTAATCAGTACACTGACAGATATTTATATAACATGTAGCTTTTCACATTAATAAAACTTTAGAACTTTTCTTAACTAAAAAAATACTTTGAGTATTTTAATTATAAAATTAATGCTGTTCACTGAATTAGTGAAAAGAAATATTGAACCAAACCAAAGAGGCTATAAGTTTGCTTTCACTAGGTTTGTTTTTCAGTCTTCTTAAATAGACCTTGTATTTAGTAGAAATTCTTTAGAGTTTCTAGGTATGAAGTATTAGGGTATGCCGAATTATCTATCTTGTTGATTATATCAAGAATGGGGGATATTGGGGTCCAATATATATGATTACACTGACATTTTACTTAGAAGTCTTTTTTGATACCCCAAATTATTTTAATCCCCAAACAAAATATATTTACTGTAGAAAAATAGAAAAGGAAGATAAAAGATAAAAGTGCTTTAAATCACTAAATAACTACTGTTAAAATTTTGGCTAGAGATCTTTTAAGAAAATTTTATACATCGTACATAGGATATATGAATCATTTATATATCCCATAAAAGATCACACAATCTGTATTAAATATTTTGTAACTTTTTTCACTTAAAAATATATCTTGAGATCTTCGTGCAAGTCACAACCAATTTAAGTGGAAAATGGAAGCTTGTTATCTTCTCTTTCTCAAGAAAACTAGGATGCCACTCCTACAGCTGACAACAGTACAAGCAGAGTGGAATGTTTAAGCTAACTCTATTTTTTTTACATCTGTCTATAAATATTTCAGCCCTGCATTAAGCCCCTATATCCTTATTTGTATTAAAATTGGACTCGACCATAATTATACAAAATTTTAATGAGCCCTCCAGCTTTTATTTGTCACAAACTCCATTGAATCATGTTTCTTCTTATCTAGTATGTCTTTGCATACTCAAGCAATTTGTTGGTTTGTCAAACATTTCAGTATCTTGAAACTGCTTTCCAGAATCCTATAAGGTTTCTTTTTTAAAAGAAATTATTTCAGAATATTACGGGGGTAGAAACGTTTTGGTTGCATAAATTGGTTCCGGTTTCTTTAGTAGTAATGACGACCTAAAACCCCTAGAACTTCTATGTCAGAAGTTGTCCCAAACTCAGTCACTCTTCTTTGGTTGTCTAATTTCAGTGCAAATTAAAGAAAACCAGAAATCACTTTTCTTAACTCACAATTCCCACCTGTGGTTATACATAGGTTTCCTTGTACAGTTGTACATGTACACTGAACAAATCCAGGGGGTATCATTTATACTGCAGATATAGATACAGACACATATAGATGTATGAATATCTAATCTATCTATCTACAATGTTCCAGTAGATAGCAATGAAATGTCTTATTCTAATAAAAGCAGGTTATTGTGACAATTTTCAAATAGATGATAAGTACCTCATTTTCCTAACTTGCACATTAGGAGATAGAGTTGTACTGAGCAGATCTCACATTATCTGGGAAAAGATAGCTTTGCTTGATAATCAAAAGACTGAGAAAGCAGTATATTCTCTATACGTCACACTCTTTTATTTTGATCACACTGCCTCATTTTACTGCAGTTGTTCACAGTCTGTGCCACATATGGGACTGCAACAACCTGAATGCTGAACATAAGATGTTCTTTTTCAGGGGACTTAGGTATCAACTAGGTGGTCCTGAGGCCAGAGCTGGACTAAGCAAGGTCTTTGATACCTGAGGAAAATTGGGGTTCCAAAACCAAGCAGAGAGTTGAAACAAATTATTTTATAAGATGGATCTTTAAATATTGTAACTAATACATATATACACACACAGACACATGTATATACATGCATATATGTATATGTGTGTATATGTATACACATATATATAAGCTAAATATTTCCATCTTATATTAATTTACTTCACTGGAAAATTAACTAATTTTTACCATATTTTTGTCCCCAGAGGCATTCTATCTTGGGCATTGCAATATTTAGAATGAAGGGTTAGCCATATGTAATATAAAGCCAAAATCACAGTGACTTGTGTAAGACTGATTTTTATTCTCCTGCCTTGAACAACATGCTCTGAATTGCACACATCACTTGTGCTCACATCTTAATGGCCTTAAAATTTAGTTGCATGAAAAAAAATAATCTAGTCCCATAGCTACATCTAGCTGTAAGAATGTCTGGGAAATGCAGTCTTTAATCTGGGCCACCATGAACCCAGCTGAATATCTTATTGCTAAGGATGAAGGGCAGAATGAGTAAACTTTGTTATAGGTTATGCTCAATAACCTAATGAGAAAAGAACCCTAACAACCACTTTTCCTGTTGAAGCTTCTTTATTTTTTTCTTTAAATAGTTGATCTAATCCCTTTATAAATTTTCTTAAAATTGAATCGAAAATGCTACTAACCCAAAATGGAGAATCAAGTTTTGTGAAGTTTCTTTACCTAAATCTATTAGCCATTATGAGCTGGGCCAACATATTCATTAGAATGCTCACAATAACTTAAGAGTCATCCATTTAAACAAGTATTTGTCTTCGAGCAATAAGGTCTGAACATACCAGAAACAAAGTAACAAAATAGACTCCCAGTATTTATTTATGTCATATAATTTCATCCAAATCATCTGAACTGATAAATATTAAGGAAGAAATAGAAGCCAATTTACCAATGTTATTTCTATCATTAAAAAATGTGTATATATGACTTAATTTAAATTTTTGCTACAGGATTTCAAATGTAAGGCTTTTACTTTTACAGTAATGAGATAAAACAAAAAGGTAGATTAATATACCCACAATCTCATAGGCAGGAAAATTTTCACATAAGTTATTTGAGTGATATATTTGATGGAGTGAAATATGTTCCATATCAAAATTAACCTGTCTTTAAAATTAGAGAACAAATTTTCTTTTAAAGAATAATACAAGATTAAAATAGAATGAAAAATGAGCTTGAAAATGAACTTCAAGAATACATAACACACTGTCTATCACAGGGAATTCATACATTCAGCCCCAGTTATTTGAGAGGAAGCACTTTCTTGATATTAGGTTGAGTCATCAGCATATACTGAAGGTAAATGTTGATGACATGTCCCAAGAGAAGATCCTTAGGAACAGAGTGACAAAGTATAGCTGTCTCTGAAATTGACTTCATAGGATAACACAGATGGCTGTCAATAGGCATTTTTTAGTTCTGGACCACGAAAATACAATGTACTATGTCAGATGACTTTTGTCCTCAGGCTCTTTATTCCTAACAGGACATGATGACTTTGTATACAGTGCAGGTTTCTTCTACTTAGTCTCATGTAGCCAATATGTATGTTTCTTTAAGCAAAATAAATGTGTGCATCTTCTGACACTAGCATTTACTTTCCTGGAAAGAAGTATCCAGTTAGTAAAGTATATCCCTTTCTAGGGTAAAAACAAAATCTACTGAGGCGTCCCCAACCAGAAAATGTGGAATATAATAATTTGCACAATAGATGTGTCCACCCCAGTCCTTTACTGCTCATTTCCATATAACATTTACTGACCCATGAGCAGAGCATTCCATTAGACCCACGATGTGTGGGAGTTCAATGAGGAGGCTCAAAGCAAATACAAAGTCTACTACTGAGTAAGCAGGATGGGTGGAGGGTGCTGATGATACAGGAAAGTGGACGGCAAAACGGGTCCATTTGAAAGCCAAGTGGCTTCCTGCCTTCACGCAGGAAAAAATTCAAGAGCAAGCCAACACAGTAAGGCAAAAGCAAATTTATCAAAGTAAGAAAAGAACAAAAAGGAGGCTGCCCCATAGACAGAGCAGTTACTATCACTCAGAGCAAGAGAGAGCAGCCCCTTGTGAGTTTCTGGGGTCTTATTTTATACCTTTTATTTAATTTTATGTTAAACAGAGGGAGGATTATTCATAAGATTTTTGGGAAAGGGGTGGGGAGTTTCTGGAATTGAGAGTTCCTCCTCTTTTAAACCATATAGGGTAAGTTTTGGGAGTTGCTGTGACATTTGTAAACTGTCATGGTACTGGTGGGAGTCTCTTTTAGTATGCTCATACAGTATACCTAAGCAGGGTATAATACATTAAGCAGGGTATAATAAGCAGTAAAGGTAATCTGAGGTCATTTTTCATGGCCATCTGGGTTCTAGCTGGTTTTGGCCTATTTCTCTACTGTCTCTTGCTTTATCAGAGACCTTACTTCAGGGCTTATGACTTCAGAGTCTGCCAGTCCCCTCTCTCTCTGACCCTTTCCTGGTTGAAGCAGAATGTCCTTCCAACAGGGAAACAAAGGCCATGTCCTTCTAAGAACACCAATAAGCATGGAACCACATCATATCTTTTCTTTCTCGTGTTGTTACTTCCCTGTAGTAGTCAACAATTCACACTGAAAATAATGACATAGAAGGAAAATAATTCTTTTCAGTTCTTTCTTTCTCACCAGTATGCTAAAGGTAGAGAGCAGTGGTAGAATGCCCACATATCGAGAAGAGAATTGAAAGCATTAGAGTTAATTTTGTGCAGTGTTTCTACTCTTCTGGTAAGAACAAAGTATATATACACATATGAACTATGATAAAAGAATTATGGTAATTTCAGTAATTCTGCATATAATTTAAATGCTCTTATATTTGCATTTAAAACTAGCATAGTATAACATAAAGATAAAGGATAAAATTCATGCCAATTTTTTAATTTACAAATTTTTAAATTTTTACTTTTTCTTTACTTGGAACAACATGAAACAAATAAAAACTCCTATGGCAAGTTGAGGGAGACTGCAGAAAAAAAGAAGAAATTTTATGTGTTAGTACTTTCAACAGAAATTGTTCTACTTTTTGAACAAGTGGCCCCATATTTTCATTTTGCATGGGGCCCACGATTTATGTAGCTCTTGTGTGAGCTCCACTGTGTGTCACTCAGCAGCCTCTGCAATATAACTTAAGCATTGTCCTCTTTATGTCACTGCCAAGTCTAATTCTCTGTCTCTCCTACCCCCAGAATCTATGAGCCACCTGGTTCCTTTAACAAATTCCTTTTCTGCTTAATCTAGCTGGGGTGGGTTCTAATTTTTGCAGCTAAGCACACTGCCTGATAATAATAATAAAAATAGCTAAAATTTACAGATTCTTACTCTATGCTAGCATGCATTTTCATAATAATGAAATAAATACTATCATCTATAGTCTACAGATGAGAAAATCTAGGGTTAAAAATCAAACAAATTGTCTGAGTTCACCAACTAATACATGCAAGGCAAGGATTCAAACCCAAGTAATCTGACTCCAACGCTGTGTGGAGCTGCGTTAACTTTAATGTTTGTCCTTCCAAACGTTGTTGATCCCTATGGCAAGAATTTTACTAAGTTCTAAATAGGCACAGTGCCACCTAAACAAATAGTCATTGTTACAATCCAAGACAGTAAATGTTTAAATCAAATATTGTTGCTGAAAACATAATTCTTACGGACGATCCAATAAACTGTCTTTTCTGAGAATCACATTGGTGGTGATTGAGAATGTTCAATGGTCTTTATGTCTCTAGGATTTGCTGTCTCTGGATTTTATTTCCCTGCTTTTAGCTTTTCTGGATTTTACAAGATTTTACCAGCATATGATTACATTGATTAGGAAAGGCAGACAAAGTGAAGAAGTTTGATGCCTCGAAATATGAATATTCATCTTTGTTTCTGTTTATCGGAGGCTCTAAAATAGCTTTTTCAGCAAATTTTTTTCATGTTGTTTATGCTATGGTGGCTCTTATGGAAGTTCACGCAGATATCCTGGCAGGATAAAAAGTTTGCAATTACAGCTGATTCTTGAGAGGTCTTCACAAATAAATGAGGGGCCAGGTGTTGTGTCTCACACCTGTAATCCTAGCACTCTTAGAGGCCAAGGTGGGAGGATTGCTTGGGGTCAGGAGTTCGAGACCAGCCTGAGCAAGAGCAAGATGCTGTTTTTACAAAAAAATAGAAAACTTGGCTCGGCGTGGTGGCAGGTGCCTACAGTCCCAGCTACTCGGGAGGCTGAGGCGGGAGAATTGCTTGAGCCTAGGACTTTGAGGTTGTAATGAGCTGTGACAATGCTACTGCACTCCAGCCAAAACAAAAACAAAAGAGCAAATAAATGAGGGACCATAAAGGTTGAGATTTATAGAACTTGGGAGCTTGGACAATACTTACCTGTACTACTTTTAACATTCTGCCGTAAGTCCCTCAGTCTGTGGAAATTAAATCATTCTGACTTAGGGACATGTCACTTCAGTTCTTAGATGTTTTCAAATTTTGCTGATATAAGGTAACAGAGACATGGTACTTTAAAAAAAAAAAGTATGCAATTTACTATAAATAAAAAGCATGTAATGTGGGCTAAACTATGCAAGTTAGAACACTACAAACCATAAAGGTGAGGATCATAGGACAAATATTTCCTTAACATCTATGAGTGGGATGGTGCCTTTATGATTTATTCTAAAATAACAAAACAATCTGAAACAATGAAGTGTTTCTCTGTGCTTCATGAATATATATTAATTCAGTTCATGACAGAACAAGTCATTGGCTGTCTCTGCCAAACAGCCAAGAGGGGATGATGGATTGTTTTATGCAGAACCTTGCAGGGTCTAAAGGTACTTAAAATCTGTGGTTGATGAAATGCAAAATACTGCCAAAAAATAAATGTAATGTGAATATTATCACAATATTTACATTGATGACCAGAAGTATTTGAGAACTATTATTCATAAACTTCTCAAATCTACTACAAATATTTTTATACAATCTTTTCATTACTTCCTTAAACAAAACTATTATTGCCTTTAAAGTATATATACTAAAAAATGGATTGGATTAGCTTTATTCTCTCACTTCACACATAATAGGGGTTTACTGTTTTCATGAGAAATTTTTTTTTGCCATGTTAACATGAGCAAGTGGTTTATTTGGTTTACAGTCAAACAAGGAAAATGCCCCTTCCTGAAAAGTAAATTGACTCACTTTTTTATTTACTTCCAATCTAAAATTATATCTTCATATAATTAAGTAGCCATTTACTACCATAAGCTCATTTTTCAAATTTCTGGCTACTTAAAATTATTTTGGGGGAAAAGGATTGCTGATACTTGCCTCTGTTCACAAATGAGTTATCTTAATTTGGGTTCCCCCATATATATATCCCAAGACATGGAATTAGATTTATTTGAAGGGCATTCACAGGAAGCAGAGTGAAGGAGCAGAGACAGTGAGAAGGAAGGAGAGGCCAGCACAGGTGAACATGACTGAGATGGCTGCTGTAGACAGGAGTGCTGCTGCCGGGACCTTCGAGAAACAGGGTGCCCACACTCTCTATTCGAAGGAAACCTAGGGTCCTCCATCAGCAGAGGGTTACCTGGGGCAATAACTCCCTCATACCTCTGGGCTGCCTATGCCTAGGCTGAAGAAGCTCCCATGACTTCAGAGAAAGCTTTGAGACAGGAAAGTGGGGACCCTCCTGCCTAGGGGTACAAGACAAAATTCAAGACATTCGATTAAATTAGGATTTTAAATAAACAGCAAAGACTTTCTTATCATATTACATGAGACATACATAAAAATTATTCATTATTTATCTGAAATTCAAATTTAACTGGTCATCCTGTACCCTTGTCTCCCCTCTAGGTATGGCAGCCTATCCTGGCATATGCTTGAGGTGGGACACCGTCAGCATGAGTCTGAGCTCGCCCAGAACTGGCCACTCCTGGAGCAGTTAAAATCCAAGCTGGGCTGAAGGTAAGTAAAGCAGGGCACCAAAGACATCTGCTACCTGTGGCTATTCTTCATTGTAGGTAAAGAATACATCTACTAACTGTACCAGTCAGAACTACACACATATTCGTCCTTATGCATCTTCATTTTTCTGGTCAACATTTCTATTGCTACTAATAAGTCTCCATGTAACCTCTCCATAAATAATTTTTTATTTGATTTTTTTACAGCACCAGCTTTGCGTAAGCAAAATTATACAACAAAATTATACTTACCTTTTGAATTCTCTCAACCCCTCTTGGGTTTGCTCATGCCATTTTCTTGTCACACTGTCATCATCGATGCTTTATGTGCTACCAGCACATGTCAGTCCAGGCCTCTAAGAAGCAGAAACCAAGGCAGGACTAGTTGTCCAGGAGATTTATTAGGGGCAACAACACCTGTCACCTGTGAGGGGGAGACAGGAAGAGGCAGAGGAGAGAGGCGCTGGTCAGATCAAGATGTAGGTCCAACTGCAGGTGAATGAGAGAGGCAAGGAAAAAGGCCAGGTAGAAGATTTGAGACTGCACTGCAGTTTTTGTTGTTGCTATTTTATTTTAATATATTTAATTAACACGTAAAACTTGCATATAATTAAGGGGTATGATGTGATGATTTGATATATGTATATACTGTATAATTTGTGTGTGTATGTGTGTGTGTACGTGTGTGTGTGTGGTGAGGGCACTTAAAATCTGCTCTCTTATCAAATTTCAAGTAAAAAATACAGTACTATTGACTGTAGTCACCATGCTGTACATTAGATCTCCAGAACTTATCCATCAAAGAGTGCAGCAGGGCCACTGGGGAGACCCTCTGGAGGAGTCCTGCATTCCTCAGGAACAGGGCTGGGTAAGTGACCCTGCCACACTCTGTCACTGGCCAGGAATGGCTCAGGGGAAGTATGGCCTCAATGGGGACACAGATGGAGGTCAGAGCACAGCGGTCAGGCCCCTTGCAGTACCAGATCTGGGACGCTCCCTTTCATGGCTGGCCATGACACAGTAGCTTTCACCAGGAGGGGTACAAAAACACGCCTGGTAAAGATGTACTTATTAACGGACTGAGTATGCTGTTTAGAGATCATTTTGAAAATAATTAAGATTCACATTCATGAAACCTAAGTAACCAGGATGTCTGATTTGTAGGGATATTTTGGAGTGGGGAAACTTTGTAGCATTTTTTTTTCAAATCACAGCTACTTAGACATCAGCTTATTTCAACAGCTCCTTAGGGTTTTCTCACAATAAACTGGTAAACTATAGTAATGGTAGCTACTTCGTAGGGCTACTGTGAGAATCATATGAAGGTAAGAGCTTTTAGCATAGTAAAAGCTTTTAGCATAGTAAAAGTTCAATTAATATTAGCTATTGTTGAACTATCATTAAAAACGAATGTGACATGTATACATATAAAATCATCCACTTTCTACATTATTCTTGGTTCCACATTCCTGAAGAACACAACATCTCCTTTCCTATTGCCAGAGAAACTGTAAGGAATGGGTCACCAGGATTGATTTTCCTACTCACTTTAAGTGTCAGATCCCTGAAGTCATGGATGTACAACTCAAAATCTACTAACTCTATTTATCATCAATTGCTGCCCAACAATTCACCCCTAAAACTTAGTGGCTTAACACAACAATAAGCACTTATTACATCTCAAGTTTCTGTTGGTCAAGAACTCAGGAAGGGCTCCTGTGGGCGGTTCTCACTTCTTGTCTCTCATGTAGTTGCAGTCAGATGCCAGCTGGTCCTGCAGTCATCTGAAGGTTTGATTGGGTCTAGAGCAGCAGTCCCCAACCCCCGGGCCGTGGCCTATTAGGAACCAGGAGCGCATCACCACCTGAGCTCCCCACCCTCCACCCTCCCCACCCCCAATCCATGGAAAAATTGTCTTCTATGCAACTTAAGAACCGGCTCTCACAGCAGGAGGTGAGTGGCAGGCAAGCAAGCGAAGCTTTATCTGTATTTACAGCCACTCCCCATCACTGGAATCACCACCTGAACTCTGCCTCCCCCTCACCCCATCCATGGAAAAATTGTCTTCCATGAAACCAGTCCCTGGTGCCAAAAAGGTTGGGGACCACTGGTAGAGGATCCATTTCCAAGATGGCTCACTCATTAGATTAGAAAGTCAGTGCTAGTTCCAAGGTCACTCGCTCATTAGACTGACATGTTGGTTGGAGGCCTCATTATCCTCTGCTCAGAGCTGTTTGGGTATCCATCCCAGCGTGTGATTTAAGAGACAAAGGTGAAAGTTTCAATTACTTATATATGACCTAGTGTTGAAAGTCACACACCTTCACTTCCACCATATTCTACGGGTCACATAAGGCTACCCTAGCACTCAAGGGTATAAATACCAGGAGACAAAGATGATGTTGCATCTAATGTATACATTATTATCTCCTGCAGAATATATGCGTTCAAAAGAAACTATGTTCTAATAGAGTGCTTGTAGCACTGGAGAATACAGACAAAAACCATCTTTCACTAGAGGTGAACTAAGCCTTGATTTTTTACTTGTGTACACAGGCAAATGCAACCTCACAACTCTGCCCCACCCTTTTAGACAAGGTGTAAAGCAGAATATAAGTGGGCAGCTTTCAAGCATGATTCAACACAAAGTTGGATTTGACTTGGCCTAATCAGCGCATTTAGTAAATACACAATTAAATGCCTTTAGAATAGCATTGCTTCTCCACTTTGCCAACACTCCCCGCAGTCTTAAATCCTGCAAGTTGTGTATTATCTGCCTGGCCCCTAAAGGCACTTGCAAACCCTGCTATAAGAAACTGAGGTTATGAGTATAGAGAATAGAGGGTTGGGGGGTGTGGGGGAAAGGGAGGGAGAGAGGGCTTTTGCAGCAAGCTCAGTCAGCAATCATCCTTCCCTGCAGAGGATAGCATAACAACAAAGGTCTTGGCAGTATCACGAAGGATTTAACACAGGCAAGAGAACAGTGTTCTTGAGAGTGAAGTTTGTTAAATACCAAAGCAAGGAAATGGAAACTCCTCAGGAGGTCTTTAGAAATAGGAAAGATTCTAATCTGTCTGGAAGAATTTAGGTGTGGTTTTTCTTGGGGGTAAATGGGTTGGTTTATATAACTATACAAAGTTCCCTCTATGATTTCTTTGACCTCCTTCTACGACTTTTTAAAAAGTTATCCCCCTTTCCCACCACCTCTGCCCCGACAAAGGCCCTGTAGGTGCAGAGTATATCATGACTCTATCATGGAACTCAGTATTTTCCCTCTTCTGGGAAATGAGAGACCACCCACGCTGAGCAGTGATGGCTGCCTCCTAAAATCTACATATTTGGCTTGCTGTAAATTGTCTGTCATTTCATTTTTCCATTTGTAGAATTATTTTCAAAGTCTTGTCATTGGTATTTTTTAAAGTTTTGTATTATTTTGTATCTTTCCCCAAAAAACATCCCCTGTGCAAAAGGATTCTAATTAACTTTTGGTGTATGTAATAATATATGTATATTTTTTAAAGCTCAAAACTTTTAAGGGGAGAAAAAAGTAGTTTGTAATTGATGCTTTATCCAAGCCTCCTCATTTTCAATGTGTGTGTTCTCATGTGAAGAAATCCAATGCTTCCAACATATTCTTTGAATGTTATGTTTTCTTTTCTAAACAAACAATGTGATGATCAATTTCAATCTTATGCCTAGGCTTCTATACAAGTGTGTTTTCCATTAAAGCTCATCATAACTTTTCCAAATGTGTTTCTCAAACAAATCAAGATTCTTTTATCCCTACATAGTTAAATAGTCTTGATTTAATTTGAGAAAAATTTCACATATCAGAGGTCAACAGAAACTGTAGATGTCTGAATGCCACTGCTAAAAATTTTATTGCACTAATGTAAAGATATTAATATACTATACATCACCTTTTATACACTGAAAATTTAGAAATTTCTTAACTCTCTTTTTCCCTGTTTGGTGCTCTAACTTTCAATGTGTTCTTAACTTTTAGAACCAGACCTTTTTGTTTTTTCAGTTTTCCCAATATTTCATTATGGAAAATTTCAAATTTATAGCAAAGTTGAAAGAATTTTACAGTGAACACTCACATGTATATTGCCTTTTGCCCTAATCTTACTGTTACCCCTTTACCATACACAGGCCTATTTTGATAAACATTAAACTATTCCCTCTTACTCTCCACAGTCTAACACATAGGTTATCTTGAGAATTTCTGCTATATTGCCTGTGTATCCCCAACAGATCAAAACATTTGAACAAGCTTTATATTCTGTGGTTTGAATTATAATGATAGCAGATTAAAAATAATAATGACTACAATGAATTAAAATATAGCAAACCTCTAGGAATCCATGAATTCATAATAAAACTTTAAGAAAAATGTATTGGTTATCCTTGGAGCTTTCCAATACCAACTCACCATTCTGCAAATGAATCAATAAAGGCGAAAAAGAAAGCAATTGTTCTTTTTCCCTATACAAACTGTATGTGTAGCTAAATCAAAGACAAGAAAAAGTTATTTTTAGAAAATGGTAGCAAATAAATGCAAAGAGAATGAAATTTACCATTTTACAATACCTAATGAAATAAAGGGAATAGACAAGCATCAAAAGCTGCTAAAATCTTTAGGTAGAAGGTTGGTAAAGTTATAATGAGAAAGTCAGACTGACATCTTCTGAATCCACTGATCAATTTTAATATCACCAAAAAGCAAGACAGCAGACATTATGGGTCCTCTGATGATATAATTAGAAGTACGCTATGTCATCTCTAAACTATTTCTCCATTAAAAAAAAACTTGCACTGGAATCTAACTCAAGCCTCTGAATAGATCTAACTCCTAATATACAAGAAAACACAGGCAAAAAAGCACACAATAAATAGTACCATGAGGAAGCAAGCAACCAAATGCAGAAGATAGGATATTATACAGGACCAATGAACTGGTTTATCTAACAACTGAAGGATTTTTAAAATAGAGGAGGGTGGTAAATGGAAGTATATTTTAAAAGATTTAAGAAACACATTAATCAAATCCTAATTGTGGACCTTGTTTGAGTCCTAATTGAAACAAACCATTTGTAAATAGACATTTTCACAACAGTTAAAAAAATTTGAACATGGAATAAATATTAAATAATATTAAGCAACTATTTGAAGTATTTAGTTGTTTTAATACCACTGTGGTTACATTTAATTTTAAGATGCCTTTATCTCTTACAGTTACATACTAAAGTACTTTATAGGTGAAATGACGTATTTAGATTCTCTTTTAAAACACTCCATAAAAAATATGGACAAATATATAAACAAGATTAGCAAGATATTATTCTCTCTACACTTGTATATGTTCAAAATTTTTTATTAAAGGAAGTTAGAAAAAAATGTTATCAGGAATTGTGATGATAAGGGAGGCATGTGAGGAGAAAGAATAAACAAAGTTTCATTATCTTTAAAATATACGTTATACTTTAAAAAAAGAGTTGGCTCATAGGAATATGTTGAAAAATTATATTGAAGCAATATTGTGCATTTGTGTATGTGTCAAGGGGGTCCTTCAATTGCATATTAGGGATTTGATAATTTATTTTATAATAAATGTGAACCCAATAAGAAATTTTACACTGAACAGTAATATAATTAACCCTTGTTTTAAGAAAAATAAGTTACCTTTAAGAATTTTTGCAGCTAACCAATATAAAGTCACTGGGGCATAACAAAAAGAAAATAGCTAGCTTTTGCTTATTTAGTTTTGAAATATACAATAATTTTATAATAGTGAAAAGGCATTTTCAAACTATTTCCTACTTCCAGAGATTCTGAGATGTTCTGCACTTTCTCTCTCCCACCCAGATCCTAACATTAAGGTGAGAATCTTTTTTAATGGGGAAAAAATAAAATAGCAGGCCAAAGGCAGAGGAGCAAAGAGGCAAAATGAATGTGGGACTCACTGCTAACCTCCAGTACCCAAAGCCACACAACTTTCCCCATTGACAAGATATAGAAATGAAGCATTAAGGTAATTGGGCCCAGACAGATTCTTGGTGGGGTCCATCTTCAGCTGTAGCAGACTGAACAAAGAGCTGGTCTATAGGACCCCAAAGCAAGAAAAACAGAGAGGAAACAATGAAGTTCTCCATTGGAAGCTGCAGACTTCAGGTTCAGGTAGCATTCAGCCACTCTGCCAGCCCCCTCAGACCAGCAAAAGCTTTCCCCAAACGTGGAGGGCTCCGGTGACTCATTTTTTAGTAATGCTAAACAAAGCTCCACTGGGTAAGTCACTGCAAGGAGTCCTGGAGAAAGTCCTGGCAGCAGCTTCAGGCTTCACAGGGGGCCTTGCAGAAGCAGCAGAGAAATGAGGTCACAGGGTTTAGGAAAAGCCTCCCAACAGAGATGAGGATTGGAGACTAGAGAAAGACACAAATGGCAAGAAGGGGTAGTATTGATGAAATGGAACTAAGGAGCAGAGCCTAGACTGAGAGCTGCCCCTCATGCTGATCTGGGAGTGGTTATGGCAGGCAGGAGACAAGGAAAAAAATGAAGGAAAAAAAAAAAAAAAAAAAAAGAAAGAAAGAAAGAGAGAGAGAGAGAACACAGGGGTTAAAAAAAAAAAAAAAAAAAAGGATGTTAGAAGGAGAAGGGAAAAAGAAAAAGAAAAAAACATGAAAGTGGGTGTTGAACCAGCCTCCAGAGTCTTTTGATGTATATAACACATTTACACTTAACACCCAATGTACCTGAGAAAAATAATACCAAGGTATAATATCAAGGTGAACTCAAATTACTTTCTCCCTAAGATGTGTCTTCTTTTAACTGAGTTTTGTTTTTTTTCCTCAGAAACGAAGAATATTCTTTGCCCAAATAAATTGTAAGATATCATTATAGATTATTTTTTAAAATGTAGAAGCAATTTTGCTAGATGCCTGTTTTTGTTACTTGCTTAGGTATTGGTCTCAATTTCAGTTTCAAAATATGTCACATGCTATCTCCTGTGTCTCCCTGCTCAGACCGTCTAACACTATGAGGAAGGCTCTTCCCCAAGAAAGGAGCTGGGTCCCTCTAGCCTATCTGTGTGGTGTGTGTGACTCCATTCTTCCCTCTTGACTTTGCTCTGGTTCCCAGCTTCATTCCAGTATCTTCCCAGTGTTTGCCTCTTTATTATTGAACTTCACAATATGATTCTGGTTTCCTGGCTTTGCCTTTCAATATTCACTAGTCTAGGAGTAGTTTTAATGCTCTGGCTAAAGCAGAAGAGAAAAGGAGAGGTTGGCACAAATTACAGAGGCCCAGTGGTCTTCAAGGGAATCTAAGCCCAACTATGATGCATGTCACTAATGAGATTGATAGCAGATTAGTCCTTGCCAGGGACCTCGGAAAAATTTTGTTTTCTAAGCTCCATCCTCCTCCCTGTCTTCCTGCTGCTACTGTGATTATCCGCCTTCATCTGACCCAGAACTAACATCTAAAAAAGTGATTCTTAATTTCAACTGCCCATGAGGGTCAACTGAGGGGCTTTAACAAATACTGATGCCAAGGTCGTACCCTTAGTGATTTCATTGCATTAGGCCTGCGGTGATGCCTGGGCTTTGGGATCTTTTAAAACTTCCCAGTTGATTTTACTGTACAGCCAAGCTTACAAAATACTGCCCTAGAAACATATCCCAGAGTTTTGGTTGCCCGAGTGGTACTTTAATCTCACCAATCTCCACTCATTTAAATCAGGGAAGAGAAGGAATGGGACAGATGATATGTGAAATGTCATTCACCAATAAAGTAATAATGCTGAAAATGATAAAGCTAGTCTAAGTATACTGGGATGTGTTGGAACAATGTAGCATTTGCCTTAGCCTATTCAAATACATTGACATGTCATCTGGACCAATTTTGGCTGCAAGGAAGACGTTCATGTTGCACATGGTTTAATGTAGAGTATAGGAAGACTGAAACCAGAAATATGTGGTGTTCATAACATAAGATCAATGCCAGATCCAGTTCAAGAGAGTTATAGAATGTATGAAGAGAAGATGCCAAGCAATGAATAGGAAAGGACCAGGAACTGTAGCCAAGAAATGGGGATCAATGATCAGGAACTGGAAAAACAGAAAAGGCACCCGAGGACAAGTACCAGATGGCTCCAGGTCATTCTAGTGGAATGAATATTGCAGAAATACTGGTTAGTATCTGCCCACTTGCACAGTGCAGGTATAATTTGGCACCCGACTGCTCACAGGTCCTAAAGTAAGATGATTTACTTTATTTTCCTTCAAGTATGTTGTACCAGTCAGCATAGGCCGAGTTATACTGCAGTGACAAATTATGGCTTTCTCACAAAATCTCAGAGGAGCAAAACCACAAAGTATCTCAGTCATGTCACACCTATTGGGAACAGGTTAAGTGGAGGGGGCCTTAGTTTATAGTGGTCATGCAGGGACCCACCCTGATGAAGTAGCCACCATCTCAAATGCTACTCATCTTCATGTCATAGCAAAAGAAATGTCATGGTCTTGTGCTGGCATTTAAATGCCAGCTCAGAAGTGACTCAAGTTACTTCTATGGTCACCTGGCCCCCCTCAACCAGAAGGGATCAAAGAATTGCAATTTAACCATATGCCAGAAAGTGGGAAGGATCAGAAATATGATGAGTATCTCTAATGGTAACACACTTCATTGAGAGTCAACTTTTTGTTTTTCATGGAAATGTCTGTGGATAAAGGTATGACATGTCATATAACTGGTTTGTACTCACTTGAACGTAATCTTCATGAGGGCAAGAATTTTTTTTTTTTTTTTTTTTTACCTAATTTATCTCTAAGACTTAACATAGGAGACTTTGAACAACTATTATTGGGTAAACAGAACTCTAGGGAAAAGTAAGGATAGGCAAAAAGGATAGAATAAGAGTAATGTTATTATTTATTAACATGATTATGACTACTTACTATTTATTATTTTAAAAATAATCAAGTAAGAAGTTTCCATATTTAAATGATGTACCAACTACACTGAAATGATTCTGTCATCCCTTCCTCAAATTGCTTGCGGAGCCCTGTCATCAACTGTGAATCCTCTCATATTGAACTACAAATAGACAGGTCAACCTTAAAATGTAAGAAAAAGGTGAAGGGGGGGGCAAGGAAGTTGGATTTTCCTTCTTAGACTCTCAACATATAGATTAGCATTTCATGCTCCTGCAACTGGCTGGGAAATCTTCATCATTTATCTTGTTCTAAATTTTCCCTAAATTGATCTACAAATTTAATGCAACCCTGACCAAAATACTAGTTGGACTGGTTCCTTCATAAAATTGTTTCCATTTTAATTTCATCTATTTCCTAACTTTCATAGAGTCACCAAATTTTACTCAAAAAGTCTTTGACATTTGCTAGATAGCTAGATTGGCTCAGCAAAATGTTTGAGGCCACTGAAACCCAGGGGTAAAGTTGTTAAGAAATGAAACCACATGAGGATAACCACCATCCACACCATGGAAGAGGGTGTGGAGCCCAGTGTTCTCTCCTACTCTGGGCCACCCTCTGAGTATAGTGACAGGGACTCTAGGCATGGGGACCTTCTGCCTTCACAAGGCCCTGGGACCCTCCCACCCCCCTGTCGGACCTTGTGACAAGTTAGAGGGAGTTGTCCTGGGAGGCTAAGCTGAGCTTCCTTCTGGTCTTGGGTCCAGAGTCTGGGCTGCACAAGGACAGGATCTGGCCACTGTGTAGTTTGAATCCAGCAAGGAAGCCCAATGTTACTTATAGGATGACAAGTAACATCATATGGTGATGGGTATGAAAAAGGATGAAGCCATCACGACAGGAAGGGTTCAAGTTTCCTGGCCTTATCTAGTTGACTCTGCATTCTGGATGCTGGTCTTCCCTCATGGCATAAAGACAATGCTGTCCAGTGGAGCTGCGTGCACAAGGTTCAAAGGCAGCAGACTGGCAGATTAACTGTGGCCACTCACCTCCCCATGCCAAGAGCTGAGTCTCATTTCTGTGTGTGTCCCCAGCATCAACCACCTTCCTAGCATGTGATGGGGTTTTTTGCGAAGAAACCAGGTGAGGATGTTCTGAGTAGACCATTGATGGCTGAGGGCTGGTCAGTCCCCAACAGAAGCTCCAAAAGAGACCTCCGAGTCTCTTGGACCCCTTTAAGATTTTCCTTCTAGTGGGGGACCCTCCATGGACCTGAGCTCTGTCCAGCACTTACCTGGGGTGGGCTGGTAGGCACAGGGTGCTGGTTAATTTCCACAGGATGAATGATTCTTTCTCATCTATGGTTATTTCCTAGTTTTCATCTGTTAAAGATGACACAGCAATGATTTATTTATGTATTTATTTTCACCCACAGGCGTGGGTGAAATTTAACAATTTCAAAGTTAAAATGTCACTTGAAATTGTCATTCTCTGTGGGAGGGGGGAAATAGTCATGCATATTCTTTACTTCATGAAAACCACACTTGTTAGCCACATTATGTACTATAGCAACAGTCTGCATGCACCACCAAAGCTTTCTATTCTGACAACTCAATGTTTTTTCTGTAAGTGGAAAAAAAATCTAGTAGTTTTTTTTTTTTTTGTATTAGCTATTTGCCATATTAACTTGCCTCTTTAAATAGACTGCTATAAAAAATTGCATCTGAGCAAGGTTTTAACTCTTGATAGAACAGACTGTTGCTAGGTGAGCAGCGAGTCTCAGTGGCATGAAGGAGGGAGCAGGTGGCAGAGCCCAAGCTGAGAGAAGAAGATGTCCACGCAGAGAGTGGGCCCACACTGGGGATTCAGGGCCTGAGCACGTTCCAGAGAGCAAGCCCAGGGGCAGGGGTGGGAGGACAGTTCTGCCATTCAGAGTTCGAGGCAGGTGAGGAGAATGTCCAGGTGAAAGCAGGGCAGCCTGATGAGTGGGACAGGCGCTCCAGCAGGGTAAAGAGGGCATCCCCATGTAGGTACCCATAGACACGTGTGACCTGTCAGCCTCCAAGCTAAGTAAGGGGACATCCACTTGGCATAGCGTGTTGGGGCCTGAGCAGGGTGAGGAGGGTGTTTAGACCAAGACAGGGTGGCCTGGTGATGGGACTCTAAGCAGGAGCAGTGAGAGATGGGTGTTCATGCAGGGGCAGGGGCTGTTGTAAAAAGTCTGAGCCCAAGAAAGGTAAGAAGTGTATCCACGTGAAGACGAAACCAAACCTGTGGTGTCAGGAGGCAAGCAGAGTGAGCAGGCGGCATACGAGGAGTGCCAGCCTAGTGCAGAGGATTGGAGCCTTACCAGGGCCTGTGGGCATCCCTGGCAGGAAGAGGCTCATAGTGGGAGTCAGAGAATGTCCAGCCCACTCCAACCCCCAGCCTTCCAGGAGGGCTTAGGCCAATGCTGGATCCTGTGTGTCAATGTACATTTGCAAAGCCAATCCTAGTAGAGGTTGGCCTGGTACTGGCTGCAGGTGACCCTGGACATGGTCATTCCTCTATTCATGCTTAACTCATAAAGTCTGAATGCTGTGCAAATGTGTATACATTATTTTATTTCCCCCAGTTCAACCCTTTGAAATAGCAGGCAATGTAAAAACAATAATAAAAGAGGGAAAGTAATAATCCCATGTATATTTCTCTCAAAATATGAATGGCACCAATTCATGGTACCAATATGAATATAAATAAGACAATCTAACCAAATTCTGACAGGACAAGCCCTAAATCTTTGTTCTTCCATCCAAAATAACCCCACCTGTAGTAGATCAGTTGTTAAATCTGGTCACTCTGTGATAAGTTTGGTTCAGATTTTTCCCCCTTCTTTCTCCCAGTGCCAGGTATAAATTCAAGGGCAGAGAACAGTCCCTACCTGCACTTACACACAGAAGAACACACACAATGCCACAATAACACTCCATCAGAGTGCCAATCCAAATTTCCTCTGCAGGAGAAACTACCTACAATTTTCAAAGACAGTATTTTCTAACTTCAAAAAGAAAATCCCAGATTAGCTCCCATCAAAATTTATTTTATTTGCAAATAAAGTATAGCGCTATCATCCGATTCTAAATATCCCTTTAGAGTAAGGTGAACCCAACTCAATGGGACCGTGATTACCATTAAGCAGGGCCCATGCTGGGTGTGGAAAAAGGGACAGCTAACCTTAGTGGCTATATATTACCCCATGCTTGAGATAGATGTTATGAACTGAATATCGGTGTCCCCTTGAAATTTATGTAATGAAATCCTAACTCCCAATGAAATGGTATTAGGAGGTGGGGCCTTTCCTTTGGGAGATAACTAGGTCATGAGAGTGAAGCCTTCAGGAATGGAATTAGTGCTCTTATGAGAAGAGATAGGTCAGCTCTCTCTCTGCTCTCCACCATAACCTTACCAAATAGTATTGATTTGATTAAGATAGTAGCCCTGAAATTATTGCAGAAAATCACCCAGTGATTAGGCAGTGCTCCCTGGCTTTGTTCTTGATTTCCCCACGTAGAAATCACATCAGGAAGAGAGGTTCTGCCCTGTTCGATCACTAAGGATTAATAATAATTAGATATCGAGGATCCATTAGTGATAGAAAGAGCTATAATATCAGCATTTTCTACTGATATGGATAGAACCCAGGGAAGTGAAATAAAAGGCTGTCATCTTTTCAGAGTGGAACAGGCACTGGCTGGAAACAAATCACCTTTTCCTGCCAACATCTATTCCAGCAAGTCCCGTTTCCTCTTCCCAACCTGAAACCTCGCCTCTTTGTTCAACTGTCTATCCACCCCGCTCAGCCATCTCCTGCCCCAGCAAGTGAATCTTGATTGTCTGCCAATCACTGCAATACCACTCTCCCTGCCAGAGATTGATTTGGGATGGGCACGTGACTCTGGCCAAGGATGCACGAAGGGAAGCATTCAGGGAAAGCTTCCAGAAAAGGTTTCCTCTCTCTCTCTCTCCTAAGAAGGTGACAGTGAAATGCAGGCCCTCTTCTTCCTCTCAATAGTGACATGTCAGTATGTGAAACCCGGAACTGCTACAGCTATTCTGTGATGGGGAAAGGCAACCTAAAAAGAAAGCCAATTTAGGAGAGTACAGGATTTAAAACTAGTAGAGATTTAGATCTCTGGCCCTGAGTGTATGGATCCTAAAACTGTTCTCCTTCCAGACTTCTTGTTAATAGGGACAAGACACTTCTTTACTGTTTAAACAAGTAGATCTTGATGTTCTAATATTGTAATAAAAAGAATAATCCTAACAGATTACCCCAAAGTTAGCACATATCCATGCCAATGAGTCTGTTAGTGGCTCTGGGCATGATAAATTAGAGGGACTTATATCCTGGGTTATTAGAAGCAACAACTAGGGTAATGTATAGATAAACAATGTAGGATCCAGAGCTTAGAAGCCATTAGAAGCTGTCCCTTATCTGGGAGAAACCCATAGCTAGACCTTATGATTTTCCACTGGGTCTCTCTTACATGGAACTACAGAGAAGAGCCTGGGGGTCATTCCACCAGTTAAATGAAGCTTCTTAAATGTTCATAATTAATAGAAAGCATGAGCTTGTTATATTACCATCACTATACAGTTTTAAGTGTAATCCATTTCTAAGCAAAAAAATGAAGTTAATAGAAAGCAGTTTATTCAAATAAGAATAGTATATGAAAAAATGAAGCAGGAGAAAAAATACCTGTAGGGTAAGAAAAATTTAAGGTATAGAAACTAGAATTTCTTAGCAAAGAAACTGTCAGATTTACCAATTATAACAAGCTTGGTAAATTTTCTTGTCAAGGGACTTCCGGCAGACAATTCTTGAACTTTTAGAGAAAACAGAAAAATACCAAGGGATAATGTCAGAGAACAACACAGTGTTGATAGTGGAAATCACTTTCGTCATGGGCCACACCAAGACAAACAACTATGGAAGTGTACATGTAATACTTTGAGTCATTAATTTGTAAAGGACAAAGATCGGAAATAAGGGATTTTCCTCATCCAAAAGACATCCTAGTTAGTAAAGCTATGATAGAAAATATAACAAAAGTCAACAAAAGGAAACTGAAAAGGAATGTATGTAATTACACCAAAGACAGGATGCATGACATTTTTCACCACTTAATACTACAATAGGTAAATGGATTAGCTAACTATACAATCTGACTTAGAAAATACAGAAAAGGATTATTTGAAGTAACGCCATACAAAAATCTTAGTTGACTTCCTGTTGCCTAAGGTATTCACACTTTAGTGACAGTATGTTAAAAGTTTGTGAGTAAAAATAGGAATGCAGTAAAATAGTTTTTAGACCACCTACATTTAGCATACATTAAATTACACAACACATTCCTTTTAATAAATGCCCTTTTTATAGCACTCATTCCAGTTACTGATAGAAACTGCAAACAGGGTTATGACATTTAATTAATTCACGAAGTGCAGCTGTACTTCAAGCTTCTGGCAGCTGTCCAATAATTTTAATGAAAATTTTTAAAAAGAGAGAAAGAAAAAAAATTCCAGCAGAAATAATTTTCCTGTTAGTTGGTAATTTGATGGGGGAGGTCAAAAGATGCAAGCTCTTGGCAAGTATTACAACAAAAATTAGGATCAGTGTGAACAGGATGTAGACCCAGGAAATGACATGTAAATTTGAAAATGCCATGATATTATTAGCTACACCCACAAGATAATATTACATCACCTGACTTGGTCAAACTCTTGATTTAAAGTAGAAAAATCTAATGCAAATCAGCTTAAACCAAAAGGGAAGTATATTGACTTGTATAACTAAACTATAGTGAAAGCAGGTATGGAGCTAACTAGAACCAAGGACTCAAATACCACACTGTCAATCCTCTTTCTATGTAGGAAGAAATGTGGCTTATGGCAATTTCTGAGTTCATACAGTAACAGCTTAAGGATGAGACAATGAAAAGATTCTAGGGAAAGATTTGGATTGGCCTGGCTTCTGTGGTTAACCACTACCTGTGGCTAGGGTTGTGAGGTCCAGTTAAGTTTAGGTGCCCACCCTTAGACCAAAAGCTGTGGCTGGGAGGTGAGTCATGTAGTCCTTATTCTTATGCATTGGCTCTTTAATAAAACCTCTCATTATATGGATGAAGTAGAAAAATGAATACTTAATACTAATACATATAGGAGAAGTTCTAATTAGTACTAATTACAGAAAGGTTAAAATCACCAGGTTATAAAGATAACCTATAGAATGGGAAAAGAAATTGCAAATCATATCTGACAAGGCTCTAGTATTCAGAAGATATAAAGAACTCTTACAACTCAACAACTAAAAGACAAACAACCCAATTTAAAAATGGCCAAAGGTCTTAAGTAGACATTCCTCCAAGGAAGGTATATAAATAGCCAACAAGCTCATGAAAAAATGTTCAACATCATCAACCCTTAGGAAAATGCGACTAGAAACCACAATGTGTTGGAGAGGAGATGAGAAATTGGAACCCTCCTATTGTGCTAGTGGGAACATAAAATGTGGTAGTCACTGTAAAGAGCTTGGTGGCTCCTCAAAGAGTTAAACATAGAATCAGCGTACAACTCAGTAATTCCTTTCTTAGATGTATACCTAAAAGAATTGAAAATAGGTATTCAAACAAAGATGTGTAAAAAAAATGTACTTAGAAACATTATTCATAATAACCAAAAGGTGGAAACAACCCAAATGTCCATCAGCTGATGAATGGATTAGATTAACAAAATGTGGTATACTCACAAAATGGAAAATCATTTAATTATAAAATGGAATGAAGTACTGATACATGTGACAATGTGTGTGAACAACAAAAACATTTTACTAAATGCACGAAGCTAGACATAAAAGGTCACATATCATGTGATTCTCTTACTATAAAATGCCCAAAATAGGTAAATCCATAAAGACAGAAAGCAGATTAGTGGTTGTCAGGGCTGGGATAAGGGTGATATGAAGATCAACTGTTTAACGTGTATGAAGTCTCCTTTGGAAATGATGAAAATGTTTTAAAACTAGATAGAGGTGATGATTTCAAACATAGTGGATGTACTAAATGCCACTGAATTTTACACTTGAAATTGGTTAATTTTTTGTTATGTGAATTTAACCTCAAAAAAATTTTTTTAAAGATTATCAGGTTATATAATTTAAGACCCACTCATTCTCTAAACGGAAGAACTTTAGGCTCTCATAAAGAATTTTAGTGCTTTTAAATATAAATACTAGTTGATAGGTAATGTTTTAATTTCTTAATATTTTATTTTCTTCATAGGGGTGATTTTTAGGAAAGTGATGTCTTGATGTCTTCGTTATCCCACTACAGAATATAACTTCTGTATCTTGAAATTTTTTTTTCCTTGTTTGTAACATTTGATTATCACTAGCCGTCTTTACCTGTCACATATTCTCTCATCCTAAAAGGAATAAGTAAGTCATATAGTTATATACTTACTAAATAAAATACTATTAATTTCAATTCAAATAAAGGCAACCAAATATCATTGGTTTTACTGAGTAATACTGAGGTGACTGTTGGTGGTTCTCTATTCCCCATGTCCAATTTTCCTTTCATTTTTTTTCCTCTCCTGCTCCCTTTTCTTGCTACCTACATCCATCTAAGTTCTTGATGTCATTGAAAGGAAACTTAATCAAACTGGAAGTAAAAAGGGGAATTTGAGAGAAAACTGTAGGAAAAGCAGAATCTCAGGGGTGATTGGAGCCAGGAATTCTAAGTCCACACAGGTCACCCTCCTCTGTGACTCCTACTTCTGCCTCTTTGTGTGTTGGCTTTGTACCAGCTCCTCCATGTGGCTGAAAATATGGCCTGGCCACAGCTAGTTTACGTCACAGCTTGTTTGAATTGCCTCCTCCTCACCTTATTAGTGAGGGAAAGATGTCCACCCTAGGGCTATGGGGTTGGCCGAACACATGCATAACACTGGCAGATGAGATTGACAGCAGTTTGTTAGTCACCTATATTCACAGCCGAGGAGAGAGGACACTGCACACCACACAGGACCACATAGGGGTTGCACTCTGGAACAGAGTGAGCGACAAGGAGCTATGCAAGGAAAGGAGGGACTATGGAAGGAAGACTGTAGTATCAAGAGGGTGGGGTGCCCCTTAGATTGTTTGAATAATTCTGCAGGCTGGCAGGGAACTGAACCAGCTCCTTGGAGATAAGCTGCAGAATAAGGGAGCAGAATAGAGAGAAAAACTTGCAATTAGGTCATGTGAGGTCTTCTCTGTTTCAGATGTCAGAAGAACACATAATATTAATTTTAGTCCTTGTGCCACACAGCTTCACCACAAGGAATGGATTGTTCCTAGTTACAATTTGAAAAATCTTGGGGGAATTAATCTGCTGAGGCTGGCTCAGATCGCATGCGTACACTTAATGCCGGGAGCAGAGTGAGTTATGATTGTCCCAGTCCTGTGTCACTGGGACACAGGGCCCCCAAAGGAGGACATCGTCCTTTCAAAAGATAAGAGTGATCAAAAAGCAACATAATTTCTAATCACAATATGTTCCTTCTCCTTTTTATTTCATTTTCATTTTTAATAATGGACTTCATTTTGTAGAGCACTTTTCGATTTACAGGAAAACTGAGCAAAAAGTAGAGTTCTCACCCTCTTTCCCATCGCCAACACACACACACAGTTTCCTGTATTATTATGTGTTATTGTATTGTTTGTATTATGTAATATGTGTTATGCATTAAAATGTAATATTAACATTTTAGTGAAGTACATTTGCTACCATTGATGAATCCATATTGGTACATTATCATTAATTAAAGTCCAGAGTTTACATAAGGATTCACATTTTGTTTTTTACAGTTCTATGGGTTCTTTTTTTTTTTAATTTCAGAATTTTACAGGGGTATACACATTTTGGTTACATAATTTGCTTTTGTACAGTTTGAGTCAAAGTTATAAAACTTATAAGTATGCCCTTCACCTAGTTAGTGTGCATTGTACCCTTTAGGTGTGAATTTACCCATCTCTTTTTCCCTCTTCCCACCTGCTGGATTTCTCTTGAGTTTTACTTCCATATGTGCACATAAGTGTTGACCCATTAGTTCCAATTTAGTATCGAGTACGTGTGGAGTTTGGTTTTCCATTCTTGTTTTTTTTTCCCGAAAACATACTGTAAAGCTTTATTACTGTTATTATTTTTAATGACGTTTATTGAAGGTTACTGTGTGCCAAACACTATGCTAAGTGTTTTACATGCCTTATGTCATTTAATTATCATCCAAATCCTATGAAGTAGGTAGAATTTTTATTTATTTATTTATTTATTTATTTTTAAATTCAGGATATTATGGAGATACAAACATTTTGGTTACGTGTAATGCATTTGCCTTGCCCACGCCAGGACTACAAGCGTGCCCTTCCCCCATACGGTGCACTCTGCTTCCATTAGTTGTGGGTTTATGCCCCCCACCCCCCACATGACTGGCACCCAATGAGTTCACACTAGCATGTGAACACCTTGGTGTTGATCAGTTAGTACCAATTTGATGGAGAGCACATGCAGTGCTTATTTTTCTATCCTTGTGATACCTCACTTCGAAGGATGGGCTCCAGCTCTATCCAGGATAATACAAGAGGTGCTAGTTCACCACTGTTTTCTGTATGTTGAATAATACTCCATGGTATACATATATCACATTTTATTAATCCTCTCATGTATTGATGGGCACTTGGGTTGTTTCCACATCTTTGCAATTGTCCATTCTTGTGATCCTTCTTTTTGTTTCTTTCCTTCCTTTCCCTCTCACCTGTTTCTCTATGCTTCTCTTCTCTTCCCTTCTCTTTTCTTCTCTTCTCTTCTCTTTTTTCTTCTCTTTTCTTCTCTTTTCTTCTCTTTTTCCCTTCTCTCTTTCTCCTCCTTCTCTTCTTTTTTGCTCTATTTTCCCTCTCTCTTCTTTCCTTATCCCCCTGCCTGCTTTTAATAGTCCAAGTCTGCGAAAGCCACCCCCCAGCTATCAACTACACAAGTAGTAGGGATCTGGTGACCTTTAATCTGATTTCTATTAATACTTTTTACTGAATTATCCAGATCACTAGGTAGATGGTAAAGAATTGGGCAGAGCCTAAATTAGCTGCTAGTCTATCTTTCCTACCCAAATTTACAGAAAATTGTGAAGCTTCTTGGCAAGTGTACCCTAATTGTGAAACATTTTCTTCCTTTGTTATAATCACAAATGAATTCATAAAACAAAAATTATTTTCTAAAACTTTAGAAGCCTTAAACTTGAAATGCATAAACCTCTCAATGCCTTTGCATTTTTAATGAAAAAGATTTCTTTTGAACTCCTTTCCAATATGTATTACTTCTAATTAAAATGATTAGTGAATTTTGCTCTTTGCTTTCTGTGAAAAGGTGGTAATGAAAGTATCATTAACAAGAACCTAGCAGCTGAATAAAGGCCACAAAGAGCACACAGTTAATGTGGTCACTGAGATAGTTTGGAATTATGTACAAGAGCATTTGAAACACTTCAGGCTCTAAACAAATAACAGTAACATCTTTAATGATCCATTTGATTGCTAGTCTATGTCAAGCAGACCAAATACAATTAAAGTACATTAAAATCTATGGGTACTCAGGCTATTTGTTTCCAAACTCTCATTCCTTGGAGAGTGTCTTGTCATAACCCCAGTACCTGGTAGAGTGTGTGCTTTATGGTGGCGACTCTAGAAATTTCATCACCTGCCTGACTGAATGAAAGAATAAATGAAGGGAGCTAGCTTATCTAAAGTACTTTCCTCATACAGTTAAAATAGCACTTTAAATGGCTTGATGGCCCAAGTGTGGCCATCCATGGTGACCAAACCTTCCTGGTGCTGGTTTGGAAGTCTCCTTCTGCCACTGTAGTATGCAGATGACAGCATCAAAGATCTGTCACCAAGAATCCTGAAGCCACGGCTAATAGAGATCATCTGCAAAACTATTCCAGGACAATAAGGAAAATGACTTCCAGGCTGAGTCTTCTTTCAGAAATTTACCTAAACGATGATGGGAGTGTGGAGAAGAAAATCCCAGTATCCTCAAATCCTTGAGTTAGAAAGAATCGTAAAGAAACCCATATGTTGATAGATAGTGAAATCCATGTGTTGATAGATAATGTCCCCAAATATGACATAATGATTGTACTTTACATTGTCTATTTTTTGGGTCTTTTTAATAAAGAATATAGCACATTTGAAAAGCTTTTTACAAAGAGGTGAGAAAAATATTTATTGATTTGGTATTAATAACAGTATACATCCTGGCAAATGATACGTTTTTTTTAAGTCAACACTCAGATTAGGTTGTTTAACAAAAATTCTTTTTAATTATCCTCAAATTAAATTATCGTCTGTTATGACAGAAGAGCTGAATTTATTTTTACATTTAAACATGCAGCTACATGTAGATAACATTCCAAGAGTAAATCTGTCTTTCTAAATTTAAATATTAATCTGGAAATTGTCAGGATAAGAAATTTTGTCAACTGTTTACTACATATAATGACAAGGCAAAGGATTCTTTTGAGAAAGACTGAGTTTGACCAGAGAAATGTCCCTTTTGGTCTTATGTATATTTATAATTTAAATGTATATATAATATACACATAATAATATACATATATAGATATGTATAATAAGTTATCTATTGCTGCATAGCAGATTATCTCAAAATTTAGCAACTTAAAACAACAAATCTTTATTATCTTCCTTTCTGAGTGTCAGGAATCTGGGTACTGCTCGGCTGGGTGCCTCTGGTCAGTCTCCCACACACTGTAGTCAAGGCCAAGGCTGTGGTTATCTCAAAACCCCACTTGGGAGGATCCACTTCCAAGCTGCCTCACACGGTTATTGGCAGGCCTCAGGCCATCTCTGGCTGTTGGCCAGAGACATCAATACTTTGCCATGTGGGCCTCCATGGGTCAGCTGACAGCATGGCAGCTGATTTCCTCATAATGGCCTAGAGAGCAGAAGAGAAGGTGCTCAAGACAGAAACCATAGTCTTTTTGTAACCTAATCTCAAAAGCTATATCCCATCCTTCATATTCCATTCATTAGAAGTGAGTCCATAAATTCAGCCCAGATGCAAGGAGAGGAGATCACACAAGGAAATGAAAACTGGAAGGCAGGGATCACTGGGAGCATTGTCAAGGGTGCCTACTACATGTCTTTGTGCGTGTGTGTGCATGTATATGTATGTGGACATGTATATATGTCCATATACATATGTGTGTGCACATATTTACAAAGAAAGAGTGTTTATGCTTCAGATGCCTGATTGCTGTATCATGTGTGTGATAAGATGTAGCATTGCTGCTAGCATTAACAAGACTTCTCTGCCAGTTTAGGATAAACTCATCTCTGTCAATAATTCTCACCAAGTTTAAATTGGGAAAAGTGAGGAAAGGGTTAGTAATTTCAGGATTGAAAACCTATAATGAAAGGTAATTTTTATAAATTGTATGGTGTTTCCACCCTGTGCCAGCTCTAATTTCAAGCTAGGGGCCTCTGTCCTTGGCTTTATGATTTAGAAGGCCCTGCCCTGGCCTTCCCCAGGACACCCCACCACTGTGGGACGAGTGGATATGCCCATCTGGAGTTCTTGCCTCCTCATCTTTCCCACACTCTTTACTCAGGACCTTGAAATGAAGGGTGTGTGTTCTCCTAGACCCAAGGTGTAGGCAAAGCGGGGCTGTTTGTGGGGGATGGACAGAGCTTAGACATGGGTGCTCATTATTTTGGGAAGAAAATGTAAAATCACACTGAAGCTAGCATAGGCTTAGAATTTGAAATTATCACTATTATTATTATTATTATTTTGGCCAAGCTCCAGTTCTGTCTAGAGGCTTCTAGCTTTTGCAGATGGTATAGGAATGTTTCCAAATATGAACCATTTTCTATTCCTATACAGGTAGATATTTGGAAGTTTGTGTGTGAATTTTAAGAGGAAACAAGGTGTGTAAGGAATAAGTGTAAATGGCTGCTTTTCTGAGAGAGGTTAAGAAAAACTACACGTGGGCAATGTTCCTTCAGAACATTGATGGCATAGTGTGGCATGGGGTTGGGGTGAGGCCACTGCTCCCTGACCACTCAGCTCAGCTCAGAACCCACCACCACTCTGATAACTCAAAAAATGTTGATGTTTAGAATGTCAGGTGACAGCATCCTGAGCATGGACCCTGGAGATCAGCAAAAGGCATTTTGGAGATAGAGAAATGGAGTTTATTTCAACAGTTTGAAGGGCCACAGGCATTAGCCAGGAAGATGGGGGACAAGAGAAGACAGCTTTGCAGATGCTGCAAGATGACTTGAGTCTGCCCATTGGTGACTTCAAGACATACGGGAAATAATCCTAGCACTCTGAGAGGCCAAGGCAGGCACATTATTTGAGCTCGGGAGTTCGAGACCAGCCTGAGCAAGAGCGAGACCCCATCTCTACTAAATATAGAAAGAAGTGATCTGGACAGCTAAAAAAAAAAAAAAATATATATATATATATATATATATATATATATATATAAATTAGCTCAGCATGGTGGTGCATGCCTGTAGTCCCAGCTGCTCGGGAGGCTGAGGCAGTAGGATTGCTTGAGCCCAGGAGTTTGAGGTTGCTGTGAGCTAGGCTGACACCACGGCACTCTAGCTCGGGCAAGAGAGTGAGACTCTGTCTCAAAAAAAAAATAAAAAAGACATAGGGGAAACCCTTTTCAGACCCAGCTTGTAAGGCTTCAGTCACTGGCATTTGGATGGTAAAAGTTAAGCAATGAATATGAAAAGACAATTTACAGAAAAAATAGAAATAACCGATAAGTTTTTGAAAAGATATTCAACTTCACTAAATAAATACAAGCTAAAACATTGAGATAAAATTTTCTCTAAATTAGATTGGCAAAGTTTAACAAAATTGATATCACCCTAGAGAGAAAGGGGCACTATCATATACATCCAAAAGTGCACAATGACATTCATTACAACATTGTTTGTCATGGTGAAAAATGGACAGTAAATGTCCATCAATGTAGTAATGAGTAAATAAGCCATAAGATGCATTACAATGGGACACAATGCAACAATTCAATTCAGTCACTCTATCTACACTGACTTGAAAAGATGAGATGGTAAAGAGAAAATTGAAGGCTGAAGAACAAATACATAGTTTAATCTCATTTTTAAAAGAAAACCTATGCACACAAAATCAAAAGTTAGCCTACCACAGTTTCATAGATGCTGGCAAAAGTTGAGACTTCTGGGTCAGAGACAAAGGGGAGTTTAAGCAAAGTAATAGCATAGACAGAATATAAGTATACCACCAAGTCTCCTACTCACAATTTCCAGAAGGCAATATGAAATAGGCCAGGTGATGTGGGCACATACAGTGTGTCATGTTATAGAAAAGGAAACCTGAACTCAGGGAACCCAAATCTTTTATACTGGGCATTAAGCCTTCCTGACCTTAACTTTGTTACAGAAGAGGGAGACACTGTCTTTATTATGCTGCCCCATAAAAAACAAAAACAAAGACAAAGAAAAAACAAAACACCTACCCTTTGCTCTGAAGGTAGACACTGTATCTTTCAAGGCTGTTTGCTATACAAACATCACTGAAAAATATAGTCCTTAACAAAAGCAAGCCACATCTTTAGTATGTACAGTAACATGAGAGATTTGTCGAAAATTATCCCCCCACATTCCAGTGTCATTTACGTTCTTTGCAAACAAAATAAATTGTAGCTGTCAATTAAAATGAAATTAATTAAATGTTATTTTAACAATAATAATTAAATGTTAGCTTACCATAGAACAGTGAAAGTGTTGATACTCTGGTCATCAAATATCAGATGTATCTTTTTAAACAAATGATATAAGAATATGTACTTACTGTGGCTGATATATTGTTCATTCTATGCTCATATTATACAGTATAAAATGGGTGATAATGGTCATTTTATCTAATGAATATTTTTCACCCTCTTAGAAAAGTAACAATCCAGACTGATTGTTGGAATTATTCAAGACAAAATGAGAACAAGAATTTTTTAAGTTGTATAGCTTTAATGACAGCCATCACATGCATAATTTGTTTTCACACATTTTTCACTGAAAAATTGTTCTTTAAAAACTATTATATGTCAACATCTCAACAAAAATCTTTTACTCTGTAAACAATACATATTATCTGTCTAGGAGAGTGTTGATTAAATGACAAATTTTTTGAGCTGAACTTCCAACTTCATTTTAATGTTGAAGAAACTGAAGCCCAGAGACATTGAGTGATTTGAAGGTGGCCAACAACTAGTTAATGTCAGAGCTGAGACTAAACCCCACATGCCCTGACTTGGAGCACAAGGCTCTTTCTTCTTATCCAAACCCACATACGTACATGATAGAGCTCTCAAACTGGGGTATGCATACCCCTGCAGGCAATGGCAGCAAGCCAGGGAGGTAAAGCCACAGGATAAACACAGGGTGTCTTGCTTCAGTGTAAATATTACACAAAGATTTGAGGAGAGTTAGAGGAACCACTTTATTTTTATATTCAACAAGATTGATTGTAAAGAGGAATGCACATTTTACATGAATTTTTAAAATTTCAGGCTAGATTCCTCTGGCTATAATCCCAACCCACGGAAGTTAAATTTCTCTCTGCTCACTCTGCCAGGGATACTTCGTAAAAAATTTATTCCACCAACATAAGGATGTTTAAGAAGATGCTTTTATTCAAAAAGTGTCTTCATTATCTCCATCCTTGACATCCCATAATTAAATTTTCTGTATTTTAGCCCTTATAATCAGTTAAATGGTAATTTTTTCTTGAAGAAGGAGCCCATTAAGACCTTATAATAAATGAGTTGAGTTCCTTTCCTAAAAATAGGTTTTGTTGGTTTTATTAAAAAATATCATTCTGTTTTTAATTAGTATAATCTGAAAGGTTTAAAAAAATAAAGGATAAAAATTTTAAGTGTGATTTTAGTAGAGATTAACTGGTGAATAGTTTACTTCTGGAAGATGCTCTCTAAAACTATTTTGCATGTGCTTCTAAAATCACATTTGTATAATATACAAAATTCAGCAAGTATTATGCTTTTCCATTTTTCACATAGCATATTCATGAATAATATCTGAAATGCTGTAACATATATTAACAGCAAAAATGGGAGACAAGAGGCCAATAAATTATTTTATATGCTTTCCCAGTGGACCATTCCTCTCATCTGATTTTTATTTCTGGGATTAAAAACCACTTAAACAATAGTTCTCAGATGATTACTCCCTCTGTCATAGCTTGGAGAACTTTTACTCCCACTCCAGTGCCCGATATTTTTTAGAACTACTGAAATAATGTGTACTTGATTTCCCCACTGAGACATTTGTTTAATGCTTCATTCCAACACCAGCATTTTTAAAAGCTTGACCTATTTCAAAAAGCTACATTTGATTCCTAGATTTCAAGTTCAAATTTGGAACCAAAAAACCAATTTATTCAATGCAATCAACATTTTTTAAGTGCAGCATGTTAGGCCCTGGCAGAAGATAGAGATGTCTCAAACAAATGTCCTGCCTCCAGAGTTTCCCAAGCTGGAGGGAAACAAGACTCACATAAATAAGATTATAAAATAATCTATGCTAGAGGTTTCAATACTGCAAGAGGAAATGCCAATTTCAAAAATAAAGCAAATAAATAAAATTCACAGTTGGAAAAGACTGGCCAAACAGTTGCTCAATTTATCCATTTTCTGCCAGAGAAAGGATTTCTCAGCTACTGAACCAATATGTACTTGTTCTTGGCCGATAAGGTCAGCAGAGTTCCTTCCATTTTTCTGTGCACCTCGTATCTTGGGAGCCTTAATATGGCCACCCCATCTCCGTCCCAGGTCTGGGTCTATGGTGAGGCAAATGGGGCATTGGCTTTTATGCAAGCAAGATGTAAGAAGGCACCAAAAACTCAGCATTCCAAATAAATAACTAAATGCAATATTTTTTAAAAAAATCAAAATGTATGCAAAAAACATCCATGATGAACAAAATATCAAAATTTTAAATAAAGACAAGATCGGTAGTACTGCCTTAGTTTCCTTTTGCGTCAAGGTCCACTGAGATACCCGCAAGGCACTGCTTCACCCCTACCCCCAACATGAGGCCAGTGGTTGAGGGACACACCTAGTTTTCAGAAACCTAAATTTTCTGATATTCAGATCTCAAATCAAGAAATGACCGCTGTGTGGCCGCGGTTCGGGCGCCCTGACCCCCTCGTGGTCTCGGGCAGAGCCCACCGCCCTCTCGCCGGCATCCACCGCACGCATCACGCCGCGCAAGGGCAACCGCAGGGGTCCCGGGCACGACGCGGTGGTGCTGTAGGGCCACACGCACCAACGTCACAGAAGTCAGGGCTTGGCTTCAAATCTTCCCTAGATTGGATTGGCTTTTAATTGACTGGAATGCGGTAACTGTTGGTAACAGGACAATGAGCCGCTGGCCAAGCCAAGAGGGGGGTTGTCCGTGCCGCCAGCCGGCCAGACCCGGCTGGTTATCTGTGCCGCCCGCCACCCATGTGTCTCGGAGACCCGCCCCTTTTGCCCCGCGCCTTCCAACGCTTGAGCATGCTTAAGGCACCCAAAGCTGTCACACCGAGTGCTCGCTGGGTAAGCACAGCCTGCTGCCCAGACCATGAGCCCCTCAGGCCCCAGCTTTGAGGCCCAGCCCTGCCTGCCACTGTCCCAGGGGTCAGAGGAGGCGGGTGGGTGAGCGATGGCGGACCCCACCCAGACCCTCCACCAGGGGTAGGGGTCCGTAGGCTCCTGAGTAGGGTTTGGAGGCTGCCCTTGATGTCCAGATTAATAGCCTTAACTTTAACATACATTGATCTTTTCCGACCCAACATCTGAGATTATGTGTGTGTGTGTGTGTGTGTGTGTGTGTGTGTGTATATATATATATATATATATTTTTTTTTTTTTCCTAGAGTTCTTCCACCTGTCTGGAAAGACTTGGGACTACTATGGTTAAACAAGGCTGCGAGTTCTGTAATTAATTGAAAGCCACTCACTCTAAGTCCTAACTTGTAGTGTGTGAGCATGTTGCATGTAGGTATAGGAATTTATCATCAGAGAGGATATTTTCTTCTATAGATTTTTAATGCAGGCCTTATTCTTCTAGGATTTAATAATCCCACAATATTTAAACGTTTTTTTGTATTGTATCTAGATCCCAAGGCATTGCGCACTGGAGGAAGCTGCTGCTCTTCTCCCTGTGCTAGAACTGTTCCCATCCCAGTTCTGTGTTGGATTGTTTTTATTTTCATTATATGTTAACCAATCAATTTGAAATCTGATTTTCCCCCTCATCAGTCTACTGAAATTGCCCTCCAAATTCAGTGCCTTTTCTGAGGAACATCCTCTGCCACCCAACGCAATGCTGCAGATTTAAATTTTTCCTTCTTGAAATCTCTCTCTTGGCTCCCTTTTGTTCCTCTTCCCTAAGTTTATAACCAGCCTTCCTCTGTCTGCTTCCCCGCATGTTTTCCTCCTCCTCTCTCCACGTAGATGCTTCACGGTGCTCTTCCTCTTGTCCCACTCTCTCCTCTGGGCCGGCTGACTCACCATATCTGCACGGCCACCTTGAAGGAATCTCCGTGAGACCCGTGTTCACACTCGCAGCTTTCTGGTGCGCGCCCTGACCTGTGTGTTCCACCAGGGCCTCAGTCTCAGCATTCCTCAGCGCATCCGTCTTTCCTCCCAGCCACCTTTCTCATCATGAAGTTGTCACAGCATCATCATCATCATCACCTGGGACTTCCTCCACCCTAATTCTCTGCCTTCAGTTACTTACCAGTTCCCATCAATTCTCCCTAAACACACCCCATGTCATATCTGTTCACTGCTCATTCACATGTGCCACCACCCTGGGGCAGGCTCATTAGCTCTGGCCTTGCCTTTCCAGAGGTGGCCTTGTTTCCTGTCTGCAGTTCCCTCTACACCCCAGGCCTCATACACATTGCTGCTAGAGTCATCTTCCTGAAGCCTAGCTTTGTCAGGTTTTGTTTCCTGCTCAAAAATCCTGTAATACTTCCCTGTTGCCTCAGAATTGGGTCTGATGCTGAATTACCCAATAGTTAGTTAAGCCTGTGCTTTCAGGGTACCAACAAAACAAGGGCACCAAAAGAGAAGAAGGAAAAATATTTTTTAAATAACTTGATATTGGATATTGTTCAAAAGCATTAATGTAGTTGTCATGGAAAAAATCATAACTTATGGGACTTTCTTACATGGATTTTTATCATGAAATGACTTAGTAAATATACTTCATATATATGTACATACACATGTATATATACCATATAAAATTAAATTAATTTTAACTTACAGATTATATAAAATACATTACTTTAAGGTAGAGTTCTCAAGACCTTTAAAAGTTTTATCTGGACATTGATTAAGTATACACTTCTGAGACTAAATTTCAAAATCAGCACAAATAATATGACCCTAATCCACCTGTCTTAATTTATTTCTCACAATTGCCTTCCACGTGCCTTTCACTGCAGCCAAAGGCTGTACAGCTCCAAATGCCTCACACTTTCTCCCCCTACTTCTTCTCTTTTGTGCACTTCCTCCCCTCTTCCACCAATATCCTATTTCTCATTTCTCCTCACCCTGTAAAGCCCAGCCCAACTGTCGGTCTTGCCCTGAAATCTTCCCAGAGTGTCCAGGCTGACAGTACAGGCATAGTTGCCTTTTGCTTTATTGCACTTTGCAGATACTGCGTTTCTTACAAATTAAAGGTTCATGGCAACCCTACATCAAGCAAGTCAATCAGTGCCATTTTTCCAAAGGCACATACTCATTTCATGTCTCTTTGTCACACTTTGGTAATTCTCACAATATTTCAAACTTTTTCATTATTATTATATCTGTTACGATGATCAAAGGTCAGTGATCTTTGATGTTACTATTGTAGTTGTTTTGGGACACCATGAACCACACCCATAAAAGACGAGGAACTTAATCTATAAAAGCTGGGGTGGTCTGACTGATCTACTTACCAGCCATTCCCCCATCTGTCCCTCTCTCTTTGGGACTCCTAATTCTCTGAGACACAATAATATTAAAATTAGGCCAATTAATAACCCTACAATGACCTCAAAGTGCTCAAATGGAAAGGAAGAGTTGCACATCTCTCACTTTAAATCAAAAGCTAGAAATGATTAAGCTTAGTGAGGAAGACATGTTGAAAGCCAAGATAGGCTGAAAGCTAGGCCTCTTGTGCCAAACAGCTAAGTTATGAATGCAAAGGAAAAGTTCTTGAAGGAAATTAAAAGTGCTACTCCAGTGAACGCATGAATGATAAAAAGCAAAACAGCTTTATTGCTGACATGGAGAAGGTTTTAGTGGTCTAGATAGAAGATCAAACCAGGTACAACGTTCCCTTAAGCCAAAGCCTAACTCTTTAGTTAGCAAGACCCTAACTCTTCAATTTTATGAAGGCTGAGAGAGGTGAGGAGCTACAGAAGAAAAATTTGAAGCTAGCAGAAGTTGGTTCATGAGGTTTAAGGAAAGAAGCCATTTCCATAACATGAAAGTGCAAAGTGAAGCAGCTGATGGAGAAGTGGCAGCAAGTTATCTAGAAGTTCTAGCTAAGATAATTGATGAAGCTAGCTACACTAAACAACTGATTTTCAGTGTGGACAAAACAGCCTTATGGTGAAAGAAGGTGCCATTTAGGACTTTCATAGCTAGAGAGGAGAAGTCAATGCCTGTCTTCAAAGCTTCAAAGGACAGGCTGACACTCTTATTAGGGGCTAGTGCTGCTGGTAACTTTAAGTTAAAGCCAATGCTCATTTACCATTCAGAAAATCCTAGGGCCCTTAAGAATTATGCTAAATCTACTCTGCCTGTGCTCTAGAAATGGTATAATGCTGACTGAATGACAACACATCTATGTACAGCATGATTTACTGACTCTTTTAAGCACACTGTTGAGACCTACTGCTCAGAAAAAAAAGATTCCTTTCAAAATATTACTGCTCATTGACAATGCACCTGGTCACCCAAGAGTTCTGATGGAGATGTGCAAGATTAATGTTGTTTTCGTGCCTGCTAACAATATCCATTCTATAGCCTATAGATCAAAGTTTCATTTTGACTTTCAAGTATTATTTAAAAAATGCATTCCATAAGGCTATAACCACCATAGATAGTGATTTTCCTAATGGATATGGAAAAGTAAACTGAAAACCTTCTGGAAAGGATTCACCATTCTAGATGCCATTAAGAGCATTCATGATTCATAGGAGGAGGTCCAGGAGTGGGAAAGAAGTTGATTCGAACCCTCCAAGACTTCAATGGAGGAAGTCACTGCAAATGTGGTGGAAATACCAAGAGAACTAGAATTAGAAATGGAATTTGAAGATGTGACTGAATTGCTGCAATCTCATGATAAAACTTGAATACATGAGAAGTTGCTTCTTAGGGATAAGTAAAGAAAGTGATTTCTTGAGGCCGGGCATGGTGGCTCACATCTGTAATCCTGAGCACTCTGGGAGGCCAAGGTGAGAAGATTGCTTGAGGCTAGAAGTTCAAGGCTAGCCTGAGTAAGCATGACACCATCTCTACCAAAAATAGAAAAAATTAGCCAGGCGTGGTGGTGCACACCTGTAGTCCCAGCTACTTGGAAAGCTGAAGCAGGAGGATCACTTGAGCCCAGAAGTTCAAGGCTGCAGTGAGCTGTGAGGATGCCACTATACTCCTGCGCAGGTGATAGAGTGAGACCCTGTCTTAAAAAAAAAAATAAAAAAGTGGTTTCTTGAGATGGAACGTACTCCTGGTGACAACACTGGGAACATTGTTGAAATGACATCACAGGCTTTAGAATGTAACGTAAACTTAGTTGTTAAAGCAGCGGCAGGGTTTGAGAGGATTGTCTCCATTTTGAAAGAAGTTCTAATGTGGGTAAAATGTTATCAAATAGCATCACATGCTACAGAGAAATATTTTGTGAAAGATGTCTATTTGGCAAACTTTATCTCATTTTAAGAAATTGCTATAGCCACCCCAATTTTCAGCAACCACAGCCCTGATCAGTCAGCAGCCATCAACCTTGAGGCAAGACCCTTCCACCAGCAAAAAGATTATGACTCATTGAAGGCTCAGATGATTATTTAGCATTTTTTAGTAATAAAGTATTTTTATATTAAGGTATATACAGTTTTTAGACATATTTCTATTGGACACTTAATAGACTATAGTATAGTGTAAACTTAACTTTTGTATGCACTGGGCAACCAAAAAATTTGTGTGACTCGTTTTATTGTGATATTCCCTTTATTGCAGTGGTCTGAAACCAAACTCGCCATATTTCTGAGGTTTGCCTCTAATTTCTTCTTTCTACAAGTTTTCCAGAGTATGTTTTCCTTTTCTTATAGTCCTTAACATTTTCAACCTGCTTTTACAGCATACTGTTCCTTCTCTTACAGAAAAGGTTTGCTTATAGAGAGCAGGTGTCTTACCTGATACATTGTCACATTTACCAGCTAGTCATAGACAACTAGTCACCACTTGAACTAAGCATTCAGTAGCTTATGGTCCAATAAATGGTTGAATGAATCTGGACATACTATTTAGAAAATGTTCATTTTAAAGAATGCTTATTGTGGACAAATGCTATGGAAAATGGTGTGGTGATTCCCCCTAAATTAAACATAGAATTACCACATGATTCAGCCCTTCTACCTCTGGACATATACCCAAATGAAGTGAAAGGCAGGGACTCAAACAGATATTTTGTATGCCCATGTTTATAGCAACATTATTCACAATATCCAAAAGATGCAAGCAACCTAAGTGTCCATCCACAGATGAATAGGTAAAGAAAATGTGGTGTATTGATACAATAGAATATTATTCAGCCTTAAAAATGAAGGAAGTTCTGACACATGCTAAATGAATGAATCTTGAAGATATTATGCTAAGTGAAAAGGATAAGCATTTGTCACAAAAAGACAAGCACGGTATGATTCCACTTATATGATGTATGTAGAGTAATAAGATTCATAAAGACAGAAAGTAGAAGGGTGGTTGCCAGGGCTGGGGGAGAGGTACACAGGGAGTCAATGTTTAAGGAGTACAGTGTTGGTTGCAGAAGATGAAAAAGTTCTGGGAATGGATGGTGGTGATGGTTATACGACAATGTGACTGTGCTTCTTGTGGATGTACTTAATGCCACAGAGCTACTTAAAAATGGCTAACATGGTAAATTCTATGGAATGAATATTTTACTACAAGAAAAAAAATAGTTCAGGGAAAGGATGCTTGTTGTGCTTCTGTAGATGAGGGAATATGCTACTAATGAAGCTGTGCATTGACTGGGAACTGGAACTGATCCACCATGGATTCACTGAAATGCAAAACCGCTTGACACATTTTTGTATTTCTTTACACTTTGGTATTAATACTTTGTATCAGATTCATACAAAAATATCATTTGGAAAGAAACATGCCAGGATAAAAAGTTGTGTACATAAATAATTAATCATGCCAGTGATTTACATATTATGCAGCTATTTCAATTTCCCTTTTCATCTCTTATGTTTCTACATTTGATTTAAATCCTTAAATATTTATTCTATGGCTAAAATTTTCAAAATGTGTATTACTTTCTGATTATCAAATTAATATGTGTTTAAAAATATTCAAACATTATTAAAAAATCTATTGCCTAGAAAGTGAAAGTCCCTCATGATCTCAAGGGATGACTTTTGCTAACAATTGGGAGTGTGTGCATTTTGTGTACATATAAATGTGATGTTTAAGACAAATACTGGTATACACATTATACTGCCAATTTGTTACTTAAAAATATATTTTGGATATCTTTAGATATCTAGATATGCATCTGTATTAGTCAGGGTTCTCCAGAGAAACAGAACCAATAGGATATATAGAGATATATAGGAAAAGCTTTGTTATGAGGGATTGGCTTGCTTGATTATGGAGGCTGAGAAACCCCACAACCTGCTGTCTGCAGACTGGAGGCCCAGGAGAGCTAGTGATGTAGTTCAGTCTAAGCCCAAAGGCCTGAGAACTGGGAGTGCTGACATCTGAAGGCAGGAGAAGATGGATGTCCCAGCTCCAGAAGAGAGAATGAATTACACTTCCTCTGCCTTTTTGTTCTATTTGGGCCCTCAATGAATTGGATGGCGCCCACACTGCTTAGGGTGGATCTTCCTTACTCAGTCTACCCATTCAAATGCTAATTTCTTCCAGAAACACTCTCAGAAACATACCCAGAAATAATGTTTTATCAGCTATCCAGGCATCCCCTAAGCCAGTCAAGTTGACACCTAAAATTAACCATCGAACTGTCTCTCTATATTTTTCAACCATATTTAACCCATATTTCACTTAATGGGGAATATTTCACAACCACAGACAACATTTGCTGAAACCAGCAACGATAGTCACATATTTTCTGTGTGTATACATCTGTGTGTTTCTGTGTGCTGGATGTGGAATGGCTGGATCAAGTTAAAAGAACATTTATAATTTAAATAGGTGGATACAAGATTTCAGTTCTACTTTGGCTGCCTTAAATAACCCAAACACTCTGCAAAGTTGTGACTGTATGTAGTAGAGGCTGATAGTTTAGATCTTTAAGTTAAAATACCCAGCAGAGAACGCCTGCACCTGAGCCTGTGAGTTCTCCAAGCCCCTAAATTCAGGATACTTCACAAGGAATCAAGGGAAGTTGGGGACTATAAATTTGCAGCTGCTCTCCATCACTGTGATATCTACTTTCCTCACTTCTTTAAATATTTGTTCATCCATTAAATTTAACTCTTCTTAAAGTCTTCTACTAAATAGCAAAACCAATGTCAAAATTTTGTAAATCACATACAAAAATTTATAAGTCAATTATCACTTCCCTGTTCATAACAAATCCCAGCTGAAATTTGGTCATTGTTTTGACTGTGATAATTATAATGTCTGTCAGATTCTAGAATTGCGATGATTATACTTTTCACTTTTGTTGTGTTTTGTTGGCTGTACTCTTTCAAGGCAAATTATAGATAGAACCTAAATTTTTCATATGGCTTTAGGTCTTGTGGCCTATAAATGTTATTTTGTAATTTAGCAAAGGACCATAAGAAGAAAAAGCAAAGTACTTAAGTAACTGTTGCTGGATTTGTATTTTCAAAACAAAACCTGTGGGCATAAGAGTTGCTTCTTCTCCACCAAAAGTTCCCACAGTGTAAGGATGTTGGTAACTCATGAAAAATGAAGATGCTGCTGCTTCCTAAGCCAGGGAAAATATACTTATTCATTTATTCAGAGAAAAATGATATCTATCATTCCTTTATTCATTCATGTCACATTTTTTTGAGAACTTACTGGGTGCCAAGCATAATGTGTTAGGCACAAAAAAGAATCTTCTATAATAACATATGTTAAATCCTACTCTTTCCGCCTCCAACTCTGATACAGAGTGTCTTCAATAAATGTAGGAAACACAAATACTAATTCTTCGTGTCGAAGGAGCATTCAAAACTAATTACTTAAAGACCAAATTATCCTGCCTGTAAACAATCAAAAACTTGTTCTTGGTGTATATGTACATTTTTTGCTTTCTGATTAAAAATTATTTACACATTTGTGCCAGGATAAAGGATAATGAAGTTCAACCACAAAAATGAGTAAATAATATATAATTGTGGTGTTGGAATTTATCAGTTTAGGGTGATTGTCTCCATATTCACCTTTCTTTTGATCTTCTTGTAGATGTTATGGTTATTGACTGCAAATGCCTCTGTATTTTTGCTCATTGGAATGTGGTTTGACAGATTAATTATATGTTATCAGGTAGTTGAAGATCAGTTAAAGATATGTGGCCACAAGAGGGATGCTGATGTCTTTGAGCTGTTCCTTTCTAAAAAGTAAGTATTTCTTACATAAAAAATGAAAGAGTATCGCATTATAATATTTCATGGATTCAAATGTTCTTTTCCATTTCCCCCCTCCAGGACTGCATAGGCAAACACACTCTAATCACTTTACCACTTGTTGGAGTACAGAGTTTATATTAGAGAGGAAAGATGTTGAAATAAATGAAAACACAGATTATGGAACCAGGCTGAGTTTGAATCCCAGCTCTATCTCTTCCAGCTGGGTGATCTTGGGTGTGTCACCTAACCTCCCTGTTAGGATTGTCAGATTCCAAATAAATATGTAACACATCCAGTTAAATTTCAGAGAAACAATGAATATAATTTTTTTCAGTATAAGTATTCCCCACACAGCATTTGGAACAGTAGTTGTTTCTCTGAAATTCACATGTAACCAGTATCCTGTATTTTATCTGATAACCCTATACTCTATGTATGATACTACTACATTACTCACAGGGTTGTTGTGAAGATTAAGTGTGTTAGTAAAAGTTAGAGGAGGGCCTGATACACAGTAAGTACTCAAGCATTAGTACAGTTAATATTGTTACTATTATAGGAACAATGACATTATACTCCTATACTATAATAATAACCCCTATTATACCACAACTCCTAACACTACCTATACTTATACTTACTGATAAGGAGGAAAACCCCTCCTTTATGTTAACAGCCCTCTTTAATTCCACTGGAACTCCCCAAGGTGGCAGAGGACAAAGTGGGTTTTTCTATGGAGTGGTTCTAGGACCTGAGATAGAACCCAGGTATAAGATGAAGAGGAAGTTGTGTGTAACATTAGCCTCTGACACCACAGTTTTCACTAGCCAATAGTGACACTGCAGCTTGCATTTTAATAACAATCATCCTACTTGTACTCTTCTTTTTCCCCTTTACTTTTCTTAATGCCTGTGAATTCTAAGTATCATTTTAAAATAGGCTTGACATATTTTTACTCATAAGGAATCTTTGGACCTCAGCTTCTTTATAAAGAAAATTCCCTACTTTATGAATGAATTTAATCACTTTTATCTCTAGTAATGTGAAGAAATTCTTTATTAATAAACATATTTCTTTTATTAATAATATTTATTTTTGTAAGTACAGAGAAAAGCATTTATCTTTGTAATGGCTCTAAATCTCTTGATAATAAGGGAATAAATAGATGGCCTATTTGAAATTTTAAAAAATATTTTTTTAGTACAAAACAGGTATGGTAGAGAATTCTGACTCACTTAGGGTCATGCTTTGATCCTTTCTAAAGATCAGTTAGTTTTATCATAACAATAAATATTTCATGTAGTCAAAAGATTGCATCCTAAGCCTTTCATAATTTTGACAACTGTACACTGTTGATTACTAGGGTAAGTAGATAACAATAAGAATAGCTTTAAAACACTTGAAAAATCAAAATATTGATTCCCAACAGTGGAATTAATACCAGAGATTTATGGTCTTCTTGCATGAAGGACAACACTTTCTATATTCTAAGAATACTAAGTCACCATTTAATCCACCTGGGGACAAAAAATATTGCACAGTCCAGATGCCAATAAACTGAGTAAACTGGTTATTTGCCTAAATTTCTGTTGCCCCTGGAAAATGAAAAGCCCCTTACTGATGTATTCTTGAGTGATCACAGAGAACATACACTATGACAAGCTGTTGACATATTATTGTCAGCATGAGTCATTGCTGTCATTAGTAGAAGAATTACCTCTCATTATCTTTGATTGGCTTCACCTTAGAATGTAACAGCCCATTATTAATTTAGGACAAGTTTATGTGCAGAATGAACACTTCTGACTTAAAAGAGTTAAAATACTCTTAAAAAGTGAATCACTTTATTATAACATTATGTAATCACTGAAAATTCAGCATTGATATTTACTACTACAAGAAAATTAATGATGGTAACTTGGGCCAGGTGCAATGGTTCATTGCCTGTAATCCTAGCACTCTGGGAGGCTGAAGCAGGAGGACTGCTTGAGGGCAGGAGTTGGAGACCACCCTGAGCAAGAACAAAACCCCGTCTCTACTAAAAATAGAAAGAAATTAGCCAGACAACTAAAAATATATAGAAAAAAAATTATCTGGGCATGGTGGCACATGCCTGTAGTCCCAGCTACTCAGGAGGCTGAGGCAGAAGGATTGCTTGAGCCCAGGAGATTGAGGTTGCTCTGAGTGAGGCCGATGCCACAGCACTCTAGCCTGGGCAACAGAGTGAGACTCTGTCTCCAAAAAAAAACAAAAACAAAAAAAGATGGTAGCTTGACAAAGTTAATACTTTAAAGTATTAGTATAGTAAAATAACTTTTGTGGGAAATCCTCTAAGTGAGGCATGAGATCCTCTGTTGCTACCTTATAATGATTGCTTTATTATTTATCATGGAGACAGATGAAGTTAACTATCATTAATGCCCAATGTGATAGTTAAGGTACACCAAGGTCCAAGCACTCCTTCCCAGAAATAGAACACATGTCTACAGTGGGAGACAAGAATTTATTATGTGTGTAAATTTCCTATTAAAAGTTTCTTTGAAGGAGTCTGGAATACTTTGCTGTGCCAGGGAAGGGCTCAAAGCCTAATTAGTACATATCAAAAGGATACAGGATTATGCTTGGAAAGTCTTGTGTATGAAATAATTTGAGAATTTTTTTAAAGTGATAAAAGATTAAGAAAAACTCTTTAAATTCAGGGAAGGTGAGGAAGAGAATAAATTAGAGAAAGAAGGAGGAGGAACAGATATCCTTTACAGAAGAATGCTAGTGAATAAATGTAAAAAGAGTGAGAACATTAGAGAAAAATCATCATTTTATAATCCCAAATCTATTGATTCAAGGAAGGATCATCAATTAAAGCTAATGCCATCGAATAAATAGTTGTCAGGGAACAAGATACACATGTGGTCTCAGATTATTGTCCCACATGATACAATTATAAAATTTACACTTTTGCAATGGACAGAACTGGCAGGTACCACCTTAACCAAATGACTGAATTTAGCTTCATCAAGAGTGGGGCAAACTGACCTTTGCCTCCTGATGCAATTCAGTAATTACCACCAAATTGAGAAGTAGAAGTGATCTTCCTTGAATTTGATCTTAGGAAGCAGTCAGACAAATCAAGAATGTGGGACATTCTATCAAGCAGTTAATCTGGACTTCTCAAAAAGTCAATATTAAGGGAGAAAAAGGGAAGAAGGTGGCTACATTTAAAAAGACTAAAGGATTATACCAATCAAAAATGCAATGCATGAATGTTGATGGGATTCAGGATTCATACAAACAAACTATAAAAATAATTGTGAGAGGATATTACCATAAATGAATTAATATGTGTAATAATAATTACATGAGTATTTTTTAAGTGCTTTGAAAAGTTCCTGGCATATAATATGTGCTTTGTAAGTGTATGATAAATTAAGAGAAATATATGTATACATACTTGGGACCCCAATTTCTGACCTAAGAAATAAAAGAGCTCCGAATACTCCAGGTTACATCAGTCAAATGTCCCACTGTCCTCAGACAGCGGCCTCTCCTCACCCGGTGTCTGCCCCCTTGCCCAATGACCTGCATTAGCTCTAAGGACCAGGACCACTTGGATAGCTAAAGTCCCACATTATTCAAGAAGGGTGGATAATATTTTGATCCTATAATTAATAAACAATAAAAGGAGAATGGAGCACTTCATTCAGTCTCTGTCCCTTGGTGTCCTGCAATTTCCATCTCCTAAGTCCAATCTGGCCAAGATCGGACTGACTCCAAAGTAAAAACCCTGCAGGCAAGATTGAAGCAAAAACCCTGCAGGCAAGATTGAAGCAGGAGCCAACTGTGTTTCCCACATTTGCTTGAAAGTCCAATATCATCTTCACATTTCTCCCTTTGCCCTCTCCCCAGTAAGACTTGTTTTGAATTGAGGTCCCCATAAATTCACTAATAATGAGGTGTAAATTTCTGCTAACTAGCTGACAAAATCTTAATCCAAATAAAGGAAGTGATAATGATGGAATTTCATAAATTAGCAGGTAAGCGTGCCAATAATTTTGAAAGGACAGAGAGAGAGGACTTTTCTGTTACTCCAAAGCCATACAAACTATGTGACCAGCTGTACGCATGAATGAATTAATCATTGCTAATGTTCACGTGTTTTTTCTTTCCAGGGAACTGACAGAGGTCATTGATCTTTCTAGGTTTAAAAACTTAAAATACTTATGGCTTCATCATAACAAGGTAGTATTACGTTTTATCTTTCAATTACTAAAATTAAGTTACTATCTTAATTTCTTATTTTTAATAGAGCTAATCTTTGAAAGTATTGATATTTTATATTTAAAATTTAAATTTAGCTAATAAACATATATAACATATATCTGATAAATCTGGTATATATGTGTGTATGTACGTGTGTGTGTGTATATATTTACATACATATACATACACATGTCATGTTGAATAAGGACAATCAGTGAGATGCTGTCAGACTGCAGTTTTACTTTTATCTCCCATATTTTGTCAAAACTGCTCAGTGGAGGCTATTTCTTCCCAGGCTCATGACAGAAAACTTGGGCAGTCTTATGACCTTTTTTCATCTCTCTTAGGTAATAAAAAATCTTACAGTCCATTTGTGTGATAGTCATAGTCTCAGTTCATAAATGGGAATCTATGAATCTGATGTCAATCTTCATCCACAAATGAGACGTCCTTCCCTCATTAACCAGCTGACGGCAGATGGCCACCTGCCTACGGTATTAACTAGGGTGGTGTGGTTGGCTGTTTTCCTCCCCCTCACCTTCACTCCAGCCTTCTCCAGGTTTGATATAGAATGGGGTGGTGTGTGGTAGAGGAAAGGCAAGGGAGAAACAAAGTTCTTTGCTTTGTTCCCTCTGGTACTAGCAGATGTTCAGAGTTGCTCCTTCTGTTTATGGGTTATTCCGAAGCTTCCTTTCTAGGCTTCTCCAACACTGAGTCCTCTTCACTGGCTCCTGACCTCACCTGACCTTTATCTCAGCACTGCTTAACAACTGAGAGTTTCCTGGCATTGGCAAACTACACTCTTGGGGAGAATCCCTGGCCAAGTGTCCCAGGTCAACATTCCTACAGTGATCCGGTTCCCAGGACTCACACACCTTTGCTCTTTAGTCAGAGGCCAAGAGGGTTGGTACCTCCCAAATGCTACCCAAGATGATTTAGTTTCCTGAGAAAGTGTCAGGCACCAGGCCACCATGTTCTCAACTGAAGGAACATGTCTCAACATCACTGAATGTGGTCCTTGGAGCTTCTCTTAGAGGCCAGGGTTTAGGAGGCAGGAATGGGGGCCTGTGTGTGGGACTTCAAGCTCTTCCCTAGCACAAGAGCAAGAATAAACTAAAATTCAAACCCAGGCAATTATTACAGTTAGCTAGTCAGTAAGTTGTTTTCAACTTTCAAAAATTCAGCTTTCCAACAGCTTGTATTTTGTTCATTATACAGTACATAGAGACCCCAATCTTAGCATTTTGAATTTAGATTTTCAAATACTGATAAAAACAAATAATGAGTTTTCAGCAGTAGTGTGCTTGTCAAGCAGTAGTCCAGATTCATAGCACTGAATCTTTAAACAGCCATGTTTATGAAAATATTTCAATATTTTATTGCATTTTTAGTCTTTTTTAAAAAAAAACAACTGACTGGAAAATGGAAAATTAAAGTGCTTTAGTATTAACTATAAACATAAATCTTATAAGCTTGAAATAATTTCTGGGAGAACAACACAAATACCTTCAAGGCCCAGGGAGCTAACAACTGAAATGGAAAGTGCATGCACCACTTAAGGGCATATAAATTCAAAAGTCTTTTTAAAAAACACTCTGCCAAAAATTATTCTTGATCACAGTGTGGGACTTTTGATTAGAAAAACATGGAAACCATCAGGCATGGCAACAATGACTAATCTTTGTTTTTAGTGTGTGTTCCTTGTGGTGTTCAATGGTGTTCAGTTCGGAAGGAAAGAACATGTACAAATGTTGGCAGTATGTCCAAAGGAAGAAGTATAATTAAGGATTTTATAATATTTTTCAGCTTTCTGGAAGTGGATATTGTGGGACCTCCAACCACTCATTGAATTTTCATACAATTGACTTTCAGATGCATTACACCCTAGGGAGGGATTGCATGAGCTATCGACTATTTTACTTTCTTTTGTTTTGGAAGAGGTTGGACCTGGGAAGGGATGCGACAAGTGGCTGAATTCTTTTCTTGTGCTTGCTTATTTATATGCAACAAACTATCTATATTATTTCCAAAATCAGTATCACTTACTTATCATACCTGAAACAGGACTTCAGTGGTCATGGAATAAGTGAATAAGCTAAAGTGAGTTTTCTTATAGACCAATAATTACCTGAGTATTCATACTCCATCAAAAATTAAAGTCTTATTCAGACCCAAACTCTGATGGACATATTAGCTACTATAATGTTTCATCAAAGTTCATATGTAAAATTTTAATTATGAGTTCTTTAAAATGTAGATTACACTAGGTTGACCACCAAGAAGATATTATGCCACTGTAGAAATGGTATAGAGAATTGTGGTGAAAAACATTAACACTGCCATATGAATATAAATATTTAAAACTGTAAAATTTTGTTATAAATGATCTGAATTCCTACATTTTAATGGGGGTTGTTTGATTTTTTCTTGCTGATTTGCCTGAGTTCTTTGTAGATTGTGGTTATTAGCCCTTTATCAGATGTGTAGCATGAAAATATTTTCTTCCATTCTGTAGGTGGTCTGTTTGCTCTGTTGATTGTTTCCTTGGCTGTGCAGAAGCCTTTTAATGTAATCAAGTCCCATTTATTAATTTTTGTTGTTGCTGGGATTGCCATTGGGGTCTTCTTCATAAATTCTTTGCCTAGGTCAATATCTAGAAGAGTTTTTCCAACATTTTCTTTTAGAATTCTTATAGTTTCATGTCTTAGGTTTAAGTCTGTTATCCATCTTGAATTAATTTTTGTGAGTGGTGAGAGATATGAATCCTGTTTCAATCTTCTACATGTGGCTATCCAATTTTCCCAGCACCATTTATTGAGTAGGGATTCTTTTCCCCAGTGTATATTGTTGTCTGCTTTGTCAAAGATCAGATGGTGATATGTGGATGGTTTTATATCTGGGTTCTCTGTTCTATTCGGAAGTGGGCAAAAGACACGAACAGAAGCTTTTCCAAAGAAGATAGACTAATGGATAATTAACATATGAAAAAATGCTCAACATCTCTAATTATCAGGAAAATGCAAATCAAAACCACAAAGAGATATCACCTAACTTGAGTGAGAATGGCTTTTATCAAAAAGTCCCAAATTAACAGATGCTGGCATGGATGTGGAGAGAAAATAACACTTATACACTGTTGGAGGGACTGCAAATTAGTACAACATCTATGGAATACAGTATGGAGATTCTTCGAAGAACTAAAAATAGACCTACTATTTGATCCAGCAATCCCACCACTGGGTATTTACCCAAAAGAAAAAAAGCCATTTTACCAAAAAGACACTTGCACTGGAATGTTTATTGCAGCACAATTCACAATCACAAAGATGTAGAATCAACCCAAGTGCCCATCAGTTCATGAGTGGATTAATAAAATGTGGTATACATATACCATGGAGTACTACTAAGCCATAAAAAATGATGAATTAATACCTTTACTATCTTTTGTAATAACCTGGATGGAACTGGAGATCATTCTCCTAAGTGCAGTATCACAAGAATGGAAAAACAAACACCAAATGTGCTCATTATTAAACTGGAACTAACTGATTAGCACTCTTGAGCACATATGGAAGTAAAACTCAACAGAAATCAAGCAGGTGGGAGGGGGAGGAGGGACTTGGAGAAATCACACCTAACAGGTAAAATGTACACTATTTGGGTGATGGGCACACTTATATTATACTTTGACTCAAGCTATACAAAAGCAATCCACGTAGCCAAAATATTTGTACCCCTGTAATATTCTGAAATAAAAAAAAGAATGATCTGAATTCCTAACCAGCATTGTTCTTATATTAGTGATTATCTTAGACTAGACTCTATTTTGGAAAAAATAAGGCACAAGGAGTAAAATAAAGTGAACACATCTTTTTTTGTTTATTCACTTATTCAATCCACAATATTTATTGAGGTCTATGAGGACATTATTAGTTGTCTGCTCGATGTCCATTCTCTCCTTTTTCCTATCCAACAGAACCTGGTTTGGGATTTGGTACATACTTCTCCACCATTCTACTCAAGTAGGAGGTCCCACCCAGTTCTGGGGGTGGACCCTGAACTGTGTTAAGCCCATCAGGATAATCCCACACTCCTGTGGAGTGACTAATTGAAGAATGGGCATATAACCCAATTGTAATGGAGATTAAGGGCACATCTGCTAGGAAGCTTCTAGGACAGGTTTCCTTATTCCTAAAAGAGGGCACTAGAAGAGAGATCCCTTGTTCCCTCTGGAGGTTTTCTTGCCTGGGCATGAAGCCAGGAAGTATTCTACCAAGTTGCTGAATCCAACATTTGGAGAAAGGTAGAGCCCAGAGAATCAAGAAGTTGCCAAGACTGGAGGCTCTCACAACTTCTGGACTTGTTGATATGTGAGATAATTAATGTCCCTATTCTATGTGCTAATTTGAGTTGTGCTTAGAAGTTGCTTGGAGCCTGAAGCATCCTACTTGATATAGTTTATTCTTGTACTTGTTAGGCTACTAACAGAATATAACAATAAATGTGATGCCCCCTACACTAGTAATAAAATTAGGAGTGGCAGAGGGAGTGGCTCTGCTCCTGGGGAGGACATTGTATTTGCAAGCTGCCTGGAATGAGAGAACGCAGTGATCTTTGGTGGCGATGAATATAGTTTGGTGAGTTTAGAGCCTAATATGCTAGAAGAATGGGTACTTCTCCCAATCATTATCTAGTGGATGATGAAACTTGAGCTTCTGGTCTGAACCTGGACTAGCTGATGAAATAGGCACAAATTTCTTTCCAAGGACCTCTAATGTCCCAATTTTCCTAGGTTTGCTCTGGCAACTCTGGTCCCTTCATTATGCTCTCTGAGTGCTAGTTTCCTCCTCCTACTGCACAGAGACTCACTGGTTCTGTGAATTTCTTGGGGATCATGTTTTCCTAATGTCTCATGGTACAATTAATGGAAGGCAGCTGCTCTCAGGTCTATAGGCTCCCTTCTTTGTCTCATCCTCTAACAAGCCTAACCTAGAGAATTTCAGGTCCACAAGTTCATTCTTTCCAACCTTTCATGAGAAGTTAGGTTTGGCTCAGATAAGTAATCTAAGTGGTTTGCGTTTTATACTGCATTTACATGGCACATACATATGATCTCTTTCTATCTTGGCTCATTACTTCAAAAATTTTCTTTTACAGACATCCAATAATGAGTTTTTCATTCATAATATTGGTGCCACAAAATGTTACTATCCTTCTATTTGTGGAAGTACAGCAGTACTTTGGTATATTTCATTTTGTCTCAGATTAGGGTAAACATTTGATGAAGAACCTGTATAAAGCCTCACCAAACAACTATCCAAAATAGAATCAGGGTTTCTGCTGTTCAGCAAAAACCAGTTAACAAATTTTATAAATTCAATTTAAATGAAAAGACTTCTTCTGGCAAAGTCATTGTTTATAAACATAATCATCTAAAGAATACTTGAAGTACTTATTTATAACATCACCCATAGTGACCAGAGTCAGATTAGAATAAATGCTTTAAGAAAGATCTTGGGCTCATTCTTCTATGCTGTTAGGATATGTTGTTGTTTCCTATCTCCAGGACATGCAGCACATATTAAGAATTCAGTAAATAGCCCAAATTTATGTACTTTAGAAAGGAACATAGATGTACAAAATTAGCAAATCACAATTTGAAAATTGAAATAACTATTTTTAATGTGCTGTTACAAATATTTGATAAGAATTCTTTGAGTGTCAATACTTTTTTTCAGGTAGTTTTATGTGCTTCATATCATGAAATTTTTGTTGGCCTCTTCAGTCAGATATATTTGTGTATTAAGTTTGGGTATATATATATTTATTCATTTATTTATATATACTACACCTTGTTTCAAAAAAACCATTTAGAGCAGTACAAACTCCACGATAGGGTGTAAAAGCTATTAAAAACAAAATGTACTAGCCATGTATTCGATATAATTTGGGCTCTTACCTGTTTCTGTTACTTTAGGACAACATTAATTATATCCTTTATGTCAACTTTTTTGAAAGAATTATTTTGCCAAATATTTAAAACCTCCTTAAAATGTAAATCAACATAAATAACCTAAACAACACTTCACTTCATGGATGTGAAATTTGGAGATATGTTCACTATATACCTAGTTATGATTTTAAATGATTTAACCAAGAAATATACCTATTTTTGGAAAGAGCATATACAAATATTTCAGTAACTTGGAAATGAGGGGGGAAAACATGAGAATGAAAGTTTGTTCAGATTAATTAAAAATAGTTATTTTTGAATATTTTTAAAGTACAGATTTTATTTTTAAGTACTGTACATATTTTAAACTAAGACAAAAATGACTGCATTGTGTTAATTTGTTGGACAAAAATACCATAAAAATGAACTTAATAATCTTGAAAGTATATTGACATTTTTCCTTTTTTATTCCTACATAATTCATTATATGTATATTATTAAAATTCTCCTCAACTAATACTTAAAGCTCTATGTAAATTTAGGAAGTACTGTAATTTCAGTACTTGAATATACAATAATATACCCTGTTAAGGAACACATAATTATAGAATTATTCATAATTTCACCATGTCATTTAATCACTGGTCTATGGGTTTTTGCTCCTAAGGTTTTCAATCTCCCTGCTACTGACTTTTTGAACTGGATAATTCTTGATGGTGAGGGCTGTTCTGTGCATTTTAGAATTTTCAGCCACATTCCTGGCCTCTACCTATTAGATGCCAGAAGATTCCCCCCCTGGAATGGCAAATAAAAATAATTCCAGACATTCTCAAATGCCCCCAGGGGTGGGCAAAATTGCCCCCACTCCCCATAGAAAATCACTAAATACAGAAGACAAAGTGATTTTTGGAAACGTAAGTGAAAACATGTCACTCCTCTGCTTAAAACTTCCCATAGTTTCCTGTTACTTTCAGCCAAGTTCTTATAGGAAACTACAACGTCCTACACAAGTTGGGCCCCTGGTTCTCTCTCTGGCCTCATTACTTACCATCTCTCCCTGGCTCACACTGATCTAGCCACACCAGGCACTGCACTATCTCTGGACCTTGTCGCTGGCTTGTCCTCAGTGCTGTTTCTGCAGATATCTACTACAGTGGCCCACTCCCTACCCGTCCTCAATAGTTTGTTCAAATATTACCTCCTCCCTGAGGCCTGCCTTGTTCAACCTTCCCTAGAATGTAACATACCTCCCTCTGCAACTACCTGGCTTTGGGCTTTTTTTCCTAAAGCATGTATCAACTTATACCATAATACATAATTTACTTATTGTATGTATTGTTTATCTAATCTTTCCCTACTATTAAAAAGGCAGGGATTTTTGTCTATTTTGTTTACTACTATACCCACAGAACTTAGCACAAATGTGTGGCACATAGTAGCTGCTCAACAAATGTTTTTTGAATAGAAGAATGAATAAATAAAAACACTATTTTCTCATAAATACAATATTTCCATTTTTTGTCAATGAATCACAAATGGCATGTAATTGATAATTGATTATAAATTTGAGGAGGGTAGGTTGATAATATTTTGCTTAGTATTTACTTTTTTTGTTCATTGGAAAATGTCAGTTTCTGTTTATTAGACATTAAAGCTAGGAACTTCTCTTTGCATGAGTACCAGTTAAGGTAACAGTTCACTTGATGAAAACATGCTTTGGCTGACTTAAGCAGAAAAATAATTTATTGAAAATATATTGGTAGATATTATGGAGCTTAAGAATCAAGTTCAGAAAGTCTCAGGATCAAAGAGAACCATGGTCAAAACCATGCCACAGAACTAGTTTCCACAAACACTGCTGACTTGCCAAGCAATAACAAAAGTGCCAGCTTGCACTGTTGGTGTCACCAGCACCAGACACTGGACACATCCAGCATCATCACTGCCACCATTTATTTCCACTGCTACAAAACATGAGGATTGTTGTCTCCATCTCTGCTACCACCAGAATTAACTCTCAACTGTCTCCACTTTGCATTATTATTTCTTGATTCGAAGTTAAGAGTGGATGCATCAGATTGGCTTAGCCTAGGCCTGCCAACAGTCTGGAAGAGCAAATAATAATGCAAGTAGGGTCTGATTCCCACCAAGACCCTTTAAATGGGGAATTCCTTGTATTGTGGGAAAGAGGTTTAGATGCTGGTCAGCCAAAAAATATGACAAGTGTCTCCCACATTGTGTTAGATAATATTTAGAAAGATTAAAATCAAAGGAATAACACCAATATCTGCATCAATTATTTCTGTTAGAGTGCCTGGAACAGAGTATTTATTTAATAAATGGATGTTGAACTGAAAGCTAGGGTATAGCTATGGTTCTGTCACTAACCAACTATTAATATTTAGCAAATCACATAAACTCTTTAGAGCTATGTTTCCTCTTATACAATACGGGGTATTCTTCCTGACTCTTTCAAGGGTCATGAAAAAGAAATGAGATGGCATGTATTGGAGCACTAAGCAAAGAAACTTGCACATAGTAATCACAGAATAAATATGAAAACCCCATTTCCCCACTCTTTTTTTGAAATTATTTTGTTTTTAACAGAGCTATATATGCATAGAATAATAGTTGAAAGAATTAGCTAGTTCTACAAGTTAGCAACGATTCTATACACTCTCCACCACTTCATTCCCCAGATGGAACAAATTTCACTTCTTTTAAGTGATCTTATGTTATCAGCATTTCTCTACATCTTTTGCTGGTATTGCTACTACTTCTTGGTTTTTCCTTTCAAGACAATAGCTATAGAGTTCCCACTAAGGAAGATGAGGATTTAGTTCCTTCTCTTTCCTGCCCTCCTACCACACACATGCATACTTTCCAGTCCCCATTCTCCTGATGTGGTTGTATTGTAATTTTGGTTAAATCAATATTCACTGGTTATATTGTTATGACAAAATAGGCTCTTCAGAGTGAAGCCATGTATTACACTTTATTTTTCCTTTATTGTACTTACTCCAATTCCCTGGAGTTCATTTTCATTTGATTTTTTTGTTTGCTTTTTGTTTTGCACTGAATTGTTTCCTACAAATTCATACATTGAAGCTCTAATCCCTAGAACCTCAGCATGTGTCCGTATTTGGGGACAGGGAATTCAAAGAGGTAATTAAGCTAAAATGGATCCTTAGGGGAGACCCTAATCCAATATGACTAGTGTCTTTATGACAAAAGTTTGGAGGGAGGGGATAGAGAGAGAAGAGAAAGAAAGAGAGAGAGAGACCAAACACGTGCACATACAAAGAGAAGATCATGTGAAGACACCAGAAGATGGCCATTCTACAAGCCAAGGAGAGTGTCTCAGAATGAAACCAACCCTGTTGACACCTTGATCTTGGACTTTCAGCCTCCAGAACTGTGAGAAAATAAATTTCTGCTGTTTAAGTCTGTGGTATTCATTATAGCAGCCCTAGGAAACTAATACATTTTTATCAGCTATTATCACTTATTCAAACCAAACTCTCTGTCAGTTGACCAGATACATTCAATGCATTTAATTATTTTTATTTCTTGAATAACGCTGCCCAGGACTTGCTGCAATCTCAACTGCTTGCTTTGTGTGCCTGTGCACAACCGCAGTCACCCTTCGTCACCACCCTGGGGATTCCCTTTGCTTCTCTTGTTTCCTATACTGCACAGCTTTCTTTTTTCTGGGTTACATTCTCCAGTGGCTTCCTGAGAAAGGGCTGCAGATGGTAAATTTTCAAGATGGTGCCTTCCTACATTGTGTTTATTCAATTCTCAAATTTGGCCCATTATTTTGGCTTATTTGGTGTCCTGGTGTCCCTTGTGTTTTCCAATTGTTTGTTTGTTTGTTTGTTTTGTGGTAAGAGTACTTAACATGAAATTTATTCTCTTAACAAATTTTTAAGTGCACAATACCATATTATCAACCATAGGCATGATCTTGGACAGCAGATCCTCAGAACTTATTTATCTTGCATAACTGAGACTTTGTACCCATCAAGTAACAATTCCCCATTTCCCCTTCCCCTCCAGCCCCGGGCAACCACCATTTTCCTATCTGCTTTGGTGAGTTTGACTGTTAGATACCTGGTAAGTGGAATTATGCAGTATTTTTCCTTCCGTGACAGGCTTACTTCAGTTAGCATCTTGTCCTCCAGGTTCAGTCATGTTGTCACAACTGTAGGATTTCCTTCTCTTTTAAGGCTGAATAATATTTCATTGTATGTGATTAACAGATTGTCATTATCCATTCACCTATTGATGGACATTTGGGTTGTTTCCACCCCTTGACTATTGTGGATAATTCTGCAGTGAACATGGGAATACAGATTTCTCCTCAGGATCCTGGTTGCAATTCTTTTTAATACATACCCAGAAGTGGAGTTGCTGGATTATACAGTAGGTCTATTTTTAATTTTTGAGAAACTTCCATACTGTCTTCCCTAGTGGCTATACCATTTTACATTCCTACCAACAGTGTACAAGAATTCCAATTTCTGCACATCCTTGCCAATACTTGTCTTCTGTATTTTGATAATAGCCATCCTAATAGGTGTGAGGTGATTAAATGTATATTTTATATTACCTTTTTTTGTTTCTAGGACAAAATATCCTCTCTAATGTCCCTGAGCATAATAATGATAGTGGTATTTGTGTTGCTTCTGTCTATGTAATATCTATTTTTCCTAAATTAATCTTATTTTCATTTATTTCTTTGGATCTCTGTGCTTCATGGCACAATTTTGCCTCAAATGTCCTTGGCTAACTGGTTGTATTGAAGATAGTCTAAAATGTTGATTGGAAGTACTGAGCATGTGTGACTGGGGCTTATTAACTGTGAGCTTCACTGTAGGGTTATCTAGCAAGGCTGAATTTTGGGGAAACCCTGACATTAGTATTTTTAGGTCTTTCCTGTTAGGATGATAACAGTCCCCAGAAAAGTCTCTTCAATCTCCTGCCCAAAGGATAAAGACTTGACTGCCAGCATTCTGAGGGTCAAGCTGGGGAAGAAGGGCTGGGAACTCTCCACATTTAGTGTGCATACATTCCCTTAATCTTCCTACTTTCAGTGTAGACCCTCTGCCTTCAACTCTGTCTGATGTCTAATGATGACGAACTCTGTATTTTATTCTGTCCAGGGAATAAACCCCCCCGTCTTTTGATGTGGCAGAAGAGACTCAGTTGCCTAGCAGTAGATTGGATCCATTCTGTATGAAGGAGAACTGCTCATTAAACAGCTTTCAGTAATGCTTATTTAATCCTCTCCGCTTTACCTTTACCTCCAGTTACTGGGTCTGTTACAGCCCAACCAGGTTCACTGCCTGCCACTCAAGAGGAAGCCAATATGCTGAGACAGCAGGGGTTACAGCAGAGAGAGAGTTTAACATCGCAGGCACCATGCGAGGAGATGGGAGGAATTTCTCAAATTCATCTCCCCAAGAATTCAGGAGAAAGGGTTTTTAAAGATAGTTTGGCAGGCAAAGGGCTAGCCAATGGGGTCTGCTTATTGGTGGGGGATGAACTCATAGGGTTGGAACACAGAGATTATCATCTCAATTGGGATATTTCCTGGGCAGGGGGTCTTGAGGCTGTTGGATCCATTTCT
>CM052437.1:125176129-125264065 GCA_028533085.1 Varecia variegata | reverse complement strand
TTTTTTTTTGAGACAGAGTCTCGCTTTGTTGCCCGGGCTAGAGTGAGTGCCGTGGCGTCAGCCTAGCTCACAGCAACCTCAAACTCCTGGGCTCAAGCGATCCTCCTGCCTCAGCCTCCCGAGTAGCTGGGACTACAGGCATGCGCCACCATGCCCGGCTAATTTTTTCTATATATATTTTTAGTTGGCCAGATAATTTATTTCTATTTTTTTAGTAGAGATGGGGTCTCGCTCCATTTCTATGCCTATCCGTGGGTCTGGTTGGAAAAAGTAGGTCCCCCTGGAATACAGAGTCTGAAAAATACTTCAAAGACCAGTGTTAGGCTTTACAATAGCAATGTTATCTATAGAAGCACAAGTCTTTGGACTTTACAATACCAATGTTATCTATAGAAGTAATGGGGGAAGTCACAAATCTTGCACCTGTCAGGGAGGATAATGCCATTAAGCAGTACTCAGTTACAGCAGTAAGGAAACTAAGGAAAAATGGCTGGTTAACTTCTGGCTATATCTACACTTTTATAAAAATCAGACTTAGGTTACTATTTATACCTTATGGATCTACACTGTTTTAATATAGATGGCTTCAGGTCTTTTTAGAACATTGTGGTATGTCCAGATGGTCCCTGACTTAAAATGGTTCAACTTATGATTTTCAACTTTACTATGGTGCAAAAGTGATATGTATTCTATATGCTTTTCAACTTAAAAATGGATGGGATATGTAACCCCAACCTAAGTCAAGGAGCATCTGTATCAGGTTGTTTTCTGGTTCAGGATTTGACTTTTTTATTTCTGCTAATTCTATTACCATTTGACCATATGCTTTCTAACTTCCAGAATTATATTGTGGTTGTCTCATTTCCTGTTCTCTCTGTCCTTATGGATATGTCTTTTAAAATAATCATTTTACTGTTATTTTAGATTAATTTTTGGATGAAACAAAATTAGATGTGTATATGTAATCTAAATCTTTAACCAGAAGTCATTTTTCTCACATACACAATCTCATGTGTATAATTTTTAAGTCCTCTTTCAAATCTAAAGTTCTGTGGTCTTGTTTCACAATAATACAAACTTTTGAGGACATTTTTTATATCGGTGGCACTATTTGGATTTAATGGATGTAGTCCCTGTGATATTGTGAGATATATATTTGGTCTTCATCCCCACTTCCTGGCACATAACTTCTAAAATCTTTGGAATCTTCAAAGTGATAAGTGGTTTCTGTATGCTAATGAGTTGGCTGATGGCTGGCAGCCCCTGGGTAGCTTCAGGATGGGGAGTGGTCTTGGAAAGATCAAGGCAGGGTTGGAGGGTTGGTACATCAACCCCACCCTCCAGCTTCCAAGGACCAGAGAGGGGCTGAAAGTTAAGCTAATCAACAATGGCCAATGATTTGATTATGCCCATGTAATGAAGCTTACATAAAAGCCCAAAATGACTGGGTTCAAAGAACTTCTGGGTAGCTGAACACATAGACGTTCTTGGTAGGTGGCACACCTGGAAGCTCCAAGCTCCACACCCCCCTACCTTGCCCTATGCATCTCTTCATCCGTATCCTTTGTAATATCCTTTATCATAAACCAGTGAATGTAATTAAGTGTTTCCCTGAGTTCTGAGAGCCGCCCTAGCAAATTAATCACACCCAAAGAGGGGGTAACAGGAACCCCAGTTTATAGCCAGTAGGTCAGAAGCACAGGTAAAACAACCTGGAGCTTGCAATTGGCATTGGAAGTGGGGTGCATTGCTGTGGGACTGAGCCCTCAACATGTGTGATCTGACACTATCTCTAGATAGCTAGTGTCAGAAATGAATTGAAGACACCCAGCTGTTGTTTGCTGCAGAATTGATTGCTTGCTTATTGTGTGGGGAACAAACTCTATACATTTTGGTCACAAAAGTCTTTGTTGTGATGTGAGAGAAGAGGAAAAACAGTTTTTTTTTTTATTCAGTTCTCAAAGCTGATTTCATAAGCTGATATCTTAGGGAGTTGTTTTGGAGCATAATTTAAGGGGCATTCAATTTTCTGAGATCACACTTATCTATTCAAAATGACCTAAAAGTCAACAATTAGAGAGTCATTGATCATAATCCTCTAATTTAAAAGAAATTCCCCTGGGATGGCTAACATCTTAGTCTTAATGGTCAATATAATAGTTTACCTATAGAACATGCAGAAATGGGACTCTAGAGCAGGTTGAAAGGAATGAAGTGGGAAAGAAAAGGGAATAATGGGATGGTCAGGGTTAAAAGTGTTCCAGGAGGAGAAAAAGGAATGCTGAAAGGAAGGTTTGAAGAAGTCGAGAGCATGTGCCCTCATTTGTATGTGATACTGCTTTGTGCCAGTGTTGGATAGTTCTTTTAGTTTGTATTGATTGGTAACCATAGTATCTCTCTAGGTTCTGCTGGAAGGTCTTATTAAAAACATAAGAACATCACCTAAGGGGTGAGAAAAGAATAGGACAGTGCCTGGGACTCAAAGTGAGGGCAGCCAGGTTGAAGCAACTGTCAAGAGAAACCCAGATTACTTGAGAGGTCAAGATTAAATCAGATGGATGGAACAAGTCAAGCCAGTGGCTCAAGCTGAGTCTGGGAATGAGCTGGGCTGGACAGCTCAGCTTCCTGTCCTGGGTGTTAGCAAAAGTGTAGTAGTTGCCACAAACCCCTGGAGCCTGTGTCAAACTCCTGTTCCACCATATGCTAGCTGGATAATCTTGGGTAAATTACTTAATTTCTCTGTGCCTCAGCTTTATCATAAGATAAAAATAGTGCTCCTACCTCATGAGTTTATAGTGCCAATTAAATGAGTTGTGAGACTTTATACACACATATACATACACACACACACACACACACAGCTGGGTGTGGTAGCTAGTGCCTGTAATCTCAGCACTTTGGGAGGCTGAGGCAGGAGGATTGCTTGAGGCCAGGAGTTAGAGACCAGCCTGGACAACATAGTGAGATCCTATCTCTACTAAAATAAGAAAATTAGCCAGGTATGGTGACTGAAGCATGTAATTGCAGCACTTTGGGGGTGAAGCAGGAGGATCCCTTGAGCCCAGGAATTCAAGCCTGGATGACAGAGAGAGACCCTACCTCTATAAAAATAAATAAGTAAACAAGAAAATAACTAAATAAATAAGACTTTTGTAAGGATCATATTAGATAATCTCTCTGAAAACATCTAGCTCAATGCCCAGTTCATAATAAGTACTTAATATATATCCTTTCTTTTCTTGTCCCTAAATCAGTATTTCCCAACTGGGGATGACTTTACCTCCCAGGGGGCATTTGGCAATGCCTAGAGACACTTTGATTATCACAACTGGGGTGTGTATGCTACTGGTATCTAGTGGGTAGAGGCCAGGAAAGCTGCTAAATGTGCTACAATGCCCAGGGCAGCGCCCACCCCACCAACTCCAACAAAGAATTATCTAGTCCAATATGTTGATAGCTGTAGGGGATGAGAAACCCTGATCTAAAAGCATGCCTCCTTAATTTTAATTTTATGATGGTATACATTTTTCCCTAGTAGTACCTCAGTGATTACCTGTAAGTGCTTTATATTAAATGTAAGACACTCAGCTCTATAAAATTAATAAAAATAGTTAAATAATAAATATTTATTGAGCACTTGCTATGTGCCAACCCTAGAGCTAATATATGTGATTTGTGAAATGTCATGTTAAATATAAATCCTACAGCAATCCTGAGAATCAGTACTATAGATTTTTTAAATGGATAATTATAATAAAATTTTACTTTAATAATGGCTTGAGTATCAGGACAATCAGCATGTCTTCTAATTCCTGTTCCTGACTTTTATAACTTATTGTATTGCAATGTCTATTGAGTCCTGTGAATTCTACCTTGGAACTGTCTCTCAATTTCCTTCCCCTTTTTCTTCTCCCAACACCACTACTCTACTCTGCTTTGGGCCACCATATGGGCCACCATATGTTCTTCTGAATTAGAGTAACACTCTCCTTATTCATCTCCTGCCATTGTAGTTACTATTCCCCCTAAACTATGCTCCACCCTGCTGTTTTCTTTCTAAGATCAAATTGGGCAATAACATTCCTCTGCACAAAGTCTTTTAATAGCTCCCGAAGGTCTTCATGATCTGGTTTTGTCTCATTCCACTCTATCTCCCCGCACCCCCTCACCTCAACAAACAGTGCAATCTTATAATCCCCATAATCGTGGCCCAAAGATGTTAATGCTCGTGGGAAAACTATGATTCTATAATCAAGATCAAACTGTCAAGTTTATTAGTGTTCTTCTTGTATTAATAAGTAATGCAAGAGAAATCAAAGTCTCAAATAATTAGTAATATTCTATTAATGTCTGGTCAGCAGGTAACTGGAAAAGGAGGGAAGAAAAAGTCAAAATTTCCACTGGTGTTTTTTTCCTATGTTGATGTCAGATGTGGCTATTACTAAAGCAGGCATTGATGAAAGGAAGAACAGAAAGCAGTGAATTGCTGCCAGGAGGCCAGGAGAAAAAGTAGAAAGGGACAAAAAGCCAACTGGGACGCTTACCTTCCTGTTGTTAATGGTTTCTCCTAGCTGGGGGAAACAGGGCTCTACTCATGACTTAACAAAAGCCATGGTGAAATTATTGTTGGTCCTTCTGAAGGAGTGCTGATGTAACTTGGCAGAGAAGAGTCTGTAAATCGATGAGGTAAACAGCATTCATGCCTTTTGTAGCTTCATAATTCATGAATATTTCCAATGGGTTTTCTGAGATATGAGAGGGGAATGAGTAAAATTTCCAATAAATCCTAAGTCATTTGGGCTATTTATCTGAATCTATTCACCAATGCACTAAATGTTTCTATTTAACTGACAATAACAGTTCCTATGAAAAGCTTCAGAAAACACAAAACAAAAATTTACAACCATGAGCATATATTCCTATATATATAAGGCACTAGGTCATTAAATATGAAATGTCTGATTTCGAATCACAAGTGTAGTTTATTATATCTCAAACAAGGGTACAATTAATCAAGTATGTGCCTAAACTATCAACACAGTTTTTGCCATCTTACTGTAGCTTGTTTATGCCAGCAGCGAAGAAGCCTGGGGAGCAAGTGCCAATGAATTCGCAAAAGGCGTTTTCCACAGCTTGTTGAGAATTGAATATTTTTCCTTGCAAGAAGTAGTGCAAAGCCTAGAAGAAGTGGTAGTCAGTTAGTGCAAGGTCTGGTGAATACGGTGGATGACACAGAGTTTCTAAGTCCAGCCTCTCTGTAGTTTGAGTAGTGGTGTTTGTGCGACATGTGGTCAAGCGTTGTCTTGCAAGATGATGGGTCTGTCTCTGTTGACCAATCTTGGCTGCTTACCGGCAAGCATCCTCATGATTTCATCTAACTGGGTGCAGTAGACATCAGCTGTAATCGATTGACCAGGTTTCATGAAGCTGTAGTGGATAATACCAGTGCTGGACCACCAAACAGATACCCTTAGCTTTTTTTGATGAATATTTGGTTTTGGACCTTGATTCGGCACTTCATCCTTATCCAACCATTTCGCTGAATGCTTGCGATTGTCAAAAAAAAAAAAACCCATTTTTCATCACATATAACAATACAGTGTAGAAATAGTTCACTTTTATGTCATGACAGCAAAGAAAAGCAACCTTTGAGACGATTTCTCTTCTGATGCTTGTTTGATTCATGCAGTACCCATCTATCCAGTTTCTTTACATTGCCCATTTGTTTCAAATGGTCCAATACTTATGTTGAAATCCTAACACCAAAAAAAAAAAAAAAAATCAAATGGTCCAATACTGTTGGAATAGTAATGTCAAACCTTGCTGCTAATTTCCGCATAGGTTGAGATGGATTTGCTTCCAATACAGCTTTCAGCTCATCATTAGCCACCTTGATCTTTGGTTGCCCATGTGGCTCATTTTCAAGATTAAAATTACCAGAACAGAACTTCTCAAACCATTGACTTACTGTGCCACATCCTTCCCAAACACTTCATTGGTATTTTGAGCTGTCTACACTGCATTGGCTGCACAACACAATTCACATTCGAAAATAACACGAATTTTTGACTTATCTATGCTTTCACAAAAATTGCTCTAAAAAAATTTGAAAGACAATCACATGCCAACATGTATGTTTGAAAGACTGAAGATCTACCTCTACAATAAAAATAAAACTAGAAATGTCGAAGTGAAATGTCAGAGATATTAACTATCAAACTTAGTACTTAAGGAAATCGGACATTTCATACTTAATAACCTAATCCTAAACACTTGATCAATGACTATTTCATGAGAATCTTTTCCCTGCTAGATCCTATTTAATAACAATGGTATCATTCTTACATTTAACTTACCTGCTGTTCTTAGAACATACCCACCCCTCTTCTATGGCTCTAATGTGTCTCATCCTCACAATTCAAACAAATCTGTTAAATTTTATTGAGGTCATAGAGTCAATATTTTTAAGAATGGGGTTCTCCTTACAGGATAACAGAAAGATTTCTGAGGTAGAGTTTAGCATTGAATACCTTGTATCATGTATGCAGTATTTAATGTTTCATTTCAAGAGAGTACATTTCCAATCAATCAAATCCGCTGATTTTAAATCTAATCTTAAAAGTAAGATGCAACTTCACCATATTGTTAGGAGAGTGGGAGGCAGAAAGGATAAGATGCTGAAGAAATATGGCTGTTTTCCCTAAGGAAGACACAAAACTCTACTGATCAAGCAATTAATTCTACAGGTCAAACTCAGTGTTGGGGCCCAGCGCAGTGGCTCATGCCTGTAATCCTAGCACTCTGGGAGTCAGGAGGATTGCTTGAGCTCAGGAGTTGGAGACCAGCCTGAGCAAGAGCGAGACCCCATCTCTACTAAAAATAGAAAAAATTAGCCGGGCATGGTGGCGCATGTCTGTAGTCCCAGCTACTCGGGAGGCAGATGCCTCTGCACTCTACTCAGGGCAACAGAGTGAGACTCTGTCTTAAAAACAAACAAACAAAAAAACCAAAGTGTTGGGGTGGTCAACAAAATGGAGGTTCGTGAGCACGTGAGTTGGTAGGAAAGGCTTTGTGGAAACAATGAACTGTGACTGATGAGTGGGATTATGCTATGCCTTGCCCTCTAGTTGCAGATGGTGGCTGGTCAAGGGAGTTTGGCTGAGATGTGGTAAGAGAGGTTTGTTTCAAGTTAGCTAAAAACAACCTTTTTCATCACACCCTCCTCAAAGACAATCCAAATGCAACTCCAAACCAAAAGGTCACAAATGATAATAACTGCAAAGCTCAAACTTCTATGGTCTTATTATAATTATATATATACACACACACACACACACACACACACACACATACACACACAAATATTAATTATATATAATTATTTTAGAAAGTTTATTGTTCTCTAACTCTCATTTTTAGCTCCATGGAATAACATTTCTAACCAGAAACTATTGTCTGGCAGAACTATATCTAAACAACAATGCAATATTTGACCTAGAAGGTACGTCTTAAATTTTCTCTCCTGATTGAATAGATTTTCAATTAAGCAATAACTTTGAACTATGGGAATTGCTAATGATTTACAAAAATCTGTTTTAACATTTTTGTTGAAAATATATGATGGGATCTATTTTTTAATGTTCTTATGTACATTTCATTTTAAGAAATATGCTGTTAGATTATGTTTCTAATTCAATATTGTCATGTGTTTTATTCAAAATGTAAAAGAATATTTTTAACAGGAATTTTAGAAACAAACTTGATATTGTGGAAGCAAATTTTAACAATATTTGGGTGCATTAGTAAATACAAAAGTTTTATGAATCTTAAAAGTTTTTACTGGCTATAACTTTTACTAGCCAAATTCCTGTTTTTACTCTGAGTTTATTTTATATGTGCAACAAGCTTTAAGCTAACAATTTCAAGCCTAATATAAAAGTATATAGTGTACCATGATCATGAAATACAGTTACAGTATAAAACACTTTTCTTTAATATCACATATTATAGAATGAAAATATCATAAATTTTAAGACCGACAATGATTTCATGTACCACCAAGAAAGAAAATCTTGCCAATTACACTATGTCATGGCTATCATAAAGACATATCCCACTTTCACTTATGTTAAAAATGTGGGAAAATATGTAATTTAGAATCAACGAAAATGTTATGAATATCTGACTTTCTATTATGTAAAGAAAATACGTAGTTGTGCAAGTTAAAGGAAGGCACTGAATTGGATGAGTAATTATTCTCTTGATTGGCATTATAAATCCAAGTATCATGGCCAAAGAAACTCCCCCAAAACAAAAAAACAAGCAAAAAGAAGAAAGAAAATAACTCCTCCAAAATCAAGCAAACAAACAAACAAAATAAATTGCTATGGAAAAAAAGTAAAACAGTAACAGTAGAAAGAAATTGACTCTATAGTCCCACATTGCAATCAATTATTTGAATTCATATGCTTTGTTTTAGTCTTAATAATTTCTCAGTATTATTAATAGTCATTCCTTCTTTCTCTAGTTGTAATATATTCCTTCCTTTTGTTTAGTTAGCATGCTGTCATTAAAAATGTTTATTATTATTTGTCAATTAAAAAACTGAAAAAAAATGTTTAAAATCTTATAAAAATGTTCTTTTTTTTAGGCCTGCATTGTCTGCCTTCATTGCATATACTCATGCTACACCACAATGAGTTAACAAACATTGATGCAACAGTGAAGGAATTAAAGGGAATGCTAAATCTGAAGACCCTAAGTAACAATTTGCACTTTTTTATGGACATAAATTAAAATAATAATAACACAAGACATTTTTCAAGTTTAAAACTAGAAGAGTAATGTTTACAACTAAAATACTTAGATATTCCTTGAAAACAAGAATAGATCTTATTCTTTTTTAAGACATGCTTTCAAATAAACAACAGGTAGAAAAAAATTTTTATCAAATGATATGGCATGTCAAACGAAAATGACAAAAATAACAAAAGAGGATTTACATGTTTAAACCTGTTTTTGGTTTCATCTCAAAAGTAGGTTTTTAACACATATTATATGATTCTATTTATATGAAATGTCCCAAATAGGCACATCTGTAGAGATAGCAATACTGAGAGGTAATTATTTGTAACTAGATTAGTGTTTGCCTAGTGGGGGGTGGGGCGGGGGTGGGAATTGTTGTGACAGCTAAAAACTAAGGGATATGGCATTTCTTTCTGGGGTGAAAAGATGTTCTAAAATCGTGGTGGTAAGTTGCACAACTCTATGAAGATACCACAAATACATGAATTTTATATTTAAAATGGGTGAACTGTGTGATATGTGAAGTATATTAATAAAGTTGATACCAAAAAAAAAAGTTTTTAAACTTTCAATTGGGTGAGTAGCAAACTTCATTCATATATATTTAATCACACCCAGTAAGGAACTGACCACAGTATTGGAAAGAAGTGTGAGATGAGTTAGAAAAATAAATAATACACAGTCTTTCCTCTTAATAAGCTTATGATCTTGAAGGCTAAATTAACATGTACACAACCAAAATACAAGACAAAGGATTCCAGGTGTATCAAGGTAAAAGACCCTCAGATCAACACGTAGGTCTTTAGACTTTAGAGACCTCTTTATATAATGTCATGAAATAGATTTTTTTTCCTATTCATTTTCTATCATTTCTCAGAATTGCCTGAAACAGTGTTTTGAATATTTAAAAACCAAGTGTTGATGGTGGAGGTTCTGATCAGATCAATATATAGATAATAACTAAAGTTTCCATATATTTGCAGTGTAATCAGTTACATCTGCTACACTGAGGATCAATGATTGATGTGCTTATAGTTAGATTCTTTAAACTCAAATATTAAAATCATAAATTCACACCAAGTTCATGCCAATTCCATGCTTATTTTGGAGACGTGATAAGGCTGCCCACTGTTAGGAGTTTTTCACAGCTTTCTGGTCTTCTTTGAAAGACTCAGGATTGGCCTACATATTTGAGTTATCTGGCCCTTCTATGCTGAACAAATGCTTCTTTGATTAAAAGACTAGTTTTGCTAGATCCTGAAATCTTGCCTATGTTTTTCTATAAAATGGGCTAATAGCTACCTCTCAGGATTGCTTTGAACATTAGGATAACTCTGTAAAACATTTTCTAAGAAAACATTTCTCACCATTAAGGTTATGTTGAAGCAGCAAAAAAAAAAATTGTTTTATTGTAAATTATGTAAATCAGACAATAAGGTGCATATGGTCTACAAATTCTAAGTAATAAATAGACTTGAGAAAATATAACTGACATTTTAAATAATAATCATTATAGTAACATGTTTCAATGTCTTCCTTTTGAAAAAATGTTTTCTAATCATATTCTCATTTAAATCTTTACAGCATCCTATGACAGGATTAGAATTATTCCCTCTTCAATGGTAGATATGTAAAGCCCAGAGAGTTAACCAAACTGCTAAGGAATATTGAGACTTAAAACTCATGCTTTGTTTCATTTGTCTTTATTTATTCATTCATTCAATAAATATTTATCATGTATTCATTCATTTATTCAATAAATGTTTATCACACATTCACTGCATGACACTTTACTAGGTACTAGGACACAAAGTTGAACAAGAAAGACCCTTATAACTTTCAGCCTAAATATTTCTTAGAGAGTTGAAAGGGCTTGATGCAAAACTATTTGGACACTTTGCTGTGTGTAAAAATTCAATAATTTAGGCTAACTTGGTATGAAACAATCCGTGGAGAGTAATAAACAAGCTTGCCCCAATAGTAGCAAACAGGGTTATGCCCTAAACAAAGGTGCCTGGTCCAGGACTGAATGGACCCTAAAATCCAGCCCATATAACTTGTCAAGGTTATACTCGAGCACAGAATTGTGCAGGCCTGTCAGGGAGAGGGTGGCCTTTTCCAGTTCTTTGAAGGCCAGCCTAGTAGTATAATGTCTATATCATTACCTGGCACAATGGTGTAAGTGACGTCTACTTAAAATCATACTGATGTAATTCAATATTACTACAATTGTTGCAATTGTTGCAATTGAAAATATTGTCAGTGGGTCATTTTTTTTTTTTGAAATGGAGAAAATGCTATGTCCAATTACAAAAAAAGCATTTGCTGAAAATTCTTGGTAGCAAACATTCACAGTTTGAACCCATGCCCTATTTTGGTTAAAGATATTATGTGCAAAAAAAAGTTTGCATTTCCTAGACTACTAATGTTCTTTGTGCAGTAATGTCCTCAGATTAAGTTTCTCTGAGCCTCATTTGCAATCACAGATTAGATTCAGCTCATTAACTAAAATGAGAAATCCACGTACTTTCAAATGTTGTAATTTTTGTCTTTTCAAGTTGTAAAACCAAAGAAAATCTAAAGTGTTATTATTATTATTCCACTTCTATTGCAAGTTCTTCAGAGGGTGAGCAAATAGCCTGGAGCGTAAACCCCTAATCTATTGTCAGCATTGCATCCTCCACTGGCATTTATGAGGAGAATTGCCAAGGATTGCATGGGAGACGCATGGCTGAGAGCTTCAGGGAGGCCTAAGGCAGCTGCAGAGTGTGAGGTCCTGGGAACTGGAATTCCTGTCTTCCAGGCAGTCAGGGGCCCCACCTCTTCTCTGCAGGCGGTCTACCTTTCCACACCCTCCCTTTCCAGCTTCAGTTTCCTCTTCCCTTCCCTTCTCCAAACTTCTCTGAACCCACATGAGCCAATGCACTTTGTGGCTGATGACTTTCACCAACCTTCAGTCTTCCTGCCCCTTTTCCAGCCCTAAGGGAAAAAAACCGCCACCAACAGTAGCAAGGACAAAATACTTCATGCATTCTCCTGTTCCTAAACCTTCAGTCTCCTCATTTCTCTCAAATGATTTATTTAGCTCCACTACTGGAAAGTATACTTAGACTTCTGCATTTCATAATTGTGAAGACCTGCTTCCTAGCAGAGCTTCCAGGAGTCACCATTGGGAACAGGGAATTCAAGACAGGGTCACCATGTTTCCACAGGTACTGCTCTTTCTATCCCTGGCATCAGCAGTGCCCCCCGTCCACTGCTGATGGCAAAACGTCAGGGGTGAAGAGGGTCGCTGGCAGATAGGCTGGGACTCTGATCTCAAGGGTGTATGCATTTGAGCCTCTCTACCTGTGATGCCCTTCCAGGTGGGATCACCCCTTCCAAACAACAATCACCAAATAAGAAGAACCTGGGTCTTGCACTGCTGTTTGTCCTGAAGAAGGGAATGTTCTGATCCCCTCACTCTCTTCATCCCCTGTTTTATTGTAAAAGTTTGCCTTTTACAATCAGGGGTGATTTCCAAATTCAGTAAAAGCATGTGGTGTCTGGTGGCAGACCGATTTGTCATTAAAATGAGATGGTGATAAGGGAGATGCTGACCTTACCCAGAACCTCAGAATCTTGGTGTCTGATTGTTGACAGCCGAACTTTCTTCCACAGGCCGTACTCTAAAGGCTGTTAGCCTCTTTGTATCACTTCCCCCATCTATTAAAATGAGTATGTCAGTCCTTTATTAATCTCATCAACCTTTTTCAAAGGCAACTTTAAAAACATTTAGGTTCATCTATAAATGACCATTTTAAATTTTGCTTTAAAAGTTTGAAAAAATTAACTGGAGCCAATTATTTAGATGACTGTATCCTTTTTTTCCCTCTTCTGTTTCAATAACAAGTAGCTTTACACATGTGACTCACGTAACTCGAGCTAGTGCAGTAAGGTAGTAGAGACGTTTTGATATATCATTGGGTAAATGTAAATTGCTTAGACTCAGAATCCCAAATTAAGATAAGCAAGACAGTGCTGGCGCCACTGAGGTGTACTCTATAAGTAGCCTAGAGGGAAGGTGGATTAAATAGTATTAACCTATTGAAAGTGAAAGTGTAAGCAATTTCGCTTCATAGTTTCTAAAGGAATGTGCCCATACATCATAGAAGGCTTTCAGAACACTCAGACACAGGAAACCGATTTCATATCTTAGAAATCAAATTTATGGTAATTTTAGTAGCATCAATCCAAAACTCATAAATCCAAAACGTTAAATGTTTAATAGTATAGAAGGAGAAAAAAAAAGAGAGTTGAAAAAAGATTGCTTCCTTCTAAAATTTAAGGGCTATGAGACAGTGAAGAATAATAAAGATGAAATGCCTTTCAAATTGTTTAATTCAATTCATTTTTTAAAGTTAACAGGTCAGTTTGCTGACTTGCTGTCACTCAGATTTTACTTTAGCATGAGGTGAATGGTCAGTGACAACAAGTACCTAGAGTTTTTAGTATTGAGATACCTTGTTAATAAGTAATGCGATGTAACAGTAGTAAATCCAAGTTTGATGTTTTGTTTAACTGAAGCTAGTTTTTTAATGTACATAAGGAAGTTACTTAACCAAGTATTAGGAGAAAAAGCCAAGAAAAGAAATGAAATGAATAGGAATGTTCTGAGAGGGAAAAGAGAATACGAAGGATACACCAAGAGAAAATGTCATTGAAAGGTGTTGGTGCATTTTTCATTAACATCATACGTAAAGGCAGACTCCACTTTCCGCTGCTATAGTGCTCTACTGGGTTATGAGGTGTCAGATGCGATTCCCCAAGACAGTAACCACAAAGCAGACTTATGCACGAAAGCATCTGTGACGTTTTATTCCTCCTAAGTTCTCATTAAAAACAATTGTGTTTTGCTTTTATGTCCTTGAAGGGTGTCCTTTTCTTTACTTTCTCTGGTTCAAACTACAATTCATGATCCCTATGGATCTTTTAAAATCCGTCCTTATTATTGATTTAATATATATCCATTCTATTCTGTATCCTAATAGCTAAAATTTTAACTATTAATTACCACTTTAAATCTCTTCCCTTTGAAGAATAAAATTCAAACCATTTTTTGTCATTTAAATCTTGAAAAAAATTCTGTTTTATTTTTCTTCTGATTTCCCCCAATACATACATATCTCCTTTCTTTTACATTTCTTTGTTGCTCCTGGCTCTACATTTTCTTTTATGTCTCTCCTCACTAATAACTTTTGTTTATTATGCACCAGGTGTCTTCCCTTGCCTACTTTATGTCCCTCTAAAGCTCATGTTTTCCACAGGGAATAGCTATATATAACGATTTTATTAGCCAGAAAAATTTGTGTTCATGCAACAAATATCAGGATGTTTTATTACCTGCAGAGAAAAACGTCCAGATGATTGACTTTTTCAGTTTTTATCTAAATAGTCTGTCTTTCAAGCATGTTCACGCCCCAATCTTTCTGTTACAAGCTGTTCATTATAAATATTCATCGTTTTTTTTTCTGTTTCTAATGTTTAATATTTTCATGCCTTTATCAAACCTCATTGTACTTTATAAATAGTCTATAGCAGTGCTCTTAAATTTAACGTGTACATTAAGTGAGCCTCGTTTTGTTGAGTGAACTGTTAGTGCAATAGCTCTTTCTGCTACTGCCATCTAGTGGTTCTCCTCATTGTATGTATTTTTCAGGAATAATATTTTCTATAAATGGCATGTAGGCAGAATCCAAATAGCTAAAAATACCCACATGAAAATCATAAAAGTTTTATTTCACCTTGTATTGAAATAATCCTGTTTGTTGTTGTCTAGGATGAATAGGGAAAACATTTTACTTTTTCCTTGAAAATAAAACCATCACTTCTAGTTGAAGATTTTTAAAAATCATACCTACGTGCTGATTCCTAAGGGATGTGATGTCAGAAATACCAGGAACTCTTCTGCATCCGCATGCCTCCCTCTTCTAGCCACCGTTTTAGAGAGTACAGTTCATAATGTATTCTAGCCCCTGCACATCGGGATCTCAGAGCCACGTGTGCCTGGCCAGCCGCATCTGCTGGCTCTGCTCCTGCCACGATCTGAAGCTGCTACTGGCATTTACGTATTCTGAGCTATGAGCAATGGTGTGATGTGGAGGAAGAAAATTCTATCAGAACAGGTTGCTGCATCTCTGCCCAACTCCACAGAGGCACCTTTGTGACTTTTGACACTAGAAGAGGACCAAGTGATGCTTTAATAAAAAGTAGCGGCAAGAACTCCATGGAGCTGATATTTTCCATGGAGCTGAGTTCTTCGTTTACTAATTTACTAATAGACATGTTCAAATTTTCCCCATTTGTGGCATATTTGGGTCAACAATATGACCCTTGCATCTAGCACAGTTCCTAGTAAATAGTAAGCACTCGGTAAATATTTGTTGAATGAATGAATTTAACAGATAGGAAAACTAAGTGTTGCTCTGAATATATAAAAGTTTAATGAGTCTATTAGCTTGATATAAAGCAGAGCTTTACAAGTTCTTATGTTTTATATGAACTCTGTAATTTGTCATATTTTGTCAAGTGATAAATAAGTCTAATTTTGAAATATGACATCTTATTTTGGATTCTTCCTTTGCAGCTCTATACCAAAACCCTTTGTGTCAGTATAACCTGTACCGTTTATATGTAATCTACCACCTTCCAGGAGTGGAGCTGCTTGACCGAAATCGTAAGAATACCTCTTTCTTGCAAAGAAATATTTGAAAAGCAGTTTTATAGCTCAGTGGTTTAAAAAATGAAGACTACCCTTGAAATTTTGTTTTTGTAAAGAATATCTTTGAATAATTGTCTTTGTAAATGAAGGTTTTTCAATTATTTTTGAAATTCTTGCTGTCTGAAATTTAGGAATTCATGTCTCTGTACCACTTTATTAGAAAGATATTTCAAGTGAGAGGAAAGCACATCTTCTGGTTGTGGTTTTGACTTTTAACATGTTGGATGCCAAGTTTTTTACCCATTGACACCTTAGTTTCTTATCTCAAAAATAAGGGAACTGGACAAAATCTCTTAAGGCTTATTTAAGTTCTAAAAGTCATATTCTTTGAAATTCTGTAACTATATGTATCAAAACTGATATAATCAATGATAACTTCTTTATGAATATATCTTCAGACACTGTAGATAAACTAGCATGTCTGATTTACATAACCCCGCCTCCACACACACACACACACACACACACACACACAATTAACCTCATCACAGTTTACATTTTTTGAGATCTCTTTTACCCCAAAGTGCTATATTATCTCCCTATCCAGTTATCTTTCTATCTCTACAGGTTTAACATTCTTAGGAATTTATTCCTGAGTAACTTTTTTCTATGAGGATATCAAAATGTTAAGGCTATGTATAGCCTTGATGAGATGGCTGCATCATGCTAACTTCAATCATCCCTAATGTTAGAAAGTGTCTGGGGTGCATCAGGCTCCAGGACTGAGCTCTGCCTTGTGACATGTGGGGCAGATATTGAGCTCTTGTAAGATTATGGAAATAACTGTGATAGCCCTTTTATTAATCAATTTTGACAGGATGTTCACATATAACATAGTTTAGATAAATATATTTTTGAAAGTGTTCGGTTCTATTTCGAATCACTCTGCATGTCTCTCTATAATGCTATGCAATAATATTACTTTTTATATTTCTCAGAAGTTACAGAAAAAGAAAGAAGATCAATGATTACCATTTTTAACCATAAAAAGGCTCATATCATTCAATCAATAGCATTCAGAGGAAAAGTAGATGCCTCATGGAATCCTAGATCACCATTTAAGCAAAAATCAACCCAGAAAGTACCTTCAGGTATTTTTGGGGAAAAAAAATGAAATTAAAAGTCCTCAAACTTTTGGGTAATTTGGTTATAATAATGATAACTACAATTTACAATGAATTAAGTACCTATATAGTGAAATAATTTCTAATTATTTTCTAATATTACATTTTCTAATTTTATAATTCTATTAGTCTAAAGTGAATATGCAATTTTCATCTTCATTCATGCATATTAAATTAAATGAGGTAATATGATAATAATGAGATAATACATTGATGCCCTTACCCTAGTAACTAGCCCAGTATAAAGGGCTCAGTAAACAAGCTATAGTTATTTTTATTACGACTAACACAGACAATGTTACCAATTAAGGCTAGAAGTTTTTGATAATATAGGAAAAATATTAAGAAGAAATAAAGATCATCTGCAATTGTGCCACCCAGAAATAAGCACTGTTAATGTTTTGATTATACTCACATATATGGTCATTACATGCAAGTATAACTTCAATATTTTCAGTGATGTTTCATTAGTAGGAATTTAATTTCTTATATGTAACAGAAATGCAAACAAATAGAGATTTATTTTTCTCACATAGCAAAGAGTACAAAGATAGGGTATTTAAGGTTAGTGTAAAGTTCCATGATGTCATCAGTGTTCAAGAATACATCAATCTTTTATTGTGCTATTCTGAGTATGCTTTATGGTTACAAGGTAGCTGCTATACCACCAAGCATCACATCTCCATTCCAGGAAGGAAGAAAGGGTGAATGAAGAAAGGTGCAAAGACAAAATCCTTTTCTTCAATGACACTTTGCCAAAGAGACCATATACATTTAAAAAGAACCAAATGAATTCCTAGAAATTAAGAGAAAAAAATTAAATTGAAAAATAATTTGGTAGACAGATCATTGAGGCAAAAGATCAACAAAGAAATACTGGACTTAAATGGGACCATAGAACAAGTGGACCAGCAGACATTTATAGAACATTCTACCCCAAAATTGCAGAATATACATTCTTCTCATCAGCACATGGGACCTTTCTCAATATAGATCACATATTAGGCCACAAAACAAGTCTCAGCAAATTTAGAAAAAATTGAAGTCATACCATATATCTTCTCAGACCATAGTGGAGTAAAACTGGAAATCAATTCCAAGAGGACCTCTCAAAACTACACAAAAACATGGAAATTAAGCAACTTGCTGCTGGATGATCCTTGGATTATTGGCAAAATCAAGATGGAAATTTAAAAAATTTTCAAATTGAAGGACAAAGGCAACACAAGCTTCCAGAATCTATGGGATACAGTAAAAGCAGCCCTAAGCGGAAAGTTCATAGCCTTAAATGCTTACATCAAAAAGACAAAAAGATCACAAATTAACAACCCAATGTCACACCTCAAAGAACTAGAAAAAGTAGAAAAAATCAAACCCAAAGCCAGCAGAAGGAAAGAAATAACAAAGCTCAGAGCAGAAGTGAACAAAGTGGAAACCAAAAAAACCAATACAAAGGATCAATAAAACAAAAAGTCTTTGAGAAGATAAACAAAATCAATAGACCACTAGCTAGATTAACCAGAAATAGAAGAGAAAGGACTCAAATAAGCTCAATCAGAAATTTAAAAGGAGACATTACAACTGATACTACAGAAATACAAAATATTGTCTATGACTACTATGAAAACATCTATGCACACAAACTAGAAAACCTGGAGGAAATGGATAAATTCTTGGAAACACACAACCTCCCACGCCTGAATAAGGAAAAAATAGAAATCCTGAACAGACTGATACTGAGGTGTGAGGTTGAAACAGTAATAAAAAATATCTCCCAACAAAAAAAGCCCCAGCCCAGACGGATTCACAGTGGGATTCTATCAGACCTACGAAGAAGAACTGGCACCCATTCTACTGAAACTGTTTCATAACATTGACAAGGAGGGAATTCTCTCTAATTCGTTCTACAAAGCCAGTATCACCCTCATAACAAAGCCAAGAAAGAACACAACACAACAGTAAAGGAAAACTACAGACCAATATCCCTTATGAAACATAGATGCAAAAATCCTGAGTAAATAGACAACCTAAGAATGGGAGAAAGTATTCACAAGCTATATATCTGACAAAAGGCTACTATCGAGAATCTACAAAGAAATCAAACAAATCAGCAAGAAAAAACCATTAACACCATTAAAAAGTGGGCAAAAGACATGAACAGAGTTTTTTCAAAGGAAGATATACAAATGGTCAACAGACATATGGAAAAAATGCTCAACATCATTACAAAGATATGGAATCAACCTAAGTGCCTATCAATTCATAAATGGGTAAAGAAAATGTGGTGTATACACACATACACACACACACACACACCAGGGAGTACTGCTCAGCCATACAAAGGAATGAATAGTGCCATTTGCAGCAAGGTGGATGGAACTGGAGAACACTGTGCTAAGTAAAGTATCTCAGGAATGGAAAAACAAATACCACATGTTCTCATTAATAAGTGGGAGCTAAACGATGGGTACACATAGCCATAAAGTGGTGTAAAGGACATTGGACACTAAGAAGGAGAAAAGTGTGAGGGATAAAAACTTACCTCTAGGGTACAATGTACACTATTTTGGTAATGGTCATACTAAAAGCTCTGACTTCAGTATTATACAACTCATCCATGTAACAAGAACGTTTTTACCCCCTAATATTTTGAAACAAAAATTATTCTTTAAAAAAAGAAAAATAGTTTGGAAGAAATTACCCAGAATGCAACATAGAGAAAGAAAGATAGAAGATATTAATTAGATGTTGAGACAAGGAAAGACAAGAAAGAGAAGGCCCGATAAAAGCTTAGTAATAATTCCTGATGGAAAAAATTATAGAGGTAAATTGAGCAGAAGGTAATATGTGAAGTGATAATGACTAGAAATTTTCCAAACTGGATAAAGTATATGAATCCTTTGATTCACCAGACAAAATGAAGCCAAAGACACATAAGTGGAAATAAATAAAAAAAAAAAAAAGCAAAGGCAAAACGATCTTAAAGCAGTCAGAGAAAATGCAGTTCACCTACAAAGAATAACATATAGATTCACAGCAAACTCCCCACCTGCAATCATGAAAGCCAGAAGACATTAATCTAATGCTTTTAAAATGCTAAGGGAAAGTAATGGTCAACTGAGAATTTTATAATCAACTAAATTATTGTTCAAGAGTAAGCAAGAAGAGAAGAAAAACGAAAAGAATGAGGGCAAAATTAAGACTTGTTGCCTAACTTTTTATTGTGAAAATTTTCTAACAGAAAAAGTTAAAGAATATTAAAATAAACACCTGTATATGCCCATGTATATTCCACAATTACTAATATCCTGCCATATTCAGCAGCCTCTATATAGGAGGCTTTGTGTCTTTAGTCAGGAAGCACACTCCTCCTCAGAAGCTTCTACTTACCCTTCACAGGTCATCCCCAACTACAGTGTAAATTGGAAAACATCAATATCTTGCTGGACCATTTAAATGCTTCCATAGCAGAACATCATGACACTTCACTCCTATCAACCTAAATAAAGACATTAAAAAATATATCTCTTAATATAATGAATTGATTGGGGAGTAAGCAAAAAGAATTATAATACGGGATGCACAGTTATGCCAAGACTCAAGTGCATCCAAGGAGAAGGAGGTAAAGGGAAACCTTTATTTGGCAGAAAGGAGATGTTCACATAAACTGTCGTGAAAACGTGAAGGAGTTTCCTGTGGAGTTATTTTAGAACGTCCTTGAGACAGTTCTTAGACACGCAGGCATGAGCTCTCCTCCTTCGTAACTTCCCAGCTCCAATTTGTTTGAATCTGACAAGAATGATTTCCTCCTGGTATCTGTAACTTTCAAGCTCCTAAATAATTTAGCCTGCAAATTTAAAAATAAGCACATTTCCCTGTATAACCCCAATGCCATTATCACACTTAAGCAAAAATAACTAATTTATTTATATTATTTAATATATAATCCCTATTTACAATTTCCCAATTCTTCCAAGAAGGTTTCTACAGCAGCTTTTTCAAACTAGAATGCAGTCAAGATCCACAACTACATTTAGTTGTTATATTTCTTCAGTGTCTTTTAATTTAGAATACATTCCTCATTTTTTTTTTTCCCATGACTTTTTGAAGGGCCCAGGCTAGTTACATTGTAGAATGCCTCAATTTTTATGATTGTTTCCTCAAGGTGTTATTTGATTTGTTCCCTTATCCCTTGCATTTCCCATTGAATGGAAATAATGTCTGTAGGACGTGTTGTGGGTATAGAAGAATATAGCATAGAGCAGTGGCTCTCAGAGTGTGGTCCCGAAATGAACAACCTCATTAAGAACTTGTTACAAATGCAAATTCTTGCCCCAATCAGATTTACTGAATTAGAAACTCAAGGGTGGGACCCAGAAGCTGTATTGTAATAAGCCTTTCAGGTGACTTTGATGCGCACTCATTAGAGAACAACCAGGGTAAAGGTAAGAGTACCAGTTTGGGATTAGACTCCCCTGCCTTGAATATTAGCTCTGCTAATAATTAAAAGTTTTATTTTGCACATTAATTCGCTCTAGCTTTCTGATTGTTAAAACGAGTATGATATCTTCCTCTGTTGTGATGCTTAATACGGAAAACATTGAGACACTTGATCTGACACACACTGGCTGTATAATAAGTTGAACTATTTTATTAGGCAGCTGCTTCCCTGGTCTTTCTTTTACTGCATGTGAGAGGCGATGGCCCAAATGAAATGTTATCAGATGAGTGGGAGTGAGCCGTACTGTGGTAGAAAAGAAATCTCTAGATAGAAAATCTCCCCTCTTAAAAACACCTATGCACACAGTGATAAACAAAGCAAGGCCATCCCCAATCTGTTTTTCAGCGCTATACTTATTACAGGTGTAGAGGGAGAGCTGATCACTACCTGTAGGACTTTACCTTTCTTTTGTTTAACCAGATTGCTGAAAGAACTATAATCCTTTCTATTCCCTTTACTGCTTTTCATATTAAACTTCCAAAAACAAAATCAGAGGAAGAAGAGATAGAGAGAGTATTTTGTTGCATTTGAATTTTTTTTTCTAAATGCATATTCTTAATTCACAGATACGTTGACTATAGCCTTTAAAAATTGGCAGCATGACTTTTTATCAATCTACTCATTTTCCACAGAAGGCTGCTATATAATAGCAACTAGAAAGTAGTTTTAGCCCATAGCTCGGCTTATTTCAGCTTATCTTAATTAGCCAAACATTTATAGTGAAACTAATAAAACCCACTATGTGAGTTTTTCAGGCTTATTTTTAAAGTTTTGTAGCTTCTATATTTGTTTTGTTGTAAATCTTGTGACATCCACATTTAGGGTTTTGAATTCCTTTATTGGAAAGAAAACATACTTAAAAATGTTTATGAGGCAACTGTAACGTCACATTTTGATTTTATTATTCTTACTCTTAAATTAAGAAACCAATTATATTTCAAATAGCTTGAGAAGCAAGGTCAATTTTTAGTTTTCTTCAAATCCCAGCTATCAATCCTTATCAAATAGGTATAGTTAGAAATCCTGTGCCTATTTCCATTAATGTATTTGGATCTTATTGCATGATAACCAATATTCTCAGAATTAAAACATTGTGGGTTTTTACATGGCTTTAAGGAAACTGAGACGTTTGCAGATTTCCCACCAGCTACCTAAATGTGGAAAGACATTAAGAGAGATTTAAAATCAAATACCAACAAACTTTTAAAATGTCTACTAGTGGTCCAAAAGTGAAACTGCTGGATTTCCCTCATGCTTGCTCAAGACAGAGCTCCAGGTACTAAGCCCAGGCTGGGGTGTTGTGTCACAGAGCCTGGTCCTGGCAACTGAGGCATGTACTACTCAGGAAGGGAGAAGAGTAACACCGAAAAGAAAACCAGACAGACTATTTGACAAACGGCAATTCGCAGAGTACATCAATACAGACACAAGATAGGACAAAATCTAGAGAAAACCAATAATTGAAAGTTACAAGCTGGGAGATCAATGGCTCAGGAAGGCAAATCTTGAAGAAATCTCTAACTGTGGGTAGCTATGACACCAGGCATACCCAGAAGAGTAATTGTCAAGTGCTATTCATGCACGAAGGCTCAGATAGGTACTAGAGGTCACTGTGAGGTCTGGAGATCGGTGAACACAGGGATGAGCAGTTGAGGAGGTTGTGCAGCGTCAGAAGAATTCGCAAAGGCAAAAAGCAGCAGTCAACTGAGTTGCCATGTTGCACAACTCCAGGGGGCACCATTTACACAGAAAACGTTGACTGAAGTGTTCTCACCACACGCACACACAAACACGCATGAAAAAGAAAATGGTAACTATGTGAGGTGATAGATATATTAATTAGAATGTGGTGATTATTTCACAATGTATTATAAACATATCAAAACATCAAGTCGTACACCTTAAATAGATACAATTTTTGTTTGTCAATTGAACCTCAATAAAGCTGGAGGGAAAATGTAGAAAAAGAAAGAGTCTGATGATCAGAAAGGAAGGCCTGGGAGAGTTTCGTCCGCCACTTGTGAAGGGAACAGTGCCATGAATTCTCCTAGAGCAGAAAGGCTGTGTGCTCTCTACCGCTTGAGAGTTGGCAAGAGCCATATTATGTACTTTACTGGCCCAACAGGTGCGGGAAAATTCCATCTCTAGCCTGGCATAGGCCTTCTGGAGAGAAATAAACAAAGCAGTGACAGTCTCTGGAAGACACCATAAGAAATCCAGGCTTTGAGGACTAGTCTTTGAGCTCCAAAGCTAGGAAAGATAAAGATTCTTGTGATCTAGGATTTGTTTATTCTGTTTCTTTGAAGTTAATGCCAAGAATCCAAATGGTTGTATTAACCCTAAATATTTCTCTTCATTTAGTTGACTATTAGTCCATTTATAGATGCATATGCCTATCAGAAGAAAAAGGATCAGTTTCTGCATATGAGCCTCAATACCTTAATTATAAAAATTCCCACCTGGATTCCACTGATAAATTATAAATTGACTAAGTATTCTGTTCTCAGTGTTTTGAGATTTGCATTGTATTAAAAAATTTGCCTCAAAAACTAAGGCAAAAATCACCATATGTAAGAGAAAATTTCAGTTTTGGGTTAGGTAAAAAGGCATTTTTGATAGATTGAACTATTTATATTAAAGGATGGCTTGAAAATAGAAAGCTATGCCTTAGACTTTTCCTTTATAACATTATCCCATTGTTTTTAAATGATGAATAAGCATCTGACAGATACTAATTTTAAAATGTATTTTTTTAGATTTTGCATTTGCGAATAATGTAGACAAGTAAGTGATTTTTATCTTTACTTTTATTATTAGATTTCACAATTGTGTTGTCCCCCTAAGGTATGCCCATTTCCTAAAATAGATTTTAATGAAATAAAAAATTACTAACTCTTTACTAGATGGGAAAAATTGCTATGTCTTTCTGTGGTAAACAAATTCAAGCTGTGTATTCATATTTGACATATCTAAGCTTTTAATATTATTATTGAAACCCGAAATAAATGAAAAGGCAATTTGCTGCTTAAAAAATATAAAGCTTAATTATTAACTATTCCAAATGAGAGGCTTTACCTTCCTTGTTTACTTTTCCTCTAAATATGTTCAGTGACAGCAATTATGCAGATTAACATTTTATATTCACTGGAATTTGCATTTTCTAAAGCAAATACTTCATTAATACTACCGCAGACATTTCAAATTCATGAATATTGATGAATTGAAAATCATCATTCTTTTTTATTTTTGCACTTAAGACGTTTTTCTTTGGATGCAGTGTTGAATATTATCCCCACGCACATTTACAAAATATAGCAAAATATAGAGAAATAACTTTGCATTAAAATGTATTTAAGATAATAATATGCATGTATCTATAAATACATTAGTCATCTCATTTAACATGGTTTTAAAACATGACTGCATGGATGTGTGAGACCTACACTGTAATAGCTGTTCCTCAAATATGTTCGGATACTTTATTTTTAAAATAAACAATATATACAATAAAAACAGTGTCACATAGCCTCAAAGTCATTTGTCAGTACAGCCCACAAATTATCTGTTAGTGGTACTATATGACAAATAACACAAAAACACATGGCATACATTCACATTTAGATAAAAATTTCATTTTGGTCAAATTGGCTTTTTTCTGACATAATTTCTATTTTTGCAGAACTGTGTTTGCTAATCCAGAAGATGCTGTTTTTGTAAGGTCCATGAAGAGATCAGTGATGACTATTACCTCTCTGAACTGGGATACGGTTCCAACGCGAGAGGAAAAGTACCTCGAAGAGAAAGGCACCGAACCTGCTCAAATGCTCAGAGTGATGCTGAGATGACCCGTGGTATTTCTAGAAATCCTAATGGTTTTCAGTTGCATATTAAAATTCCCTGTGGCTTAGCATATTATATATTTATCATGATCTTATTGGAAACATTTAAATGGAAACAGAAACACCAATAATGGAAAATAATTTTTATATTTTAGGCTCTTTAATGTAAAGTTGTTGTTGAAGTAAAACATATATATAGAAATGCACATAAATCATGAGTGTTCAGTTCAACAAATTTTTGAAAAATGAACATGTTCACATAATTGGCATCCTAGATCAAGAAATAAATAGAACATTATCAGGACTCTAAAAGCCTCTTCATTCCTGTTACCAGTCACTGCCCACCCTTCCAAAGTAATCATTGTCCTGATTTCTAGACCATAAGTTAATTGTGTCTGATTCTGAAAGGCATGCAAATGAATTCATAGAAGATGGATATTTTGTGTCTAGCTTCTTTCACTGGATGTCGTAAGATTCGTCCATGTTGTCGCTAGTAACAACGTTTCTGTCATTCTCACTGCTGTATAGTATTCCATTGTATGACTATAACACAATTTATTTATCCAATGTACTGTTTTTTATTCTCATCTCTGGAGACATTTGCCAGTTCTGGGTGTGGGCTAATGATCTCGGTTTTGTATAGTCAGAAACCCACTTCCAGGGAAAGGAGAAATACAAAACGTTTTTATTAATAACATTTCTTATTTAATGACCTAATAGCAGTTGTCTGGTGCTGAATGACAAAATTGGACGTTTAAGGTAACTCGAACTCATTACTGGTTTTTCCCAATTAAGGAGACAGATAAAAACTTATAAAAGGCAGAATGACATTTCACCCTATCTGGTGGTGCTTGGGAAGCACAGACACTCCACATAAGTGTTCTGGAATCAAAATAGGCAAGATGTGAAAGCCTAGAAGAAATAGTGAATTAACACCAAGCACCTACAGTCTTCATTCACCTGTGGGCACTTATGAATCTGTGTACAACCAGAGTCTAAAAATTCAAATATGTTTCCTGACAGAAGATTGCAGCTAGAGAAAAAGCAAAGGTTTGGGCATCCATGTAGGTGAGTGGCTGATATTGAGGCGAAAGTGGTTGTGTGTGGTTTCCAAGATCAGGTGACAGAAGGAATCGAGACATACTCTTGCTCAAATTTGAGCCACAATCCTGAAAGACAGAAATCTGAAAGTGTAACTCTGGAAAAAATAATTTTAAAAACTCTTTAAAAGATATTTATTTACATTTTTAAAGGAGATTTATTTGAGAAACATAGAAATATACAGAACATTTCATAGGCCACTTTACACACAAAAAAAGGTAAAAATAATATACATATTTTTGCAAGCACACACACTCAGGTGTCCTAATGATAGTCATATAGGTATAACAGTTATGAGCAAACAAACCATAAAGAAATAGATCAAAAAGCAAAATGTACAAATGCGTATCACTATGGTTGGTAATTGTGTGCACCCAGCTTTATAACCGTGATCATCTGAAATACTGTGATGGACAACCTAAGTCTTTTGATGAAATTGATTCAAACCACAATGGGTCACCACTGCATATGCAGTTGCCCAGAGAGCCAAGATCTTGATAAATTTTATCTTTCACAAATACAGATGTACACAAAGGATATCTCTTCATTTATTGAGGAAGATTCAATGTTTTTACATACACATGCAACATTTATGCACAAAGTCAATGTTGTGATAATGCAATTTCATGAAGCCAAATTTGCAAAAAATACGTAAAACAAATTAGAAATCTAAATGTCTTTACACCATGTATACCTCCAGTTTTAAAAACATATAGCAGGCTAGGCACGGTGGCTCACACCTGTAATCCTAGCACTCTGGGAGGCTGAGGCGGGCGGATTGTTTGAGCTCAGGAGTTCGAGACCAGCCTGAGCAAGAGCGAGACCCTGTCTCTACTAAAAAAATAGAAAGAAATTATATGGACAACTGAAAATATATAGAAAAAATTAGCCGGGCATGGTGGTGCATGCCTGTAATCCCAGCTACTTGGGAGGCTGAGGCAGTAGGATTGCTTGAGCCCAGGAGTTTGGGTTGCTGTGAGCTAGGCTGACGCCACGGCACTCACTCTGGCCTGGGCAACAGAGTGAGACTCTGTCTCAAAAAAAAAAAAAAATTATATTTTGAAGTATTGCTTCTTGATAAATAACTTATTTTTGCAAGACACGGCTGTCTTTGGAGAATACATTCACATTCATTTTCCAGGTGATGCTCTTTTAAAATTTCTTTTATGATTCAATGTACACTGACATTAGCATTACTTATTAAATTTTCCCATTTTCTGTGACATGCTGTTTTGTTGTTTCGAACACTCAGAAATTCATTCCTTGTGCCCTCATAGACCACAAATCTGGTAGAAGCAATACTGGTGATGGAACAGCAAGTGTTTTGCATAGGTGTTTTCTTATCCTATCGTGCATATATTTTCAAACCAGTCAGTAATTTTGTTGGCTTCTCCAGGCCAATGCAGTTTCAATTCAATAAAAGCTACTGGAATTTCATAGCTGGATGGAATGCCAATACTTTTAAACTGAAGTTTTTGTCATTGCTGTATTGAGTGGCCAATCCACTCATCTGATTTTTTTTTTTTCCCAAAAGTACTGGGGTGAATGGAAAATTCCGAGTTTATTGGTGATACCTTGAAATTCGCCTTTAGAAGCCTTGATTGCACCCAATTCCAAGTCTGTCATTATGGTTTGGCGATTCAGCTGAAATCCATTTTCTTCTGCAAAGTACACCAAATTTTCAAATAGGCATTTATAAAGTGCTTCACTTTTTCAAATCATTAATACATAAATGAGCAGATAAGTTCTAGAATTTTTGGATCCAACAGGGGCATGAACTGTATATAGTTGACAAAAAACAGTGGGGATGATTTTGAAAGTGCCATCCAGTAGCCAAAGTGAAGCATGTGCTAGGTTTTTTATGCCAGATTTAGTGGTGTACATACAAAGTCTATCTTCTTCAATAGTCAACTCTCTAACCAAAAACAGTTCACTATTTAATGTGTTTTGTAAAAACACAGGAGGAACCTCTAAGTCAGCAAGTGTCTTTGGTTCAGACTGTTGCTGAGCTTGTTGAATTCTTTTTATTTCCTGATGAAGGGCAATTTTTTGAAGGCAAGCCTGGTGGTATGCATGCGTGTAGGGGCAGAGGTAGTATAATTGAATAATTTGGCAGGGAGATTTCTTGTATTTTCTGCCTGCATTTTCACTTCTTCTATGGTCTTTGAAATACTGAACCACTGAGGGGAAGATCTTTCCCATTTGGTCCTCTCAGACTCACACACTAATCTCCTCTGGAAACTCCCTCACAGACACACCTAAAATAATGCTTTACCAGGTTGCCAGGTATTCCTTAATCCAATTAAATTGACACCTAAAATTAAGTCCACCCCTTGTCAACTTGGCATCTGCACACATCTTATTAAACCATGTTTAATTTCCAAATAAAGACAATAATAAGGTTAGTTCCACCTAACATGATACAACTGACATGATGTAAGTATCCTGTGTACAACCAAAAATGCACTAATTGTGATTTTCAGGATTTTAGATGTCAGGGATTTTAGACTTTAGGGATTTTGATCTTTTGGGATGTCAACATTTGGGATTGTCTTTTGGGATTATTTTTGGCACCACTTTTGTTCCCTCTCCCAGATCACTTATTTTGGGGGAATCCAGCTGCCATGTCATAATGACACTCACGCAGTCCTCTGGAGAGGTCTATATTTTGAGGAACTGAGGCCTCTTCCCAAAAGCCAATGGAGGGACAAGGCCTTCTGCTAACAGCCATGCAAGCAGATACTACAGACCCAGTTAAACCTTCAGATGACCACAGCCCTGGCTGAATGCTTCACTCAAGCCAGTGAAACCCCAAACCAGAACCACCCAGGTAAGCTGCTTCTGGATTTCTGGCCTATGGAAACTGTATGAGATAATGCTTACTGATGTTTCAAGCTGATAAATTTATTGTAATGATCAGAGTACAGAGAAGTGCTATATATATAGAGAGAAAGAGATCAGACTACAGAGAAGTGCTATATGTAGAGAGAGAATGCAGATAATATGTATATTTAGCCACAAAATGAACCCAGGTGTAACCACTGCCCAGAGAAGCTCCAGCACATTGCCAGCATCCCAGAGGCTCCCACGTAGCTGCAGAAATCACAATCTTCTCACTCCCCACCAAGTTAACTACTATGCTGATTTTCAAGGTCACTATTTCCTTGATTTAGTTTATGATTTAACCTTCTATGCAAGCACACCTAAATAGTATTATCTAATTTTACCTGCTTTTTGGACCTTATATAAGACTGTTTTTTGTCTGTAGCTGTTGGTGTTTCCATGTTGCTGGCTTCTTCAGCTCCAAGTCTGGGATGTATGAGACGGAAGGAAAGCCCTGAGAACTCACCAAGTGTGGTTGCCCGAATCCCTAGGTCCCCAGCCAGTCTACCTTCTTCTCTCCATCTTTCAGAGTCTTCTTATATCCATTTTATACACAGTGTTCAGGGGGTTTAGCTTTACTTAGTGGGAGGAATAGGGAAAAGTCTGTCTATTCCATCTTCCTAGAAGCAAAAGCATTCAGATTATTTTTTAAATGTAGCTGAATTTGCTTCCTTGTGTGGCTTCTGGGTTTAGTATATTTACGAAGACCTCCTTCATGCTAAGATCTTAAAGAATTCTCTCATGGTTTCTTCCGGGATTGGTCATTTTTTTTTTTTTCACATTTAACTCATCCACTGAGAATCATGAGATAAAGTGGTTTTGTAGGAATGTATGAATTAGCTAGCTATAGTGCCCTGAATTGGTCGATTATGTAGCTACCTGATTTATCCTACACGAATTATGATCACCATTTAAAAAGATGGTTTCCGCTCACACAGTGTTCTCTCCCTCTCTCCCTCTCTTGCCTCTGGGCCCTTTAATAAGTGCATTCTGTCAGGTGCCTCCACATGTTAGGAATTTTGGCCTCAGACAGCTCTGGAGCTAGATCCTTGTGATTTATTATTTCCCAAGGAAGAAAAAAAAAAAGAAACAAACAAAAAAAGTAAATAAAAGCCTCTCCTCTTCCACTTCTGGAATGAAAATCTCTGGGAGGTGCTCTGATTGGCCTAGTTGTGGCTAAGGAGGTAGATTGCTACTCACAGCAACCATAAAACCACAAGAGCCACAGTTCTCACTCAAGAAGACCAGTAATTTGCTTCAAAAGCAGCGGAGACAGGATCCTGACAAGACAAAAACGTTGCAAGAATATCCACTGTAAGAATTTCTATGAAGTATAATACCCAATAATATTAAAACCGAAGTGAATTCACATATGAAGGATGACAAAAATCACTGATCTTTGTAAGGTCCTAGAGACTATCTGCTACATCCTGTAAAATAACGGTTTGTCTTCAGTGCTCTGTGATCTTCCACCTGTGGAGCTACTCCAGTGAAGTTAATATATTAAGAGTGTACGATACAGTAGTTAAAACTGCAGACCTCACTGACTACCAGCTCTACACTTTTGGATAAATTAGGTAACCTCTTTCAACTTCAACTTCCTCATCTGTGCTATGGGATAAGAATAAAGTCTAATTCAGAGGGTCATTGTGAATATTAACAAGATAACCTCAGAAATGGAGTAACTTTCAATGTTACCTATTGAATCAAAAAGCAGAATCCAATTTTTTTTATGAATCCGCTGGCCAATTTAATACTGCATTACATCAGTTCTAGGCACAAGAAGTATTGGAATAGTATTTTTTTTTTTTTTTTTTTTGAGACAGAGTCTTACTCTGGTGCCCGGGCTAGAGTGCCATGGCGTCAGCCTAGCTCACAGCAACCTCCAAATCCTGGGCTCAAGCAATCCTACTGCCTCAGCCTCCTGAGTAGCTGGGACTACAGGCATGTGCCACCATGCCCGGCTAATTTTCTCTACGTATATTTTTAGTTGTCCATATAATTTCTTTCTGTTTTTAGTAGAGACATTGTCTCACTCTTGCTCAGGCTGGTCTCGAACTCCTGAGCTCAAACGATCCGCCCGCCTCGGCCTCCCAGAGTGCTAGGATTACAGGTGTGAGCCACTGCTCCCGGCCTTGGAATAGTATTAAGGTTATTCTGAATCCTTTAGGTCTTATTTTTGTTTGAGTAACATTTTTTGGCAGTGTATTGAAAATAATTCAACATGGAAAAAAAGAATAATTAGATTGATGGTATTATAATGGATATCTGTTTTAGATAATTTGTGACAAAGGAAGGGATTATAATCAGAATTAACCCCATTTTCTCTTAAATCCCATTTTCTGACCACCCCTTCCTTTACATCTGAGAAAAATTTTGATACTGGCTGGGCGCGGTGGCTCATGCCTGTAATCTGAGCACTCTGGGAGGCCGAGGCAGGCGGATCGTTTGAGCTCAGGAGTTCAAGACCAGCCTGAGCAAGAGCAAGACGCCGTCTCTACAAAAAATAGAGAAATTAGTCCGGTGTGGTGATGTGTGCCTGTAGTCCAGCTGCTAGGGAGGCTGAGGCAGTAGGATCACTTGAGCCCAGTAGTTCAAGAACAGCCTGAGCAATATAGCAAGACCTCATCTCTATTAAAAAAAAAAAAAAAGAAAGAAAGAAAGAAAAATTAGCCAGGTGCGGTGGCCCACATCTGTAGTCCCAGCTACTCAGGAGGTTGAGGCAGGAGGATCACTTGAGCCCAGGAGTTTGAGGTTGCAGTGAGCTATGGTAACACCATTGCACTTTAGCTGGGGTGACAGCAAGAATCTGTCTCAAAAAAAAAATTGATATTGATATGGCTTATGCCTGAATTCCTTTGGCCAATTTTAAAGTTCCTATTTATGCCAACTATATATCTGTTAAGTTCCAATACACTCAGAAATTTGTTTCAATGAAGAAGAAAATGACCTCTACATTGTCACATCTTTTTATTTTCCTATTTCCTTGTGCTTTTTAACAACTCTCTCTGGTATCTTCAAAGCCAGAGGCCATGTTCTCCTGCCAGACCACAGCACAGTGTGTGGCAGGGAGTGGGGTGAGGAAAAGGAGGAGAATGATGATAACATAAACATGCACACAAAATCATGACAAATCAAAGAACTTGGCTAGAAAGCATGTCAGTGGGAGAGGGAAGGCTGGGAGGGCTCTTTTATTACCCGAAGATAAGTGTTCATCAGGGTGTAGATGAGGTACTTTGATGATTTTATTTTGCCAAGGGAGGCATATCATGATTGACAACCTCAGACTAAATCTGCTTGCTGAATTCCTACCCAGTTAACCCTGAACATGGAATTTCCTCACATGAAGTCACCCTGAGCATCGTGATATAGGGCATGTGAAGAGGGGTGTGCACTAGCATGGGGAGAAAAGTAATGGAGCGTAAGGAAGATGAGAATCAACATGATACAAGAATTTTGTCAGCAAAGTGAGGTGAGAATTCTAATCATTTTGATCTGCAATTACACATATTAAAATATTATTACTTTGTTCTCCAGTATTTGCCAAGTTCCCTATTTGTTAAGTTTTCTAATATTTCTCTGACATTTGCCACCCGCAACAACAATAAATTATGAAACAAGATGAGTTGTATATATTCATAGGCATGATTTATTTTCAAATCAACACAAGAAACCTTGCAATGCAGCACTATCTTCAGACGTCACAGTCTAGCTCTGTTTACGTATCACATACGCTAAAAACTGATGCCAGCACATTCTCTAAATGACAGTTATAGATCAGTGTCTGGACAGGAAGAGCCCCATGAAAAGCTTACAGGAAGATAAAAGTCAGCCTTTCAGGTGGAGTATGGCACATGAATTAGTTTTACAGTAATTGTGTACACAGTATGTTTAGCCATTATTTAATCAAACATTTCAGGAAGTTATCATTTTTTTAATGTACATGCTGAGATAAGCCCAGATACGCCTTAGTTCAGCGGTCCCCAACCTTTTTGGCACCAGGGACCATTTTCATGGAAGACTATATTTCCACGGAAGGGAAGGGGTGGTTTCGGGATGATTCAAGCACAGTACATTTATTGTGTACTTTATTTCTATTATTATTACATTGCAATATAAAGTGAAATAATTATACAACTCACCATAGGTTGGGGACCCCTGCCTTAGTTCCTTCTGAGGGATTGGACATTTCTGAAGGTGCAAATACAAACATCACTGTGGGAACTACAAGAAGTTCAAACTGCTCAAGATCATTTCTATATAAAACTACAATTAGCTGAACTATGGCAGAGATCCTTTAACATATAGCTTTTCTTCATTTCACTGCATCTTGAGCAGAACTTCACTATTGCAAATGCTATTTATATGTATTTTATTTACATATAAGTTATGATTTTCCTATCTACCCATCTCTGTGGCTATAAAATTTTTCTTTCCTGAAAAATCTCTCTTCCCTACCTGTTCTGCTTGTCCCTTTGTTCCCTAAAGCTTATATTTCTTCTTTAAGGGGATTTTTTTTCCTTTGAAAACATTTGCTGGGGAGCCAGCCTCAGAAAGAGAATAGAAATGTTTTTCCCATATTTTGAAAGAGAAAAATCTCCATAGGAATATCTGTTCAATTACAGAACAGAAATCAACAGGAAATTAGGGCATAGTAGACAGAGCTTGGCCTGTGAACATCTATTCTATGAAACATGGAATCCTGCCGTGGTGTCATGCAGGTGTCACGAGGCAATGAGGATACATTCACATGAGTTTTCCAGCTACCTGCCAGGGTGAGGACCATCCATGCTGGCACGTGCTATGGCTTTTATTCCTCAGACACCTGCGGACCTGCGGGAGCATCCTGTAAGCCTTCCAACCCAGCCTCACTTTGAAGACATTCTTTCTCTTCTCCCACAGCATCTTTAGGATTGGAATCCTCTCGGGAGATACCCGTTTCAGCCTCTGGCTGCTCTTCATTAACACAATTAGAATTGACATCGAGTTTGACATCTGATTGAAAAAAAACAAAACGTTATTTTTTTCCTACCATGTGGCGGACACTCTTGTAAATGCTTTACATGTATGAATTTATTTAATCCTCATATCAACTACATGAGGTACAGTGTATTATGTCTACTGTCATTATTCTCAGTATCTTATAAATGGGGAAACTGAGAAGACAGGGGTTTGGTAACTTGCTCCAAGCTTCACAGCTAGCAAAACAGCAGAACCAGCATTTGAAGTCAGGCCTCTGCTTCCAAAGCCTGGTCTCCAAATCATGACTGTTGTTTGGGATTTGACAAAACCTGCACTCGAATACAGCTTTCCTAGTACTTAGCTTGATATCCTTGGGTAGGTAATTGGCAATCTGTGGTTGCTTCCCTTATCTATAAAATAGGGGTAATAAAGGCTACCCCACATTTGTGAAGAAGAAAGGGGTTTGAAACATTTAGAATAGTGTGGGCCACGTGGCTCATGCTTTACAACTGGGAGTTCCCATCCTACGAGCAATCTCCACCTCCCACAGTGGTTTGTTAGTACATGAACAGTTGTTATTCTCTGTCCTCAGCATATAGAATAGAAAAGTTTGGTCCAGAAAACAGGAGGAGGCATGGCAATCAGAAAGCCTGACTATTCTCTTAATGACAAATGGTTTAATTTTGATTTAGAACATAATCATTTCATCCCACTAAGCATGTTTCTCAACCAAGTGATAAAGGAGACATGGCCCTTTGAGGGGTACAGGCGGAAGTGCCTACTATCAGAGTCATCCAGGTAACTTTTTCAATCTATGTACACTCCCCCAGAATATATGATACATGCTCTGGGGTGGGTGTGGGGGTGGGGGTGGTTCTTCTCTCCAACATGAGAATCAGGCGGAAGCCACTAACTATTTTGGATGAAAATAAGTCACATAACCTCACAAGAAATGGAGAGAAAAATAATATGAAACACTGTTCTGATACTTGCCGAAATTACAATTTAATCTGTAATTTACAAGTATATTCTGTAATTTCACATGTAGTTTTGAAATTTAATTAAGAAATTTAAAGGCTTACGACCTTAAAATCTTCTGGTAGTCATTAGGGGGAATTTAATTATTTCCCTATTCAAAGACCTTAAAATCCTTCATGAGCAGAATATAAATGAATACCCATTAAGAGTCTCATTGTTCCAGGGCAGTCTCCTGAGTTAGACTATAGAATGTGCAACAAACTACATGCCTCAGAATTTACATGCCTCAGAATTCTATGTCTCTGTTTTCCAGCAATGTCTAGACTGGCTATATCCTTTGCATTATCCCAAGGACTCAAAAAAGGGACACACTGGAGTTTAAGAGTAATCCTTATGTTGGTTGCCCCGAGCTCTCGTGATTCCCAGAGAAGACTCAGTTCGGTGTGCCCTGTGTTAGTACTATCTAGCATTCCTCTCTCTGCTAAGAAGCAGAATGAGCTCAGGTTTTATTACGTACTGTTCTCCTCTTGACTCTTTCCTTTGGCAGCTTCCAATTGTTGCTTCTCATAAATGTCCTTCAGATTCTTACAGACTTTCTTATGCGCAAACCAGTGTGTTTTCTGGCAGGTTTGATCGCAATATATCACCTGAAAGCAATTGTAGATATATTTTCATTTCAAGAGCTCTGATTGCATGATTTCCCAACTATAACATTAAACCAAGAGCTATGCTGTAAAAATGTTCAGTTTTCTATACCCTATTTTAAAATCATGATGTGTGGCTGTATATTGATTTAAATTTGTACTTCCTAGCTTATACTTTCAAACTATAATGGATATATAACAAACTGCCTACCAAAAACTCTAACAAATAGCTTATTATAAACCCTCTATGTGCCAGAATTGGTATGGCATAATGACAAAGAAGATACAGCTGTTGTCCCAGAGGAAACTAGCATCAAGACAGAGCAGGAGACCGGGCACAGTGGCTCACGCCTGTAATCCTAGCACTCTGGGAGGCCGAGGTGGGTGGATCATTTGAGCTCAGGAGTTCGAGACCAGCCTGAGCAAGAGCGAGACCCCCGTCTCTACTAAAAATAGAAAGAAATGATCTGGCCAACCAAAAATATATATAGAAAAAATTAGCCGGGCATGGTGGCGCATGCCTATAGTCCCAGCTACTCGGGAGGCTGAGGCAGAAGGATCGCTTAAGCCCAGAAGTTTGAGGTTGCTGTGAGCTAGGCTGACACCACGGCACTCACTCTAGCCCAGGCAACAAAACGAGACTTTGTCTCAAAAAAAAAAAAAAAAAGACAGAGCAGGATTAGGCAGAAAGGAGGAAGGCAGGCACCTACCAACATGATTTATAACACAGCACAAGATGTCAGAGGGATGGGACCACAGAGGAAACAGTGACTCACTCTAGCTGGGGGTGTCAGCATAGACAGAGAAATGGGAAAGAAGCTTTCCAAGTGGAGGGAATATCTTGTACAAAAATGCCCAAGGGAAGTGAATGATATGTTCGAGAACAGCAAGATGTTTTTGTAAATGAGCTTATATTTTTGCAAGTGAGAGAGGGAAAGCGATGGGAATGAACCTTATTAAATACTTATTATATGCCAAGCACTGTGCTAGGCCCTTCCACGTAGATGATGTCACAGATGATATTATTGGCCCCAATTCATCCCTGCATTCGTACACTTTCCCATGTGATTTCAGTTCTTTGCACTAAAGAGGAAGAGACTTGACTTTGAATTTGGCCATGTGATTTGTTTCGACCAACAGCATGGCAACATGGCAATTTCAAGGCTAGCCCTGAAGAGGCCTCGTTTGTTTCTACTTGCCCATTTGTATCTCTGCCATTGCCATGAGAACATGCTCAGCCTCGCCTTCTGGTGCAAGGAGGATGAGAGACACAAGGAGCACAACTGCCCCAGCCGAGGCCAGCCAACCACAAACGTGGGAGGAAGACTAAATGATTATTGTTGTAAGCACTGACTTTTAGAGTGTTTTTATAAGCATCAATAGTTAACCAATATAGATAGTTTAATTTAATTCTCACAACTCTAGCTTCATTACACATAAGGAAACTGAGGTTCACACAAGTAAGTAATGAAAGATGAAGCTGGAGAAATAGGTTATGGCAGATTTTAATGGGTTTCATAAAATATGCTGAAGAATTTCAACCTTAAAGTCAACAGGAAATTGCTGTTACCTATGGGGTTAAGTAAATGTACAAACGCACGTGTGCAATATCTGGATATGAGAAAAACACAATCAGATACGCCCTTTACAAAGATAATTCTGGCAGAAGTGGGCAGTGTAGTCCACAGGGATTAAAGACTGGTGACAGTTGGAAGGAAGTTGTAGTTTCACAAGGAAGAGTTGATGAAGAGATTGTCATTAAAGTCAACATCGGAATAGTTAAGACTGTATATTCATGAATTGTTCTATTCTAGATTTTCATATCTGCACCAGCTTCAGTTTCCTTTCCCCATAGATCTTTCTCTTATTTTCTCACATTCATTCATTTATATCCTTTCTTTCCATGAGGTGGACAGCATTGAAGCTGAGGAAGACTGGTGGTTTGGCAGAAGATAGACACAACACAGAACTATGTTCATGCTATAATTCTTTCCCCAAACTACTTAAGTATTAGATGCAATATTTTCATGTACTAGAATTTATCAAAAAACTAATGTCAACTGTCATATTTGTATAATATTAAAACTCAGTCATCAGCTTGGCTGCAGTCTAAACCAGAAGTCAATGAACTTGAAAGAACTCCATTCTTACCATTTTGCATACTGAGCATCTTTTACTTGCTCCCTTTTCTCCGCAGGTAGTGCAGAATTCAACATCCATAAAACCCACCTGACCAGTGATGGCCTGGGTAAGTACAGAGAATGCAGTGGGATCAGAACCCTAGAAGAGTAGGAAAAAAAACCCTGAAATCACCATGGGGTAACTACAGAAATGTCACCCCATGAATAATGCTATGTCACAATGTTGACACAAAAGGGAAGACACAGACTTTATGACTAAATGACAAATATCCTTTCAAGTATAACATTTTCTATACAAAGCATACAGGAAGTAAGTCATAGATCTCAATAATTAAAGAGAAAAAACATGTCCCTACTTTAGAATAAAAGTTGTTTTTCAATTAGGATAATTCAGTAAGCCCACAGTGATTTTAGATATAGGATAATGAACTCAGAGTGAATTTTCTTCTGAGAACTCTCATCAAGATAATATTCTGTATGACAATTATAGGGCACATCGCAAATATTTATTGTAATTCTTAAAGTTTCATACAATGTAAGTATTTTATTTTATTTTATTTATTTATTTATTTTTTTGAGACAGAGTCTCGCTCTGTTGCCTGGGCTAGAGTGAGTGCCATGGCGTCAGCCTAGCTCACAGCAACCTCAAACTCCTGGGCTCAAGCGATCCTACTGCCTCAGCCTCCCGAGTAGCTGGGACTACAGGCATGTGCCACTATGCCCGGCTAATTTTTTTTTCTATATATACTTTTAGTTGGCCAGATAATTTTTTTCTATTTTTAGTAGAGACGAGGTCTCGCTCTTGCTCAGGCTGGTCTCGAACTCCTGACCTCGAGCGATCCACCCACCTCGGCCTCCCGGAGTGCTAGGATTACAGGCGTGAGCCACCGCGCCTGGCCCAATGTAAGTATTTTAAAACCTTAATATATTAAAATTATTTACTTGTTGTTGGTCTGCAATTCAAATAGTTATCACCTTTATCATTGGACCATTCCAAACTCTTTAAGAAACATACATGTGATTACATCAAAGTATTAAGAAAAACCTAAAGTGTGAAACTTATTACTAGAGGGCTCTGGAAAATTAGAAAGGGTTGTTAAAGAGGATTTATAAAATATTTTTGTTTGTTTTGTTTTGTTTTGAGACAGAGTCTCACTCTGTCAGCCAGCTAGAGTGCGGTGGTGTCATCATAGCTCACTGCAACCTCAAACTCCTGGGCTCAAGCGATCCTCCTGCCTCAGCCTCCAGAGCAGCTGGGATTACAGGTGTGCACCACCACACCCAGAAGATTTTTTTCTGTTTTTAGTAGAGATGGGATCTTGCTCTTGCTCAGGCTGGTCTTGAACTCCTGACCTATGAAATTTTTTTACAAAGAAAGTCATAAGGGTAAATATTTATCTGTTGGAGATAATGCTATTAAAACCTATCTTAAGTAAGCAAAAATAATTACAGGGCATCTATTTTTCTTAGCTACACCTAATAGTTCTGTGTTCTGCATTTTTCATATGTTTATTTCTTCCCAACCAGAATTTTGCCACTTTTCATAATTTTCTTTTCCAGTTGAATATTTGCTTTTTCTTTCTGAGAATATTTGTCTTTATATTATTTTACCAGCCACAAATAATAGATGTTTAAAAATATCACCTGGAAACCATTTCTAGCACTGTCCTGTATACTCAAGATAGTCAAAAGAAATATTCAAAAGATTTAAGAAGTATTTTTAACTTAGCACTCATTTTGAAACTGTCATGTTCTTTCTGAATACAAATAATAATGGTTGGGTTTGTTTTTTTTGTGAATATGCTGAGATTTCTCTTTTAGAATGAAAAATGATGAGAAAAAAGTAGGTGAAATGAAGCTTTAGATATTAGACACTGAAGTTAATAATTTCATCGGGAGTAAAGGTCTGTGGCAGTTGTGCTCAAGGGCTGGAGGAACTCATCACAGAACCTACTAAAAATTAGATCCATCCCACTACACCATACCTTCCAAATCAGAATTTTTAAGGGTGTGGTCTAAGTACCAGCATTATTACCAACTACCCAGTTAATTGTAAGACGTACTGAAAGTTTGAGAATTACTGGTACTTAATATTGTACTGAATGTTTATAAATCTAAATAATTCTTTAGTCTCAAAGGTAGAGTACTGGATCAGATAACAGTGTGGTGCACAAATCAACAGAGCATGATGTATTCAACAGACATTGCGACAATTATGTTTTCATATTCAAATATTTTTTCACAAAACTGCCTGAGACGTGTTCAAAATCTCCCGCACAATGGTACATTTGTGGGAGTCACTGCACACATTAACATTCTCACAGATGTAACTGAAGTTAAAACTAAAGGCTATTTTGCTAAGAGTATGGCTGTTCATGTGAACTAATGCTTCCGGAAAAAAGTAACGGTGGTACAGATGAGTGACCACGTAGAATCTTTCCTGTCACTGTTGTGTGACAAGCACTTTCTTGTTATACAAAATCTTCTTATCTACTTTGTTAAATATAAATCTTTCTAGGTGCCAGAGCTCCTCCCATGGGAAGAGATTCAGCCTAAAAACAAACAGGATGCTTTATTCAATGTAGGCTATCAAATCAAGAGACATTAGCTAGCCTCGCAGAAGTTAAAATACACAGTGTTGATGGATAAAGCCAAACATCTTTAACAGTATAATCTGCTATAATGCTGGAGCAATATTTTTAAACTTAGCCATGCCTCACTCTTTCTGCGGAGCTCTGGGACAGGCAGAAGGCAGAATTCCACGAGGCAAAGGGAATCAAAACCTGAGCAGGAGGCCCCAGGCATCAGCACTGTCAGAGAGCAACACAGGAGATCCTCATGGCAGGCAGCCCTGAGAACCATCACGTTCTGGGAAAAGGGCAGCATCACTTCAGAGGCTTACAAACTTGCAGTATATATAACAAAACCCTTTAAGCAGTAAATAGTGGCAATCTGGATACTCATAACCACAGCATTTGAGATAAATAAAGTTTTCCAGAAAGTAGAATATATAACTCTTAAAGAACAAAAGTTTTTTAGAAGACAATTCTTTCTAAAATGCATTAAATACTATATTACAAACCTTTTCTTGACTCAGATCACTAGGATAAATATTCGTCATTATACTTTATAAACTCTAATTACATTATTCTATCATCTGGGGCTAAGATGATTTGTTGACCCCTATACTGACCTGCTTTGACTTTTTTTTTTTAAGAACTCTTGGCTATTTTTAGTTTTTCCATTTTCTCTCATGAAAGTAGAACATCAGCTACCAATTGTCAGTGCTGGAAATCCCTCAGAACAGGTACTGCTAGTTGCTTCTCTGACACTGCTTCCCCCAGCTGCCTCACTAACAGGAGCATAATTTTGTTCAGAGCAAGATGGTTCAGACAAGCCAAAAATACTCCTGCACAGCTAAGCATCGTCATGTGACACAGGCAGAGGGTTTCTGGGAAAGCTTACATTTTCCAGACACAGAACCTTTGCTCTTCCTGCCTGCCTGGAGAGGAATGTGAGCCTGGAGGAAAAGCATCAAATGCCTTGCCACCATGAGGTCAAAAGTATGTGTATGATAAGAGAACCTACACGGTTAAGGAATTTTGGGTGGAAAGATGGGAAACTGTTTGAGTGTCCCATGCATTTCTGAGCCACTGTGTCAGACGTGGTATGCCTCCCTTTGGGAGTCTGAGTATGTGTGAATACATAAACCCGTATCTATTTAATTCATATTTGATATGTACTGGCAAGACACATTTGTAATTGATAAATCACCCTCATAATTTGCTAAGTTTAATCTTCCAAAAGCTTAAACACCAAATAGTTGCCAAGTATACTAAAATATGAGAGTGAAAAATCTCTACGTGAAAGTATGGGGAGCTCTCATGAATAAATGAATACATGAACTTGATGAGATGGTCTTGTCTACTCAGGTCTTTATTTCACGGTTCAGAATAGGTACAGTCTTAATGTATAAAGGAACACCTGGAACTCACTTCTAGCCCTGATTTTCCACACAGAATGATAGCACACTTAGGGAAGGCACAGAGAAGGGCATTAACGTTGCCACAGGAGGGAGGAAGCCATGGATGGGACTGGTCTCAGGATGAATTTCTTATCTGATAGATAAAGGTTGATAAAGGATTTGACTGAAATGTAAAAAAGCATAAATGGGTATAGATAAAGCGAACAGAAACTTATTCAAAATAGAAAAGGCAGGGAGTGTCTTATTAAATGTTAATATATGACAAAAGGGTAGTAAGTAATTTAACAAAGTACACTTCCCATAGCTGGGAAGTATAAATGGATTTCTTTTTTAAGTATGGAAAATTTCTAATCAGAAGCATTAAGGTAGATTTTAGGAAGCTGGACATACTTTGAGATTGTTACTGGGAATCACGATGAGCCTTCCCATGGTTCATCCAGCTACATCCCCACTGCCTGGACACATCACCCTAGATGATCAATTGTACCTTCATCTAGCACAAGACTCTGCACTGGTGATTCACATAGCCACAAGTGGATGTGTGTGCCTGTATTACATAGGCTATGTGTACCCACCTTTATAGCTTTCATAGAGGTATTTAAAATGTCATCTTCTACTATAATCATCTATAATGCATTCCAACATAGGGAAATATTGTTTACTAAACTATGAACTATAAAAATGTAAGAAGAGGATCTTGAGATGGGAAATAGGTAAACAGAAACCGATTTAGCAAACAAACTTATCTCCACCTTTGTTCCTGAAAATTTTCTGAAATAATAAAAATAAATACTAAAGAGAACTTGCCTTTAACAATACAATATCTGGTTTTAATTAGGTCTTACTAACAGAGTCAACTTTGTTAAGAAGAGCCTTACAATTTCAACAGGAGCGATGCTTCGAACCAGCTGCTGGAGTAGTGTAGCTTCACAGTAAGGAAATTTTCGGATACTTTCTCTAATGATCTTTTCTTGATAGACTGGAAAGCCATCGGAAGGTCGACCTTTTAACAAGCTGAAAGATATATTTTTGATGAGTAATGGGAGTTGAATCACTAAGCATTCCCTTCCTAGCTGAACCCAGTAGATTTTAGTAGCTTCTTTTTGTTACTTAAGATTTTCATCATCTCTTTAAATCATGAGGAAGGACTCAATTCAAATTGCTATTGAACCTGTAAGTTAGGCTAGGCCTTATCAGGTTTGGGGCCCTAAGGTGAATATGCAAAGGTGACCCCTATCATAAAACACCCTAAACACTGTTATCGGATTAGCTAGTTACTCATTACCATGTCAGTTATTTCAACTAAGAATGAAAACTCTCATGGAGTCACACCCTTCTGACTTAGTTCCCTTTTCTCAGTAAAGCTGCAAGAGAATTTGATCTCTGGTGGTTGAAGAAAAAGGATAACACCCAGCTCCCTAAGGAACAGTAACAGAGACGCCCTGAGTGCCATTATGAACCCAGAGCTGCGACCTGCAGCATAACATCCTTATTCTCAGTTTGGACTTGGGCCACTTTCTAGCTGTATGATCTTACACATGCTATTTAACCTTTCCAAACCTCAGAGTCCTCATGTGTAAATCGGTGATAACAACAAAAACATCACTATAAAGGGTACGGAACGGAATAATCACTCAATCTAAATATAATATTGTACCCAGTTTCTTGCAGACTAAATGTGATCCCAACAATAGCAATTGCTGCCAGAATCCTGAATTTTAAAACCCACAAAGAGGCTTTATACAATAACACATTATCCACTTGAGTATATTTTATTCATGACATGGTAAAAACTGTACCTTTTGATCAGGGTGTCTAATTTATTCTCTCCATCTTTTAAGAAACTAATGCATTTCTGAAAGATACAGCTGATGTAATGCATTTTCATAGCCAGAACTTCATTCATGTCTCTTTGCTTCATACATTTCTCACAAATCAAATCCAGCACTTTGTAGCATTTATTCAGGGCTGCTTCTTCTGTCAGCAGAGGATTCTCATTTACAAGCATCACAATCTAGAAGAAATTCCAGTGAACTTAGAAATTCCATGAGAGACTCTTCCATGTATAGCATAGTCCGTTTCGATGATTTCAAAAGATTACCAAAGAAAGTCTTTCTTAGGATCATGTAGTTACTATGTTAAATTAAATTAGAATGCAAATTGCTCCTGATCAAAGTTATAGAACTAATATAGAAGGATCCTGATAGCATGGACTCTCTTGAACTCTGTATATCAAAGTTAAATGTGATCTTCCACCTAGCTAAACCAGGATATTAGTATGCCATTCAGAGTACATGGTTTTACTGCCTGTGTTAAAGCACTATTATTAAAGATAATCATGGCATATTTGTACAACCTTTATATATAGAATGAAATCATTGAGCAATAACTACTTTTAGTTAACATTACTTGGCTCTAGAATTTCATGGCTAGCAGCACTAAAATTCTTGTTAATTCTTATTAATTATAAGAAAATGAAATTTTTTTTCTGAGAGAAGTATAAAAATGAACTGTGTTTTACTTTTCAATTAACTACATTTCTCTATGGAAGTTTTCCTGAAGATACTTCCAATCATCTAGAGTAAGGAGCATAAAGAGAAAACTATAAATTGCTCTAAGAGGGGGAACATTAGAGAGTTATCAAATCTTACGCTTTATGAGTCTCACATTTCCCATGTATGCACAGACTAAGCTCGAATTTAGTGTAATAAGTATTTTTTTCTTGGCTTTATTATAGGGTAGATTATTTGAAGTGGGTCTGCACGGGACAGTAATGTAAACGTGTGTAACAGGGCAGAGAGTCAATCAGTACTTGCTAACCCACGTGTTATGGCAAAATCCCTGTACCAAGGATTGAAAATGTCAGGGAACAAGTAAATATCCTGAATTAGAGTCTTTTCTTTAGGCAGGAAGAAAGATCATCTGTTAGTGTAAGTAAAATCCATGCCTAGCCTCCTACTTGGAAATTTAACACAGATTGAATGTCCCTGTGAAATATAAACAAGATTTCCACTTATTTTTGACACTATTAGATTTATATGTAACCTAGTATTTTACTAAAAATCTATCACTTAATAATGAATTGTTAGGCCGGGCGCGGTGGCTCACGCCTGTAATCCTAGCACTCTGGGAGGCCGAGGCGGGTGGATCGCTCGAGGTCAGGAGTTCGAGACCAGCCGGAGCAAGAGCGAGACCCCGTCTCTACTAAAAATAGAAAGAAATTATCTGGCCAACGAAAATATATATATATATATATACAAAAAATTAGCTGGGCATGGTGGCGCATGCCTGTAGTCCCAGCTACTCGGGAGGCTGAGGCAGTAGGATCGCTTAAGCCCAGGAGTTTGAGGTTGCTGTGAGCTAGGCTGACGCCTCGGCACTCACTCTAGCCCGGGCAACAAAGCGAGACTCTGTCTCAAAAAAAAAAAAAAAAAAAAAAAAAAATGAATTGTTAGACTTAATGAAGTAAGTATAATCAGAATCCTTATTGGTAAATTTGCTGATAACTCCCTCTATCAAAATATACATCAAAGTTAATTTGTGGCAGAAAAGAATAGACTCATTAATCATCTCCTTATACTTCTGCTAACTATAATCATTTAAAGTTGTCTGATTAATATTTTTATATATGGCATTTATAATCAAAGTATTAAACTCACAAGTGAGAATTCTTTTTAAAAATATCAAATAGAACCCAGATTAATTATTTTTTCTTTGGAGACATTAGACTTTATTTATTTTATAATATACAGCACAAATACATACCAAGAAAAATGATAAATAACTACAGCATTACCATGAGATTACTGAAACATTTATCTAGCTGCACACAAAAGAATAATATTTGTACTGGTTTCCTTCCTTTAATCTCTGCAGCATTATGAAGTAATATATTATAAAGGAAATCCTTATTATTAATTACTGAGGAAGGGTAAATATATTCCTGTCAGCATTAAATCTTATCTCCCAATGGACTGCTACCTGAAAGTATATCTATGCAGTGGAATTTTGAATTCTTTTTTTTAAATCTCATTTTTACAACTTTCTAAATCTACAATTCTGGGCTTGAAAATCACATTAATAATCAAAGACAGGATTGCTCTGTGCACATCTGCCTCCCGTCCACTTAGATACCCTGCTCTGCTCTGTTGCCATTTTTTTCCTGTGATTTTTGTTTTTTTTCTAGATAACTTTCACATTCTGGGCATCGGCACAATTCCCAAGTCCCTTTTGAAAACAAACACATCCTTGTTGCTATAGCAACCACTTAACCTAGACACAAATGTAGCTCTGTTAGATGCACTGTGTAATGAAAAGGTGAGTTGTGTATTAGGGAACATTTCTGTGCTTATTTTCTTTTCATTTTCTGAACCAGAAGAGGGTTATCTGTGCTTATTTTAAAAGGTGCTTGACATTATACAGTGGCTTTTAGTTACTTTTCTTAATACTCCATATGAAAACCCATGCTAGCTTGAAAAGGTATAGAACAACAAAAATGGGCCACAGAAAAAACAACTGGCAGTTTTTATATCCAAAGCATGGATAAAAGAGAGAGTTTCAAGTGAATATTGTTTATACTTACAAAAATCAAGGTCTAGTCTGAAGGAAAGTACTATAGTAACAGACTAGTCTCTTTTAAAAGACTAAGTGCTCAAAAAATATTATGTAGGCTACTTCAGATTATATACCTTTACAAATTATTGCTTGTATAAGTATGCCCTTAATCTAATTTACTCAAAATGTATGCCTTTAAGGATAATTGAAGGTAGAATAATTCTTAAGACAATTCACCCTGAGACACTGGGTTCCATGTAAACATCAAAAATTATTCCATAAACCCTTACTGCAATCTAGAGTAGAAATGTAGATCTAAAAGACAATGGGTCAGAAAAATACAGGAAAACTTCTTCAAATCAATCTAAACCAGAGTATCCTGTAATGCTCAGGCAGCAGGAGAACAAGGGTCTTGGAAAACCACACATACTTTCCACATTGAGAAATACTGTACCCCTACAAAAAACCTGTCTCCCCATCACTGCCTGTCCCATGCCTAAGAGAGACAGTTCCACACACAGGGAATCACCGCTACTCACGGGAGTTCTCTCTTCCCCACATGTGCTGAGAAGGATAGAACCACTAACACAGAAGAGGATACATATTTTTTAAAGGTTAAATTCTAAGCCCCCTGCAATCTTCACTAGAAATACGAGCATGCAATTCACAGCTGAATTCCTTTTTCGCTTACTTCTAGCAATTCTTCCAGAATATTAAGAAAAACCCTGAGTTTTCTAAAATAAAAACTGCAGATTTCACTTTCCAGTCTGATATGGGAAAGTCATCTACTAATTTGTCATATCTCTTAAAGGCCCAGAAAATTAATGTGGGTGGAGCACCACAAGATAGATATTTTTTGTTTGTTTCTTGAGAGTCAGAGTCAAGAAAGATGCATAGGATGCATCAATAAAACAATACGGTTATATACATTTTGGATCTTATATCTTTGAATGAATGTTAGTCTTCAAAAGAGTAACTTGATAAGAACTGTCTACTTATTTATTTATTTATTTTAGAGACAGGGTCTCATTCTGTCACCCAGGCTGGAGCATAGTGGTATAATCATAGCTCACTGTAGCCTTGAAATCCTGAGCTCTAGCAAAGCAATCTTCTTGGCCCAGCCTCTTGAGTAGCTACGACTATAGGCACGTGCCACCATGTCTGGCTATATTCTTTAATTTTTGTGGAGATGGGTCTTGCTATGTTGCCCAGGCTGGTCTCCAACTTCTGCCCTCAAGCGATCCTCCCACCTCAATCTCCCAGTGCTGGAATTACAGGCATGAGCCACCATACCTGGCCCTGTCTACTTATTTCAAGGGTGCTCAGTATATTCCATAGATTCTTCTTTTGTAATAGACTTCTAAGGAATCCTATACTATATGACAGTAACACCTGGTATTAAAGAAAAACCTCAACTTTTGACCCAACTTACTATCTTGCTCACCAAACAGCTCTGACACACTATCAAATCTTACACTATGAATGAAGACAGATACTAAGCACTGAAATTTGAAAAAGGACATCACTGTAGCACACATATAGCTATGTAGATTTCTTTGATAATTCATTGAAGAAATTGTACTTCTTTTGATTTTTTAAAAATATTTTGTAAATAATAACAAAAGTTTGTATTAAATAAATCTGAAGAAAATAGTGGTGAAAATTGTTCACAATGGCTCTTGAAGTTTCCCAGCTAAGCGATTTAAACTTACAGGTTAGTCTCTACAAAGTTTGAAAATCTGTTTGATTTGACTAATTACTGGAAGAATTCTATTACTTAAAGGCATCAAATGGCTACTTGCATTCAAAATATGCTCCTGATTACATTTCAGAACATTTCCTAGAAAGACAATGAATGCAATAGATGCTCTTCGCGTCTCACCTAGCTCGTCTCTACCAGGCCTGCGCACCAGGCCCCAGGGGCTCTGAGTGTGGGCTGCTAAGCCATTTCTCCGGAGAACTGTCCTCATTCAAAGGGAGCCACCTCACTTGGTACTATCTGAGAGGCTGTCCTTTCCCTCTGGGGACAGGCTCCAGCCAAGGACAGTATGATGGATACAAAAACTGGATTCCCTTGCCTGTCTGGAGCCATTTACGCTCCAGAGCTCCCAGTGGGATGGTGGGACCTAAGCTTCAGCCAAACCCACCTGTTGGCCTGGCTTTCCTCCACCTCCAGGCTGTTTCCCTCACTCTCTTCCACTGAGAGTGCTCTTTCAATAAATCAATTGGCCAAGAGAATCCATTGCAAGCTCTATATCTACAAAGCCCAGCCCAAGCCAATTAGGATTCCATATAGTAAGAGCTGTTCAAAGTCTGAAGCAATATTTACATAAAAAGCAAATGCAATTAGCAGCACACTACCTTGACCGGATGAAGGTTAGTTGTGGTGATAATTTTGTGCAGCGGGCCTGCCAACTTTGGGGGCAGTTTTGGCTCTTTATCCAGTCCCTGGGGTTTAGTATAATAATCCAGTCTCTCTCGAGGAAAGAAATTGTTGATTATAGTCACACAGTCATGTTGACCTTTATTGAAAAATAGAAACGTTGTATTAATAATTTTATTATTAAAAATAAGTCATCTGGATTTTTATTAATTATGCTGCTGCTTTCTTGCAAAGTAAACATGCATCAGTATCTTTATTTTTCAGGAAAGGAGAGTAGAGGAGGAGGAGGAGAGGTAAAACATTTCAGAGAACATTTATAAACATTTCTTGTAAAGTTGAGAAATAATCTTTTAAAGACACAGAAGCCATATTACATATAAAGATTATGTGGATTACCAAAAAAATCACTGCTCAACTTATAATTGACTCTAAATATTTTATAAAAGTTGTTTGTCATTTAAATGTCTCTTCTTCCACCCCTACACAAATGATGGTCATGCTTTCCTAATCACATCTGGTTGTATTTATACAAGTTTACTTGATATAAAGTATATTTATTATTATAATCAATATTATTAAGCTAAATCCCCCTTCCCCCTGAATTTGAGAAAAGATTGGCCTCTTTGTGAAATTAATTAGAGAAAAAGCTTTTGCTCTCATAAGCTTGGAATCCACATCACGGCTTCTCATAGATCTCTAAGCCACTTCTCTAAGGCACTTCCTGCGTTAAAAATGGTTCTACCAAAGCAAAGCTGGTGACCTGGAAGGGTGTCTCTTGCCTCCCCCTCCCAGCTCCCTCTCCACCATCTCTCTGGAGCAAGGAAGTAACCACTCTGGGCAAGTAGGCAGAAACTACAGGGCATATTGGAGGGTGCAGGCTCTTCCGAGATCTTCAGAAGAGACACTTCTTCCTCTCTGCCTGTCGAGGGCCAAGGGGCTAGCGGCAGCAAATCCTGGGGAGAGCACCCGGACATTGTGGCTCTGGCTCCTGGAGAGTGGTCCACCCTGGGTGGCCTGCGTGGCCCCAGCCCACTTGTGCGTGATCCTGGGAGCATCTGCTTGAATCTACTGACAGCAGGGGGATTGCACTGTGGGCCAGCTGGACCCTGGCACTCAAGGCTGGCGGAGGTTTATGCTTGTCCCTGGGAGTTCCAGGGAGAACCTGGGAGTGGAGGGGTTCCTCCTTGTGCCTCAGCTGGTTTGTTGACCTGGGCCTACAGGTATAGAGACATAGCCCTTTCCTCCACTACTCCACGACCCTATCAGCTTTACCTGACTGCTTGGGAGGTACACAGCAAAGAACCCAAGGAGATCCAGCACCTCCAAGACTATGCAATGCCTCCAACCAACGGCTGCTTGGTTTGGGAGTATATTGACAACATTCACCATAACAACAATCATAATCACTACCACCACCACAGCTAACAAATTAGAACACTTAAACAGATTCAATTATAGTATATAAATAGACTTTCAAGAATTGAAGAAAGATTCAAATTTTAAAATGAATAGGCAACTGAAAGAGGTAATCCTGGTCATTACCAAGAACTCAATTAGTAATGTAGAAGATCAAGTGGATGAAATATCTCAAAACGGAGAAAAAAATCAGAGTCAAGAATCATTATGGCAAAGATAAAATCTGAAGAACAAATCCAGGAAATCTAATAATGAAAAATAATAGAAAGTCCCAAAGAGAAAAAAAGACATGGATGGAGAATTAAAAAAATGATAGAAGAAAACTTCCCTGATGTGAAAAGAGAATTTAATAGTGATCACAGTATCACTTTTGGTACTCCATGCTATTGTTAAGTACCAAAACCTTCTTTTTTAGGGGAGGGGGGAGGTATTTTTTTCTCCTTCCTTTTCTTCCTTCCTTTCCTTTTTTTCTTTATCAGAAGCTTTATTACAGACATCTTGAGAAGTCAAACAGTAGCAGTCTATGTTAAAAATGTGAAATGAGCCAAGGGCCTTATTTAGACAATGACCATCTCTTCCTCCAGAATCTTCAAGTAGAGAGAAAAATGACCTTCAACCACAAAAGTCTCTCAAAGTAAGTGGGTTATGTACATGACAGCATCAAAATCAACACAGGCAACTATGTGTGGGAATTTATAACTGCACATGAAGAAATAAGAGAAGATGAAGACAAACTGTAAAGGCTTAAAACACTATCTATATACAGTTTCAGTAAAAAGATAGATGTTCCTATTAAAACAAAAAGTTGTTCCAAAATATCTCATCAAAAGTATCAAATGAGATATAGACAGATTTGAAGATAATGGGATCAGAGAAAAATATGGAATTGTCTTATAACCTTATCTTCTCATCAGTCTCCCAAATGGTATAATCAGAAATGGCAATTAATAGTTGGAAATATTTGTATTGCTATATAAAAATATCTGCTACATAACAGTGACACTGTCACAGGACTAGGAATTTCTTAATTATATCTTTTTGAAAAGAAAAAATAATATTTATTTTTTTCAAGATTAATCTTTTTCATTTTAGGTAGTTCTTAGATTATTTTGATTTTTTTCTTTCTTTTTTAATTTTTTATTTTATTATTATTTTTTTTTATTTCAGAGTATTACAGGATTACAAATGCTTTGGTTACATAAATTGCCTTTACACTGCCCAAGTCAGAGCTACAAGTGTGCCCATCCCCCAGACAGCAAGCACCACATCTGTTAAGTGTGGATTTACCTACCCCTCCTCCCCCCTCCCACCTGCAGACACCCCATGAATGTTACTTCCATGTGTGCCCATAAGTGTTGACCGATTAGTACCAATTTAATGGTGAGTACACGTGGTGTCTGTTTTTCCATTCTTGTGATACTTCACTTAGAAGAATGTTATTTTCTTTTAATCTGCTAAAAATTTATATTTGAATAATATGTATGTTTAGAGCTTATCTTTGTGAATATGATTTTTACTTGAAAATTTATGTTTAAATTTTTGAAATTGAAATTATTAAATATTTAGTTTTACTGGCTTTTAATTTATGAATTCTGAATACAAACAATACTAGTCATATAGAAAATAAGTGCTGTGGAGGGAAAAGCAAGTACGTCATTTTGCTCCAGTGTCACAATCACTAGATTTGCGTCTTCCAGACCTAAAGGGCTCACTGAGTCCTGGGTAGGATTAATGGGAATGCACACACACACACACACACACAACTAGACATAGCCTAGTAAAGTTTCTTACTTTTAAGGATAAACGGAAAATCAAACAGTGTTCCAGAATGAGAAATGAAAAGTCCATAATGGAAAACAAATTGAACTCTGATTTGCCAAATCAGAGTTTAGCAAATAGTAGAGTAACTTCTATACACGACTGAGAGAAAAGAACTGATACAAGTCATAAAACTAGCCAAGATATGACTCACATTTCAGAGAGAAAGAGAGTTTTGTTATGATGTGCTTCAAAGGATATCTATACAACCTTCATAACCCGTCTGAGAAGTCCCTGTAACTAAAACCTAAATGAGAACAGAGATCTCAAGACCGAAATGGGAACAGGGAAAGGGAGTGGAGAGCACCCGAGGGAGTTAATCGAATGGGAGAAGATACAGGACCAGCAGATCACACTGAGGATTACGGAAAGAGAAGCAACACCCTGTCAATGACATTCCAATAACAACTGCTACTAAAAATACTAAACTCTCTCAGCTGAGTCCACAGCTAAAAAAGTATGATTGGCACAGGCTCTGAGGAAGTAGGGGAGGAGGCAGAAAGGAAAGGCTTATGGTCTGACAAGGCAAAAACAGAGACTGTGTAGAAATAATTGAGTTATGAGGATTTCATCTCATCAAGGGTTGCTAAATGGGCAAATACAGGGCCTTGGGATCAGGGGATGAAGCACTGTATGGTTTTAACCAAGAGCATCACTTTAAGGAAACACACAGGTGTGCATACACATACACACAAGCAAAAACAATGACCAAGTAAAATGAAGAGAAAAAATTAGGTAAAAGAGGAGGAATTCAATCAAATATATCAGTAATCATAACAAATATGCATAAGCTAAATAGCTATTAGAAGAGAAACTATTTTGAGTTATTAAACAGAACCCACCTATATGTTTATAAGTTACACTACTAAAATGAAATGATAAAGATTGAAAATAAAGAGATAGGCAAAAAGATTATCGACAAATACAAAAAAACAAAAATAAAAAAAGGAATCAGGAATGGCTATAATAGCAGAAAAAGTTGAACTAAAAGAACTCAACAAGAAAAAGAGGGACATTATGCAATGATAAAACCAATAACAATACCATATTAAAAGTAAAAAGCTAAAAACGCTTTCACCAAAAACAGGAAAAAGACATGCCAATTATCACTTTTGTTATTTCTTCTTGCTTTGAAGCCTGAAGCTAATTCAAATAGAAAACAAAATGAAATTTAATGCTAGAAAACCCAGGAAACTCTAATAAAAACAATAAGAAAATAACATAGAAATCAATGGCTTTTCTCTTTATTACTCATAACCAGCTAGAAATGACAGAGTGTGGAGGTGGTGGTAGGAACTCTCCTTACAATATGGACAATAACTACAAATTATTAAAAAATAAATTTTAAAAGAAAGGACCTACTAAATATTATGGAAAGACCAAAAATAAGTCCAAAAAATATATAAAGGCATACTAGGTTAATTGGGTGGGAAATCCTAACATCACACAGAAGTTAATTCTCTGCAAATAATTATATAACCACTTAGTAAAAGAGAATTTAACTTGCCACAAAGGTGGTATTTCAATTCAGTGGGAAATGTTTGGTGGTTTAATAAATGGTGCCATTGCAATTAGCTATATATACAGGGGAAAATGAACTGCAAACAGATAAATTCTAGAAGTATCAAAAAAAAAGGGGGGCCGGGCACTGTGGCTCACGCCTGTAATCCTAGCACTCTGAAAGGCAGAGGCAGGTGGATCGTTTGAGCTCAGAAGTTAGAGACCAGCCTGAGCAAGAGTGAGACCCCGTCTCTACTAAAAATAGAAAGAAATTATATGGACAACTAAAAATATACATAGAAAAAATTAGCCGGGCATGGTGGCACATGCTTGTAGTCTCAGCTACTCTGGAGGCTGAGGCAGGAGGATTGCTTGAGCCCAGGAGTTTGAGGTTGCTGTGAACAAGGCTGATGCCACAGCACTCTAACCTGGGCAACAAAGTGAGACTCTGTCTCAAAAAAAAAAAAAAAAGGAATCATAAAAAAAAATTTCAAGAATATTTAGGAGAATACTTGTATAACTCCTGGTCCAGAAGACTTCTTTTAGCAAGACAAGAAATATGGAAGCTATAAAAGAAAAAAATACGACTCCTTAAAAATAAATTTTCTCTGGCAAAAGTCAAAAGAAAAACAAGACTGGCATAAAATATTTGAAACACATTTGTTAGATAAAACGTTAGCATCCATAATATATATAAAGCTCTCTAGGCAGTAAGAAGACTAAGAAGATGACAACTCAAAAGAAAAATGAATAATGAATATGAGCAGGCAATCCACAGAAGAGAAAATACAAATGACCAACAATAGAAAAAGCTTAATTTCATGAATAATGAGGGGAAAGAATTCACAATATATCGTCTTTTCAACTATCTGATTGGCAAAAATGAAAGAATGATAATATCCAGTTCTGATGAGGATACTGATGTGAATTACTATGCCCTTTTAGAAAGCAATCTAGACTTATATTAAGACTATATACCTTTGTCTCAGCAATTTTACTTCTGGAAAATAAGTTACATATTAAAAACATGTAAATATTAAAGTACTAACATGAAAAAAAAATAAGATCTAGGATGATTATTATATTATTTGTAGTGAAGTTGTTAAAAAATTGTAAAATCTGTCCCATAAGGGAGGGTCAAATGAACTGTGGAACATCTGTCTCATGGGATATTATGCAGCTGTTGAAATAACTGAATTCACTTATACCACTGAGATGGGAGGGACTCCATGATGTACTGGGAAGTATAGAAAACAAGTTACAAGTAGTATTTATTACATGATTGATCATATGTTTTAAAAATGACAAAAATCTTGTATATGGGTGTACACATGTATACATGCATATACACTGATCCACTTGAAGGAAACAAAAAGGACAGAATGTATTTTTTAAAAGCCTAATTATATGGAAAATATAATATCAACTGGAAGGGTATAATGTAATTTTGTGTTTGTGAAATTAGTCTGAATAGATTAAAATGGAATGAAAACATTACTCTTATTTTAGGGTGGGATTGTGAAAAATTTTTATGTTAGGCTTTTGTTAATATTGTAGTGTTAAGAAAAAATAAAAAGCATTGTATTAATGGTTGAAAGAACAGTCTCCTTCATTTCCAGCCCTGTGTCTTGGGAAAGTTACTTAACCTCTATCTGAGCTCCCTGTTGTTACATCCTGAACATAACAAAAACTTGTGGAGTTACAGAGAACTTTACTGACCATCTAATTCCCCTGCTTCATTGCACACAGACCAGAAAATTGAGGCCAACAGAGATGAAGGGATTTGCCAATGATCCTGTAACTAATTATCATCAGCAGACAGGAGCTAAAATACAAGTCTCCAGATTTAGTGTTCTTTTTCCACTGCACTGATATCCTCAAAATTAGCTTAGAAGTGAGTTGGAAGAAACTTGGGGCCCCTAACTGTGGTAGATAAACTATTTCTCTGAAGTTTACACAAGGCCATACCTTTCTCAAATCCTCCTGAAGCTGAATTAAAATAAAAGAAGAATATCTGTTCTAACAAAGCCGTCATATAAAATAACTGAGTGAGTGTCTGGCTTAATCAGCAGGAGCTACTATTAGTAGTTTCAAGAAAATTTAATAATAAAATTGGATACAATACACAGTTATTGTATACATCCTCCATACCTGACTAATTCCCATGTATCTCAGCTTAAGTGTAATTTCTCTCAGAACCCCCTTGCAATGGGATAGAAGATCCTCCTCTTCTATGTATTTCTATGGAATTCTTAAGTTCTCCCTTGGAATTTATTTTCACTGTCATTGCTATTAGCCTCTAAGTGCCATGAAAGCACAGACAGCCTCTGTCTTGTTTAGCACTGTAACCAAGGCACCTAGAGTGACGCTTAGTGTACAGGTTGTGAACATTAAGTATTTGTTTAATGAATTATTAGTCCCCACAGGGCCACTTATTGAACTCCCAATAAATCAGATGTTTCTCTCTTTGCTTTTCTATCAATGGACTCTCTTAACTGCCAATTCAGTAGGGGAAAACTACCCATGTATTCACTCCTACTCTCCCCTAGAACCTTATAAAATGTCAGGTAACAGAATTAACATGCCAAGAATTATTGGTAGCACAAAATAAATGTTTGTGGTTGATGAGGATGATAATGAAGCCACTGTGTATTATAAACACTCATTCCTAAGAAAGAATTACATCGTTGTAATAATTAGTAACAACAGTAACTGATACCATTTATTTAATGCTACATGTAAAGTTAAATCTATCATTTCATTTAATCTTTATAATAATCCTGGGACTATTTTGCTGAGAGGAAACCAAAGGTTAGAACCGTTAAGTATCTTGTTACTAAGTGGCACAGCCAAAATTTCAACTCAGGATTATTAACTTCACATTTCATATTCTTAAACATTAGGTTTAACTACTTCCATTACAGAAGTAAAATATACTTGCTCAAAGCATTTGGCTGCAATAAAAATGGCCCCAGCATTGTTTGTATATTACAAAGTAGAAATTCAAAATAGCTGTTCATTTTCTCCTAAGAGTCATTAGATGTTTCACTAAGTTAAAATGGATTGTAAATACTTTGTTTTTTAAAAAACAAACATGACAGTATTTGCTCCCTGAGAAGCAAAGTGGTATTTTCTCCACAAAGGAAATTTTCAGCATAATATAATGTAAAACTACAGCAAAAACTCACCCACTCTGCCATTTTAAAAACCAAACCAAACCCAAACAAAAAAACTCACCTACAAAGGCTGCCATCTGAGCTGCCGTTCTTCCCACGGAGTTGACAACATCTGTCTCAGCACCAGCTTCCAACATTACCCATGTGATGTCTTTATTACCTACAGTTAAAAAGGAATATATTTGTTAATATTAAGGTGGGCACAATTTAAACACTTGGTTTTTGGTTTCTGTCATGTGGATATTTTCATTTTTTTCTAAAATATGAATCATAACTACAGTAAAGAGTAAAATGCTACAGAAAAGATTTAGAAATTAAACTTATTTTTTGGAAAATAAATCAAGCAGTAAAAAAAGGATATGAAATTGAAAATCACTTTTTTAAACAAAATGAAACATGTTTTCCTAGGGATAATACTTAGTATAAAATCAAAACACACATATAAAAAATATCAAAAACAAAGACAGAAAAGATAAAATGAACAGAAGTCCCTGTTTAATGTCTACTAACCCATCCCATCCCTCACACCTACAGGCTCTGGAATAACTATTAACCATTGGGGATCTATCTTTCTAGACTTTTTTTCTATCTAAACATCCATAGTTATTGTATTCACATTTTTCCCCTAATGAAATCATTATGGACATTTTGCTATCATAAACTCCACTCAGTGAACAGTATTTTCCATTCTTTTTCGTAAGTTTGAACTATGATTTTCTTAGAAACTGTTCCTGGGAAACATTGGTGGATCAAAAGTTATGCATATTTTAAAAGTATTTTGCCAAGCTGCCATCCAACAAGGTTGGACTGATATGCACTCCCAATAACAGTGCCAAGAAATACCTGAACATTGTTACTCTTTCTTAACCTTTGTCAATATAATGTTGATCAGCCAGTTGTATTTCTTTTTTTCTCTGTCTATTGCAATATTTATCTTTTTCTAATTCATTTATTTATTTATTTATTTATTTATTTATTTATATTTTTAGAGATGGGGTCTTGCTATGTTGCCCAAGCTGGTCTTAAACTCCCAGCCTAAGGTGATCCTTCTGCCTCTCGAATAGCTTGGATTCTAGGCATGAGTCACTGTGCCTGGCTTTTCTAATTGATTTATAAGAGCTCTTTGTATGTAACAATATGACCCTTTAAGATATGTAATAAATATTTTCCTTACTTTTTCATTTGTATTTTAACTTTATTTATAATATAATCTATATGTGAAAATGTTAAAATTTTATGTAATCAAACTGGTCAATGTCATCTATTTGGATTCTATATTTTACATAATGCTTAAAATGCTTTTGTCTTCCAGGATTATGAAAATATAGATTACAGTTTTCAAAGTATAAGAATACTATATTGCTCCTGCATTTTCTTAAAGAACTGCAACAATTATAGGTAACTCTACTTGATTTCAGATAATTTCTCAATTGTGTTTATTCAGCAAATAATAAACAACATGAATCAAGGTAAGTTTCTAAATGGATCATCATATTTAGTATATAAATGCCAGCGAGGCAAATAAAGCTCTATCACAGCAGCTATTCGATCAAGAGAACAAAGACGTTTTCATATTGCTTCAAAATCTAAAGATATAGAATATCAAAGGAACTAACTTGAAAGAATAATATATCCAGTTTCTCAATTCTACCAAAATATTATCAACATAAATAATCAATTTATTTAAATAACTAAAGAAACAGACCACCAAATTAACTGTAACTTATTTCATACATTATAGTTTTTCAAAAACCAATTCCGACTATTCCTTTGCATACAACTCAATCTTAAAATCACTAAAATGAAAATATATTTAATATTTTAACATATATGTACTTATAACAAATTTGTACAGGTAATTGATATTAATAAATAGAGTAAATCCTGAAACATCACCGGAAAGTGCAGCAAACATGAGGGCTGTGTATCCATGTTCATGCTGATGACAATTTACATCAGCTCCATGTCGCAGAAGGAGTTTGCACATATCAAGTTTTCCTTTATATGCTGCATGCATTAGAGGAGTCATTCCATTCTTTAACAGAAAGGAAAAAAAGTGCATTAATTGTACTTATTTACCTTTTCCCTACCTATGAACAATTGCTGCAATTAAATTAAAAACATAAACATGAATTAATGAAACCATCTTTATAATCTGTAAAGTAGTTTTATATTTACTTTCCCACTTGGATCTTCCATTAACTTCAGAGGAAAAGAGATGGTTTTATTACCTGACTTTTTTTTTTACAGATTAGCAAACAGATTCAGAGAGGACTGCTCAACCTCACATGACTAGGAAATGGCTAGGCCAGGGATTAGAACCCAGATTTTCCACATTTACCAAACATACTTAGTTCCTGGGTAAACAAATGAACAAATGGATATACACACATGAAAAAAAAAAAAAAAAGCTTGAAGAAAAATCTCAAAACAAACAGAACACCTATCAAGGGGATATTTAACTCAGGATTATTAACTTCACATTTCATATTCTTAAACATTAGGTTTAACTACTTCCATTAGAGAAGTAAAATATACTTGCTCAAAGCATTTAGCTGCAATAAAAATGGCCCCACCACTGTTTGTGTCTTACGAAGTGGAAATTCAAATTAGCTGTTCATTTTCTCCTAAGAGTCATTAGATGTTTCACTAAGTTAAAATTGACTGTAAATACTTTTTTTTTTTTTAAAAAAGCAAACATGACGGTATTTGCTCTCTGAGAAGCAAAGTGGTATTTTCTCCACAAAGGAAATTTTCAGTATATCCACAACATGGGATATTATAAAGCTATTAAATAAATGATTTCATCTGTATTTATTGAACTGGAAAAATTTCCACAAATTATTATCAATGAGAAAAACAGGTATGGGAAATGTATATTATAGAGCTATTATTTTTAAAACAATGATCCAAGAAACATATATTATAGTGGTATCATTTTTTTAAAACAATGATCCTCAAAATCACATATATATTTTGATCCTATATATGATTTGATCATATATGACTATATAAATATGAAGAAATGATGGTACTTGCTCTAGGCTACATTGTTTGGTCTCCATATGTTTCGTGCATATTTAATGAAACATCTAACCTTACATGTGCTAAGTACCTAACACTATTTGGTAGATAAATGAATGAGCTATTTCCTGTAAGTGAATTTTCTCAGTAACCCAGGCTAAACTCTGTAAGTGCTGGAATATCAAAGTTGTTTTAGATGAAAACCTCTCTAAAACATATAATACCTTACCTTAGTATGCTAACATAATTTGAATTGTTCTCGATGCTTCCAGACTATTATTATGAACACAAGCCATCATACTGTTAGCACAGTACCACACTATTCTCAGAGGGTTGCGGACATGAGAATTATAGGGAGTCTGGGATTTTCATTTTCAGGTGGTTGCACAAGAGGCAATTTAGTGGAAGTAATCAACATTTCTTGAGAGTAAGAATGGAAAAATGACAGGGAGATTATAACTTTAAGACTCCATGCCTGAGCATGGTGGCTCATGCCTGTAGTCCCAGCACTTTGAGAGACCAAGGCTGGAGGATCACTTGAGGTTAGGAGTTCAAAACCAGCCTGAGTAACATAGTGAGACTCCATCTCTACAAAGAATAAAAAAAATTAGCCAGCCATGGTGGCGTGTGCCTGTAGACTCAGCTTGGGAGACTGAGGTGGGAGGACTGTTTGCGTCCAGGAGTTCAAGGCTGCAGTGAGCTATGATTGCACCACTGCACCCCAGCCTGGATGACAGAGCAAGACTCTGTCTCAAACAAAAAAACAAACAAAAAAAAAGACTCCTTTAGTCGGGTGTTTCTACAGGGAAGGAATATTTATATGTCGGGAGTGGATGGGTTAATGGGTGTGGGTAAATAGAATCTCATTGTACAGACAATGAATGGAGTGGTTTACGGAAGTAGGAAAGGACTACATTCATTAGTTTTTGAATGAAGCAAAAATGTATTGCATGACTAGGGGATTTCCTAATGGATGGTATAACCTGTACATAAGAGGCTAGTGTATGACCTGGAGGAAAAGGAAGGACCTTATACTGTCAGAAGGGCCCCCACAAAGAAGCACACAGCTATTTCTTTCACAAATTTTTAGGACCCAGACTTTAGCCAGCGAGTTCAGCATTTTCTGTTCACCCGGAACAGGTGGACAGTCAATCATCCAGCACTCCAATCCTGCAACTAGAGGTTATCTAGCTCTGAGAATGATTAATCCCAAGACTGCAGAACTGTCCTATAGTTAAAAAAAAAAAAAAAAAAAAAAAAACCTTTCAACACGATGTGGTAATCTGCTTAAAAGCAAAGGAGATATGAAAAGCCTTTGGATCCTACATTGCAAACTGTCCTCATTTTCTTGTCTGTGTTTTAACTGTCATCTATGTCAATCATTTCTGTCCATTTATCTCTGTCTCCCTCTATTTCCTACTACTCCCTTTTCCCTCATTCTAAAATTTTACCTCTCTCTTTTCTCTCTTGTTTACCAGCTGTCATCTTAGCAGGAATTGGTTTTTAGAGCAAACCTATGGCAGCTTTTTTCCCAAAAGGTAAAGAGATATCCCAATCATATCATTTGCTGTGCAGTCTCTGAACCTGCTGTTTTTGTCATGTTTATAATGCAGTGTGTGTTTTTACCAAAAACCAAATTTTACCAATTGGAGATTTTTACCAAATTTCAGTGAGGTGCTGCATGGTCCCAGGAATTAGAAAATAAACTTGTGTAAGTGACAAATTCATACTAGCTTTCCAAATAATTGGATACCACATGTACTCTCCTATCTTTTAATCTAATTTTGTGTTTGTTATAAGAATGTAGAATTGTGCAAAGGAAATTATAAATTTTGAATGCAATGATCACTATGCATTATCTTAGTTCTAATACCAACCATTATTTATAAAACTATTTCCATGGGCAAAGAAAAATAGAAATGATATTAATAAATTTTAATACTATAAATTTTCTAATCATTCTAGTATTTTTATGGTATTTCTGTGTAAATATCAAGAAAAGGAAAAAGAAAATGAATAATTCAAAACAATACTGTTAACCTATTAAGAATAGAAGAGAATATTCCCATGTCTAAAATAAATTAAGTAAATCAAATTTAAAATGTTTTATTCCAGTTATAAATATGTAATAACTTAGTATTAGACAGAAAACTAAAATACTGATTATCCATCTCTGCTCATATTAGAAAGGTAGTGATAAGTTTCATAAAATATTATCATAGTGTTATATGTAATTCACCAATTCTAAGAAGAATTTCATTTTCATATTTAGCATTTGTGAAACTGAACTTCAGTTTACAAGTACTAGAATCTTAAAAGAAACCACCAGTTTCCACTCCCCTCATTTTTTAGAATCTCTGAAAGCTAGATGAGTCTTTAAAACTATGGCATCTTAGATTCAGTGAAACACAAAAGTAAAAATTCTCACCTCCTTGTCATTTCCCAAAGACAACCTTCAAAGAAGTGTGCCTAACTGAATTGTATAGAAAAAGTGCTTCTATAATTCTTTAGATAAAATGACCTTAAAAATAATTAAAGTTTCTCTCCCATAATTCTTAAATCAAAGAATTCATCCATATTAAGCTATTATATTGCAACTCTGTATCATTAAATACTGCACTCATTCATTCAGCAAATATTTATTGAGTGCCTAATATATGTCAGACATAGATCTGTACATGTGGGTAGCAATAAACAAACTCTACGCTCCTACAATCCAACCTGGCACTTAAATTTAGTAGGGGCAACAAGAGGTAGTGGAAAATAACGTAAGAGTAAGGGCGCAAGGTAGTGCCAGAAGGAAAGGGAAGATTATTATTTTAAAAAGGACACAGAGAGAATGTCCCTCTGACAAGCTGGCATTTGAACAGCGCCCGGAAGAGAGTTAGGGAGCAAGGAACACAAATAACTGGAAGAAGAATGGTCCAGGTAGAGGAAATGCAAGTAAAAAACTGAGATAGAGGAACATGTGTATTGTGTTCAAGGATCATGAAAGAGGCCAAGTCTATCTGCAGCCCATGCACAAAATCTCTAGAAAACTCCAGGAATCTCCCTGTCTTGACCCTGGTGCTTCTAATATTTTAAGTATGATGCCAGTGTTTGTGGAAGATTTCTGCAAACCTTTATCAAGTTTTAGAAGAGTCATTTTTATCCTAATTTATTACAAACTTTTACCATCAACTGTTAAATTTGGTCAAATATATTATAGCATCTGTTGAGATGATCATATTTATTTTTCTTTTATTTTGTAATATAGTGAATTATATTGAAAGATTTCTGAAAACTGAACCATCCCAACATTTTTAGAAAAACCTTACTTGGCTATGATGTCTTATGAGGCTTAGGATATATTGCTGGATTAACTTGCTAATATTTTATTTAGCATTTTAGCATCTGTATTTATAAAGTGAATTGGGTCCATAGTTTTTTGGGGGCTTCTTCTTATTTGGCATCAGCACCTGAACTGGGTATTTTTTTTATCTTTTTCTAAACTAATGGTATAATTTTTGTAAAGTGAGAATTAGCTGGTGCTTAAAGTTTCATAACCTTTAATCGGGTTTGTAGCTTTGGAAGGTGGTAGACATTTTAAAACATTTACTCCCATCTTTCTTAATTATTTCAGTTTTTTTCTCTACTTCTATATGAGATGAATATGTTCATTTTTCTTTTTCTACAGAGTTCATGTGGGTTTTCAAATGTACTAGCTTAAACAAAAAAGTTATAACAATCCTCTTTATAATTGCTGTGCTTCCTTTTTTCCCTCTTTCCCTTTCTACCTCCTTTCTTTCTCTCTTTATTATTATTATCCTTATATACTATTTTCTTGCATGTACTTCCCAAGTTGTATCTATTTTTTCATTTTAAATTAATAATATTTATCAATTTAAAAACATTTTCATCACCTCCAAAAGATACCACATACCTATTAGCAGTCATTCCCCACCTCCCTCTACCCCTTACCCAGCCCAAATCATCCACTAGTTTACTTTCTGTCCCTACGGATTTGCCTATTTTGGACATTCATATAAATGGAATTATATAATCTTCAGGCTATTGTGACTGGCTTCTTTCACTTAGCAGGTTTTCATTCATATTATAGCAGGTGTCAGTATTGCTTACGTCTTTATGATTAACACTCTATTGTATGAATATACTACATTTTGTGGATCCATTTATCAGTAAACATTTGGGTTGTCTCCACCTTTGCCTAGTATGAATAATGCTGTTATAAACATGTCTATGCAAATTTCTGTGTGGATATATGTTTTCATTTCTCTTGAGTATATACCTAGGATTGGTGGGTCATGTGCTAACTCTTTGTTTAATCATTTGAGGAACTGGCTATTTTCCAAAACAGCTACACCATTTTACATTTCTGCCAGCAATGTATGAGGGCTCTAATTTCTTCACATCCTCACTAATACTAATTATTGTCTACCTTTTTGATTCTAGCCATCCTAATAGGAGAGTGAAAGTGAAGTAGTGTCTCACTGTGCTTTGGGTTTGCATTTCCCTGGTGGCTAATGAGGTTACACATTTTTTCGTGTAAGTATTGAGCATCTGTATATCTTCTTTGGAGCAATGTCTACTCAGATCTCTTGCCCATTTTTAAATTGGGTTATATGTCTTTTTATTACTGAGTAGTAGGAGTTCTTAGTATGTTCTTGTTACAAGTCCCTTATCAGATAGGATTTGTAAAATTTTTCTTCCATTCAGTGGGTTGTCCTTGCACTTTCTTGGTGCCATGCTTTAAAGCATACAAGTTTTTAGTTTTGATGTTTTCCAATTTATTTTTTATTTTGTTGCTCATGTTTGCTTTTTACAATTTTTATTTTTATTTTAGTTTTCCTAAACCATTTCTTTTACTTTTTTTAGTATACTTTACTTTTCAAAATAATTTCATGAGTTGAAAGTTCAGAACACTACAAAGATTGGAAGCACAATGATAAACATCACAAAAATTCTTCTGAATATTTCTTTGTACACCAAATACAGCTTTTGATAAATAGTAGCTTTTGATAAATGTTGTATTTTCAGTTCTAAACAGTAGATTATTTCTATTTTTCTACTAACCTAAGAATTATGCAGAGTTAAAAAAAACAAATTCTAAGAAATGTGCTTCATTATTTGGATTACATTATTACTTATTTTCAAATGTATTATACTATATTTGGTGTTGTTTGAAATTAGCTAAAATTGTTTCAAATAAGCTACAATGAAGTTGTTTGAAATTACCTAAAATTTCTTTTATAAAATAGTATGTAACACATAGATTAATTTTTATCAGTGTTCCATGTAAACAAGGAGATACACTATCAAAGTTCAGTCAAATTTCTTGCACTAGAACTATGTTATATAATATAGTAGCCACTAGACACTCACGGCTATTTAAATTATCTTTTACTTGCTTAAAATTAAATAAAATTAAAAATCTGTACTTCCAGCCAAGATATAGTAACAGGAACCAGAGTTATGTTCTTCCTAGAATAACGACAACAGCAACAGAAAAAATCATTCAAAATATATGAAGTAACACTTTTCAAGACACTGTCCATCAGGCAATGAAGGACATGATCTCTGAAAGATGGAAAGCAATTGAGCTGAGACCTACAACTGCCTACCTTACCACATTAAGAGAGTTTCTAGGTGATAGTCCAGAGAAGGGTAATCCAGGCTGAGCCTGGCATACTGTCTGTATTGAGGGGATGAAGTTGAACATCCAGGGATACCAAGGTGGTTTGAGTCCCCAGGACAGAATAACAGAGAAAAGAGAGTTGCACAGAAAGAGAATTCTAAAGATTTGCAGAGGGTTCCCCTATGGTATTTATTCAACTGCATACTGATCAACACAGCCTTGTGAGGAAACTAGCTAAGCCTGGGAAAAGAACTAGCTGAGAACACTGGAGGAAACAGCATCCAGTACTCATACAGGGCCAGGAAGAGTGGCAGATCCCACCAGCCAGGCTAGAAAAACCTCAAGCATCAGAAAGGGATGCACAAAAGACAAGGAAGTGTCTTGCTTCAGCATTGGGAGAAAAAACTCTCAACTGAGCATTATGCTGGTCTCACCTAACAAATGTTTAAAACTAGAACTGAAAGAATCAAACTGCCTCCAAGTAACTTAACTGTTCCTGAAAAAAAGCTCATGAGTCTTTATCAGAATGCAAAATCATACAGCACCCAACAAGGTAAAATTCCCAATTTTATGGCACCCACTAAAAAATAATCAGACATGCAAAGAAACAAGAAAAAACAACCCACAATGAAGAGATAAATCATTCAAAAGAAATAAAGGCATATGTCCATACCAAGATTTGTACATAAATGTTTAGAGAAGCTTTATTTGTAATAGCCCCCAAACTGGAAACAACCCAAAATTCCATCAACTTTTGAATGCATAAAAAGACTGTGGTATACACATACAATGAAAATTACTCAGTAATAAAAAGAAGAAATATATGCTACAACATGGGTGAATTTTTATGCTGAGTAAATGAAGCTACACAAAAAAGAGTACATACTGTATGATTTCATTTATATAAGATTAGAAATGCAAACTAATGTATTGTGACTCAAAGCAAATTAGTAGTTATCTGCAGGAGTAGGGTGGGGAAGGGCAGGAAGGAGAGATTACAGAATATAAGGAAACATTTGAGGTGATGGATATCTTTATTATCTTGATGGTGATGGTTTCACAGGTATATACATATGTCAAAGCTTAACAAATTTTACACTTTAAATGTGTATAGTTTATTGTGTATTAATTATACCTCAATAAAGCTGTTAATAAATGATGGAAAACTAAAAATCCAGTTACTCAAACATTCATTCCTTCATTCATTCATTTATTTTTTGTAGACAGGGTCTCACTTTGTCACCCACATGAGGGCAGTGGCTTGATCATAGCTCACTGCAACCTCAAACTCCTGGGCTCAAGTGATCCCCTGCCGCAGCCTCCCCAGTAGCTGGGACCACAGGTGTGTGCCACTATACCTGGCTAATTTTTTTATTTTTTGTAGAGCTGAGGTCTTGCTATGTTGTCCAGGCTGGTTTCGAACTTCTGGTCTCAAGTGATCCTCCCGCCTTGGCCTTCCAAAGCACTAGGATTATACGCGTGAGTCATCACACCCAGCCAAACTTTCCACATTGGAAGTGTTTAATGGCCACACATGGCTAATGGCTACCATACTGAATAGCTCAGATGTTATCACCATCTCAAAAAGTTAATTTAGGTAGCAACCGTTCTAGAAAGTTGAGTTTAAGTTCAGTTAACTTTCCCTAGAAATGGAATTGCTGGATCAAAGAATACATACTTTAAAATTGATACTTCAAAATTTTTTTCAGAATGTTATGCCAATTTACACTTAATCAATTAGTATATGAAAGTTCATATTTCCCACACTTGACAAGAAATAGTATGATTTTGGTTTAATTTGCACTTATTTGATTACTAAGATTAAACATGTTTTTACATGCTTATTTGTCTTTCGTGACCTGTCTGCTTACATTTGGTTTAAAGATTATTAGTATAACTTGAGCATAAATGCTAAAAACAACTTCTATTAACAGATTGTGATTTTACAGATTATCCATTCTCATATGAATAAAACATTTTATTAAACTTTTAAAATTTTACCTCATCCAAACAGTTGACACGAACATTCTTGCTGGATAATAATGTTCCAGCTTCTTGAACAGTACCTTAAAAAAAATGAAAAGCAATTTTATTTATCACTAGAATAGAAAAAAAAAATCAAACATCAAGGAAATATACTTTAAAGAGTTACCCATAAAACTAAGACTAGTCAGATTGGGTTGCCAAGAAATAAAGGATCCAATCACATACTATTTATATCACAAAGTAATTGTCCAGAGGAATAGATTTACAGAAACTAAAATAGTTCCATCTTATTTTTACTTTCACTAACCTTAAAGTAAATTAAATTGGCCACATTTTCCTTTTGGCAGTAATACAATAACCACAAAGCATAAGACCTAATACCGAAACCAATCTAGAGGGCATCTAATTCAAATTACCATGTAAAGGTTCAATTCTAGTCACTATGTTACTTGGAATTCAAAATGCAGTCAATATTTATATAATGTGTCAACACTAGGTCTTGTGAATTGATGGCATGATTATGATAGCATGCTTGGTTTGGAAATGCTTAGGTGAAACGTATCTTTAAAACCTGGTACTATATAAAAGTGTTTTATAATCAGTATTTACCATGCTCAAAGTCATCGAATGTAACTTAAAGGTCAGTCCTCTGTAAATTTTTGGAAATAAGCTGTACCTGGGCCACAACTGTCAGTTTCTCCAGTCTTCTGTAAGGCATAGTGACACAAGCATACTTGCAGGAGAGAATGTTGCAATTATCATTAATATAAGCCAGCCACAAGCTCTGCCAAGAAATTTCTGGTTTAACTGGGCGGAGAACAATTAAACTGAATGTTCTCAGAAAGGATGAGATAAGCCTCTCCTCTAAATGAACGTAAAAGAGTATGTGCATGCCCCAACCAGGTTATTTCTTCTATGTAAATTTAGAATTATAGCATGAGAATGTAATAAACCCTGCTAGTCTTCCAGAGTTAAAGGTGGAAGGCAGCATAAAGATAAGCATGCTTCCTTCTCCCTGACCCACTTCTTAGGCAAGTCACCTGAGTGCCCTTCACCAATAGAAGAGAAAGAGACAGTGTCTCCTAGACAGGCAGAGAAATAGCTCTGTTGGGAAAACGTCAAGTGAATGATCTACACATCCCCGGAGTACGACAGCAGCTATTTTTGTCAATAGTGCATTTTTCTGACCCTGTACTCCCTCTGAAGGCAGTTAGTATCACTGGCGAAATGGCTATAAAATAAGAGGGCAAAGCTTTCAAGTGCATAAGCAAGTTCTACACGAAACCGTATCCATACTTGTGGCTTCACATCAGAGACTTTCTCAAAAACCTCGAGAGAGGAATTGAAGCAGGATAAAAACTCCTGCACCCCAGTTTCACCTGAGCAAATGCTTCAGCTGAATCCCATTCTCCACTGACAAATACCAGAAGTTGTTTTCTATGTGGCCAGGAGATGTTTGTGCAGGAAAGGGAAAATACTATAGGGACTGAGAGCATGTCAGAGCCTGCCACATTTGAAAGCCAGGACGGGAAATAAAATCATAGACGTGTGGCTCTCCTTAGAGAACAGGAAGATAATTCTCTAAAATGTATGCCCAATGGCCAGCATTCAAAGTTAATCTGTCCTGTCAGGGAACAATTTATTTTAAATAAAGATGAGCCATGTATAATGCAGGAGAAAACAAAGTGACTATTTTCTCCTACTACACTCTTACTTCAGAGTCTCAATCCTTCACTTCGGATACCAGACATATAGGGGTTTTCTACACACACCAAGTAATCCTCCATCGGAGAGTGTCTTACAATTTAATTCGATTCTGACACTACCTAACGTGAGAGTCAGATCTCACAGGTTAAGGACTCAGTCCCACAAGACTGTCCCCACTTCAGACGCCAATCCCAGGTTGTGACCTGTGCTTCTGAAGGACCGGCTCTAAATCTAGGCTCCCGTGACCTCCTCTTCAGGTTCCATAATTTGCTAGGACAGCTCACAGAACTCAGGGAAACACTACTTACATCCACCCGTCAATTATAAAAACTATTACAAAGGATACAGATGGGCAGCCAGATGAAAGAGAGGCATGGGGCAAGGTATATGGGAGGGGGCTTGGAGCTTCCATGCCCTCTTTAGGCTCTCCTTCCTCAGGACCTCCATGTGCTCAGTAATCTGGAAGCTCTCAGACAGAAACCTATACTTCTGGGATATTTACGGAAGCTTTGTCACATAAGGCATGGTCGTTTATTAACTCAATCTCCAGCTCCTTTCCCTTTCCTGAAGGAAGGGGTGGGAGGGAGTTGAAAGTTTCAAGCTTCTAATCATGGCTTGGTCTTTCTGATGAGCAGTCCCCATCCTGAAGCTATCCAAGAGTTCACCAAGAATCACCTCCTTAGAACAAAAGATGGTCCTATCACCCAGGAAATTCCAAGGGATTAGTGTCAGGAACCAGGGTCAAACACCAAATATCAGAACAAAAGAAGCACCTAGTACCCCTACAGCTGAGATTACAAGGGTTTTAGGAGCTCTGTGTCAGGAACCAGGGGCAGAGACCAAATATATACTTATTAGATCACATATGCATGTGTGCATGCATGCGCGTGCGCGCGTACACACACACACACACACCCCACTCAACAGGTTAAGGTTAGCTTTTTGAAATGCAGGGACCAGGATGAGAATAATTATCCAAAACAAATTGGGCTTCTAGAGAATGAAAACAGATTTTGGAACATAGATGAGCAAAATACCCCAAGAGGAAAAACTGTGATGATTTCTAATTTGGTGTTCCTAATTTAATGACATTAGTAGGAAATTATAGAAGGTCCTGAATAGCACAGAAATGTGAAACACATGGGTCACACAGAAGGATTTTTACTTTTTGTCATTCCTTACTGTCCCACTCCATTCCTTTGAGTAGACTCTCAAATAATATTTGGCAACTAAGCTTAAAAGATTAATTGCTTTACTTTGAGAAGGAAATGTGTTAGATCTGATTTAACAAACTGCTATGGGGGGAAGATATATCACTATAAGAAGGGATGTGTAACGAGCCAACAGTTACCTTTATTGGAGATTAAAAAAAAAATAACAGACCTAAACAAATGAACATTTATCTAATGATTTGTTTCCCTTTTAAGAATTTCTTCCAGTTGTTCAAACCAAAGAAAACACAATACAACCTACCTCATTAGAATGGGATTGATCAACTTATCTGGATGAACAAGCATTTTAGCAGAGAAGAGATGATGCAAAGAATGATATTCTCACTGTTATTGCCCTCTTTTCTACCATACTACAGCCCTTCCAGGACTACTATAAAATGGAACAAGACCTGCAAAACCCTCAGTTTCCCCAAAGACAGTATTAATAGTATCCATCCCGTAGAATTGTGAGAAGGACTAGGTTTGTCCTAATGTAAGACACATAGTAAACCGGCAGTGCATATTAGATGCTCTTGTTATTTTATATTCAGAGCAGCACAATATAATTCACATGACATTTCTAGTATCTAGATTGGGACCATAGGTCTCTACTGAAGACAAACAGATGTAGCCAAAACAAAAATGGAGAAACAAACCTATGATATTGTTTCCAGCAATTCATCAAATAGCCATGAGATTCAGACACGTACGGATTTCAATCATCTAGTGGAATCCCACAAAAATGGATATTTTAAGGAATCTATATCCAAGTTAAGGGTCTAAAAAACTATTTGACTTGTTTGTTGCTATAATGTTTACATATAAGTAAAGTCACATAAAAATTATTAAAATGCTTTAATTTTAAAAGAATAATATACGATATAGATTTCAATATAACCATAAATATAAAGCTATAAATACATCTAAATAGTGGAGACTTCTATTATAACATGCATTTTGAAACAGAGAATTTGTGTGATATTTCTAAAAGTTTTCCCACTCATATCTATTTTTAGACTTTGTAACAAAATGGCCTTAAATTAGAATGATGAAGTACTGTGTAAAACTTAGAGTGTCTAAAAGAACTGTTGTTGTGTAAATGAAGATAATGAAGCCCACTGAGGTTGCATAACCTGCCCAGTCATATAGCTAATGACAATCTTATCTTTTAAGTTAAATTTTTCTTTGAACTCTGTACTATAATTGATTATCATCAGACTTGAATCTTTCTAAACCATAAATACAGTAGCAGGTTGGGCACAGTGGCTCATGCCTATAATCCTGGCACTTTGGGAGGCTGAGGCTGGAGGATTGCTTGAGGCCAAGAGTTTGAGACGAGCCTGAGCAATACAGCAAGACCCCTCTCTCTCTATTTAAAAAAAAAAAAAAAGACACAAGCAGGGACATTATTAACTACACAGGACCTCAGAACAAGACCTTATTTTAATAGTCCAAAATTGGAAACAACTTAAATGTCCATCAATGTGAATGGATAAACAAATAATGGTACATCCAATAGAAATAAAAGAAAATAAGAAACAGACTATTAGTACACACAACACAAATGAACCTCAAAATCATAATGCTGAATGAAAGAAGACAGGTGAAGAAAAGAATACTTACTGTATGATTCCACTTATATAAAATTCACGAATAGAGAAATCTAATCAATAGAGATAGAAACCTATCTGTGGTTGCCTGGAGATGGGTGTGGAGGGAGTGACAGATTACAAAGAGGCATAAGGAACCTTTTGTGGGTGATGGAGCCATTCATTATCGTGATTGTAGTGATGGTTTCATGGATATATGCTTAAGTTAAAACTGATAAAAAAGTATACACTTTAAATATGTGATATTTATTGTACTTTAATTGTACCCAATAAAGTTGCCAGAAAAAAATCTTATTGTCCACATCTATTTCATAGCTCCTTTTGCCCAAATATGAAAAAAAACATTAGAAAGTGTATTACTTTCTTATTAAGGCAGCAACAGTGATACCAGGAATTTCAGGTACTACACAAGAGAAGTAATGGGAAGATGTTCTGGCTTATACCTTTATTTATTTATTTATTTATTTTTTTTTTTTTTTTGAGACAGAGTCTCGCTTTGTCGCCTGGGCTAGAGTGAGTGCTGTGGCGTCAGCCTAGCTCACAGCAACCTCAAACTCCTGGGCTTAAGAGATCCTACTGCCTCAGCCTCCCGAGTAGCTGGGACTACAGGCATGCGCCACCATGCCCAGCTAATTTTTTCTATATATATTTTTAGTTGTCCAGATAATTTCTTTCTATTTTTAGTAGAGACGGGGTCTCGCTCTTGCTCAGGCTGGTCTCGAACTCCTGAGCTCAAACAATCCGCCCGCCTCGGCCTCCCAAGTGCTAGGATTACAGGCGTAGGCCACCGCGCCCGGCCCGGCTTATACCTTTAAAAAGGTTTAATTTATTTTGAAATAGTGCTGTCTTAGTGCTTAATAAAAAAAAGGTTTCAAAGCTTAGAAGAATGGGTCACTGTACAAATAATATGAGCCAGTTAAATATAGTTCAGTGATTTCAATTTTCTCTTAAATGTTATGAAATGGATGCTGTCATTAACTATGATTTAAATGGATATGTTGGAAACAGCTTTTCATTTTCATTTGGAACTTGTTGGCAGTCTAACAAATATACAATCTGTAGAAAATCTATTATGCAAACTCACTCAGAAAACAAAATTGTTCTAAAAGTGTCCAAAAGTAATACATGGCATTCTTCTCTGAACTCTTAAGTTCCATTTACAGTCTGTCTGCTAGTTTCTGGAGGGAGTGACTGGCAGATAAGGAGGCATTTAAACATTTGCTGAGTTTATCTCAGACTGGCCAAGATTGCTGAAAATTTATTGTTAGTTCAAAGTACTAGAACTGTCTAGTTGAGTGCTTTTCAAAGTTGAGAAATGTATGGAAAAAAAAAAAAACTTTACCTAGCTGCTTAAAAAAATGCTTCATATGGGTAAAAATATAAAACTTTGCTACTTTGCTTGTGACCTTTATTCAACTATAAAATAAAAATTTACTTTACAAATTAAATGTACACAAAACTATAAAATCAGTAACATTTGAAATTAAAATTAACTTCACAGATGATGTTTTGCTGAAATTAAATGGCCTCTCAAAGTGAATATGGTATGGACTGCTATGGTGCTGGTTTCATTTTTTGTTTAGTTTTTTGTGTGTTTTTAAGCACAGCCTATTTATTGGACTACTGGCCATAAGATACCTTAGCTCTGCCAAATTAGCTGTTTGACACTCAGCAGGTTGTCTAACTTCCCAGTTCCTCAGTTTCCCAATCAACAAAGTGTAGATTACCATATTTATCATAAGGACAGCTAACACAAGTAACGTTTTGTTTTAAATGCTTTAACCATACTAACTCATTTCATCACTGCAACAATGTTGTGAGATGGTTACTATTATTGTTTCCATTTTTCACATAGAGAACTTGAAGCTCAGGAAAAGTAACTTGCCCAAGGCCACATCACCAGTAAATTATTGAGGTAGGTAGGATTCCAAGCTAGACCTGCCAGGGTAACCACCATCCTATGCTGGCTCTTGTACTATTATAGCTTAAAAATAATTCCTAGCTCAAGATTAAATGCATTAATACATGTAAATTACTTAGAATTACAACAGCAGTCAATAAATGTTGGCTATGGTTGTTTGCTCATATATCCCATAACTTTTCTTTGAGAGTGCAGTGATGTGTCCCACAGCCCTTCACTTGACGAGACTGCATCACATACTAAGTCCACCTCAGTTCTTTTCTCATTGGCCTGGGCCAATTGAAGCGATGAAAGATAGCATCTGTGCATTCATGCAACTTGATATAAGATGTGGGTCCACAAATATCACAGCTCTAACCAGAATAAATGCACATTAATCCTATTTTATATAATCTTCAGAATAAAAACTGGTGGACATCTGAGAATACATCCAAGGACGCTCCTATCCCCTTCCGGAGACCCAGTTTATGAAACTCCTTATCGGTTTTCACTTTTAAGAGAACACGTGATAACTCTGGCCTGTTTAAAATCAGAATGTTTGTCCCTGATGGACTGTAAGTCGATCCTTTGTCTCCTTTTTGCCCAACACAGTACATGGCACACAGCTGGGACTCACATGTTTGCTAAATTGAATCCTGGAGCCACCAAGCGCAGGGAGAAATTACCCAAGAGACAGGCAGAACAGAAAGACTGCAATGCCAAATGGATCAGCAAGAATCATGCAGTGCAAACAATAAAAATACCAACCTGAAGCCCCACAATTCTGGGCAAAGAACACTTACTGATAAATATAACTGTGATCGACTTAGGAAGGTTGAGCTTAGATAGGGTGGGCTCAACTCATCAGCACCTGTTGAGTTCAAACCCGATTTTTTTCTCCTTTACGTTTAGACTTCCCTTGTCATTCTGATGAATAAATTTGCCTTGTTCTCTGGAGTTCCAGATTTGAATCTAGCTAAACTTAGAAGATTGGAAACTGGGAAGTCTTATGCTGCAATGACTGGCCTCTCTGCCATCCGAGGGCAGACGTGGCTATCTTCTTCTTGAGTTTAAAACAACTACGTTAATTATGCCCGCAGACCCACGCATCTCCATGCCCGAGCCGCGGAGATCGTGCAGGGGAAGCATGCAGTCACGCTGATGTCATCTGCCAGATAACGGGACTCGCCAGGGAGCTCCTCTGGGACGTCCACTCGGGGACTGCGGTGAAAATATGGCTCCGGGCTCGTCCCCGTCCCCGGGGCTCCCTTCCAGTGACCCGGGCAGCGGAAGTGGGACTCGTGATGGGAGAGAGTGGACGAGAAAACACAGAGAAGCGCGATTAGAAGATCGCTGCGGTGCAACGTGGGCCGAGGGGCGGGTGTGGACGCCTGGCCAATTTCCTCGCCTCTCTGTGGGTTCCTGCGACTACCGGGGCTTCTGAAAGGAAGCCAGGGAGGCCCTGGATGCGGAAGTCCCAATGTGGCAAATTACAGAACTAGTTCTGTGCCCTTATAAAGAACCCCTCTCACTAAGAGCTGCCTCCAATGCCAAGCGGGGGCAGGGACCGCCAAGGGATCCAGATCACTAGGCCTCCGGAAGTCAAAACGGCCCTTTAGATACCCGCTTAAGACCCTGACACTACCAGGCCACTGTCGCGGAGACACACCGTGGTCAGAATCCCCTGAGGAGTTCAGAAGAACGTACACTGGGGCCCACACCCTGGGGACGCTCCTTACAATCCGAGGTGGGGTGTGGAAATCTGTATGTTTCCAAAAGCTGTTTCAGAGGACGAGCTTCTGTAATTACCTCTCTTGTCCCAGAAGGGTTTCTCCCTCCCACCTCTCTGTCCCCGCAACCGGTCCCAGACCAAAGGAGAAACGCTTTTCCCCCGTCCAACCTCGCAGAACCGCAGCCAAAAGTCACCCGGGCCGGGGGCGACCCCCGGGCTCCGCCACGCCCCCCGGCCGGGCCGGCGGCGCCCGGGTAGCTGCCCGGCGCCTGTACCTTTCCCGATGACTTCCAGCAGCTCCTTCTCCTCCTGGGTCAGCTCGCCTTTCTTTATGTGAACCATTGCTCCCGCCAGCTTGAAGGTTATTCTGTTGCTTTGGAAGTATTAAACAAGAAACAATGTGTCTGCGTTAGGAGCGCCAGCCGCAACGAGGCAACTGCAGACCGGGATCCAGGGTCGGCAACCGCGGAAGCGCCGCACCTCTCTCCCCTCCCGGGGCCGGCGGGCAGCGGCGAGCTCGGGCGAGCCGGGCGGGCGGTCGCTGCAGGCCCAGCTGCGGTGGAAGGCCCCCGCCTGTCATTGGCCGGCCAGGAGGAGGAGCTGCGGGCGGCGGCAGCGGGAGACTCCAATTGGAGCAGCCTCGGAGGGAATGTCCAAATGGAGAGAACCAGAGGGGGAATTAACTTCCTCTGACATGTTCCCCGCCCTGTCTTGCCCAGTTTATACATTCGGAGACACGCAATATTTAACATTTTCTAGCTGGAAGTTCTGTGATTGGTGATGGCCCCTAGGGGAGCGCACAGGCGCCCGGGTCTCGCTACGCTCCCACTGTGTCCCCTCCAGTGGCGCGGCCCGGGCGGGGGACGGGCTGGGCGGCGGGGGCGGGGCGGGAGGCGGGGCTGCGCTGGGTTCCGTGTGTCTATGTCAATGTGTCTGTCCTTCACTCCTCCATTGTCTGCCGCCGCTGCCGCCGCCGCTGCTGCTGCCGCCGCACGAGTCGCCGCAGCCCCCAGCCTTGCGCGTCGTCGCTACCTCCTCTGACAGGTGAGAAGCAGCCCAGGTGGGGTAGGGGGTGCCGGGAGGGTTGCAGGAGCCGCGACCGCCGCCCCTCTGGGGGCTTCCACCCGGGGCAGAGCTGGCGGGGAGAAAGCATGTGCCTCCTGGGGTGGCTTCCTGCCTCTGGTCGGAGAAGCCCCCGCTCTACCTCATCATCGCCACACACACGGTGCATCCGTGCCCCGAGACGAAGACCGCCGGCTCACCACGTTTGGCCGCCCCGGGAGACTCGGGGACTGCGCGCGGGCGGGGGCCAGCCACGCGGTGGGAAGTGGCGGGTGCACATGGTCTCGTGCGTGGCACCTCCAGATGCGGCTCCCAGGGAGGCCGGGGCCGTGGCTCCCGGATAGGGGTGGGAAAGAGAGCTCCCCATTACGAGCGAGGTGAGCGCACGGGGAGAATAGACTGGGGAGAAGGTAGTTTTCTTTTGGCAAGCCTCGCCCTCCCCACTACTTGTCATCTCTTCTTTGGTCTCCGTGCAAGCCTAGTCACCCTATGGTGCCTGTTGAGGATGTTTGGAAACAATTTACACTTGCACTAATACTTCGTTTGTGAGAGACAGCCTGGGGGAGGGGGAAGGAAGGGCCTCTTCGCTCTGCTAGAGTTCTCAGTCCCTTTGTAACTCACATCTTGAGATTTATGGAAATAGGCAGTGGAGGGTAGAGAGGGTGGAGAAGGCAGAGATTAAATTGGTGTTGCTGTCTATATATAGTCTTAGATTAGCCTCTTAATCCAATCTTCATTCAACTGTAATACGTAGCCTGGAGCTACGCCCATAGGTGGTCAGGGGGTAGATAGAAGCATGTACCCTACTGTGGCTCAGAAACAGGACTTGCTTGCTAAAATATGAACTCAGTCATTTCTCCAGGGTGCACATCTATAACATTCACAGCATCCATGAAAGTTTCTTTAGATACTGTTGTTTACGGTTTACTGTTGTTTCTCTACAGACTGGTATTGATGTTTCTCTCCAGATCCGTCCGTGTCAAAGAGAAATATTTGAGTAATTATGTAGATGGTTTTTGTTAAGCATCCCCTGGACCACTCTTCCTTCCTACAGTGCCATACATAAAGTGAAATGCATTTTCCTCTGGCCCTATGCCTTCATTTTGCTGGAAGCATTCACTAACACTTCTGAAATCCCACGGAATATGTTTATCATTATTTCCTGCCTTTAGCAAAAATCTCTTCGAAACTCCAGCTGTCCCCCTCCTCCCCCCACAAGGCTTCAGCTTTAGAGGCTGGGACAGATACGAGCCAGAACATCTTACATGAAAATAGTTTGAAATTATTTATCTCAATGTATAACAAAGAAACTTTTGTTGGATGCTTTAATAATGATGTGGCTGTTCAAACAAGTAGTAAGGCTTTTGAGAGTGACCAGTCTTTTGTAATGCTGTTACTGTCACAGTTAGAATTGATTTATAACATAGTATCAGGCAGAAAGGACCCCATAAACCCAAGAAAATGCTTGAGGAGTAACCTCCAGGAACATGTGATCTAGCATCTTACCAGCAGATGCATAGACAGAATTGGGTACTTCATTGCTAGTATTTCCATTTCTTGTGCCAAATCTGGGCCATGGTTACTTGAAGGTCACACCTGTTTGTCTCACTGGGGTTGTAAGTTCCTCGAGGATAGCAACTGTATGTGTGTGTGTGTGTGTGTGTGTATATATATATATATATGTTGGCTGCCTTATGACATCTGGTTGGTATTTAGTCCTCTGTGAATATGTGACTTAAGCAAATTTAGAGACAATGACATTTAAAGACAAAGAAAAACCAAAATCTACCTAGAAATACAGATTAATCAAATATTCAGTTTGAATTCCTAGAAACAGATATGTAATGGATAGTGTTCATTGGATGGATTACATTAATAGTTTTGTACAGTGTAAATATTAAATGTAGGAATAAGATTAGCTAGTGAGCATATTAAAATGTATTCATATCAAGGAAGTTTTATTGATAATAAAGTAGCTACTATACATTGAGTATTTAGCCTGTGCCAGATATTCTACCTATTTGCATAGGATTGTTTGCCAGTATTATCTCCATTTCTGCAAAGAAGAGGACAGAAACTAAGGGAAATGATTAATTTGTCCACAACCCCACAGTTAGGAAATGGCAGAACCTAGGTTGATCTGTCTCTAATACCTTTTCTCTTTTCCCTATTCTCTGCCTATGTACCTGGCAGTAAGAGGGAAATTATATATTTTGACTAGCTAATGGATAATACATCCATGTTCAGCATGCCAAAGATACAAAGTCTCCCTCCCACCTCTTACCCCAGTCCTTTCTCCATGCCCCACAACTGATGATATCTATTTTTTTCATATCCTTCCTAAGATATTTTGTTTATAGCTTATATGTATATTTCCACTACTTTTTATAGAAATGGGAGCATACTAAAACACTGTTGTGTAGTAGAATTTGTGTGATGCTCTTTTCTGTTTCTTTCTTCACCTTTTTAAGAATAATGATTTCTGAAATGTCTGAAATGTGTGTCCTCTCATCTCTGTTTCTTCTGCTCCCACCCTAGATCTATTGCAGTGAGTTCTGAGTAGCCTGCTTTTCACTCACTTCTCTCCACCCAGCTAATTCAAGGAACTCCCAGTTCAATAAGCATTGAGCACCCATCATCCTGTGAATGGTTCTGCACTGGCCACAGCACAGAGGTCTAGGTCTGGCCTAGAAGGCTCCCGTCCATCTTGTGGTCCCAGCAGGCATTTCCAGGCAGCCAACTCCTCCCATTCACTGGCCTCTAAGGTCACCATTCTGCTGATTCCCTAATCTACCACTCATTTCCACCCTTTTGTTCCTGCTCTTCTCTTCCTGGAATGACCTTCCTTCCCTCTTCACTGAGTCTCCTCCCCAGATCTGATGAACTGCTCAACTTTCCAGACACTTTAAATAAAACTTCTTATCTTCAGTTTTCATGTTCACCTCTCCCACCCTATCCAGTGAGGGGAGTATAGACACTAATAAACACGTTCATTCATGTCTCTCAGCAAGAGAGATAAGTAAAATCTTCCCACTGGATGGTATTGATATGCAACATGGTTGCTGGTGACATTTTTAGTGCCCTTTGATTCTCTCTTATCTTATGGGTCTTAGCCATCCCTCTTTTCTCTCCCTCCAAATTTACATCGTTGCTTCTTAATGTGAATCTCCATGAAAATACCTAAAATACCTTTCTCATCACATTCTGTTATAATTATTATTATTTTTAATAATCTGGCCCTTCTCATTCTAGTTTGTTAATTAACTAAATAAAATTTACCTTGGTTTCTCAAGATTTAGCCCCGTGTCTTGCACCTAGTATATGCTCAGTACATGCTGAGTTGAATTCAGTTTGATCTCTAAGTTATTTTAGGTGGATTTGTTTTCCTACTTGACTAATCCTTCCTGGCAATGTGAGGTGATGGCACTAAGCGCACATAACCATAAACAGAGGCAGAAAGTCTTTAAATGTTTGGCACCTCAAGCTTCTTGACATTCTGATGAATGCTATCAACAAAACAAAAAATAGTTCATATGCCCATGGTACAAATTTTATTTCCCCATGAAAGCCCCTGATCTCCAGCTCTCTGCATGGAGAAAATGCTATTTCCTTTTTATTGCAGGGGAATAGTTCATTTTTGGGTATCATATCTTTCAGGGTACTATTTTCCTTGACCTTTGACGTTCTTTTCTTAGACTTGGGTATATTCCTTGACTGACTGGATATTTGATGATAAGGAAGTTTAATTTTTTTTAGGTTTAAAATGACATTATGGGTATATTTTTACAGGATCCCTTATCTTTTAGAGATATGTACTGAATTATTTAAGGAGGCAATGATATGACATCTGAGATTTGCTTTAATATAATTCTGTGACAGGGGAACAGGGACTGACTGAGAATATAAATGAGATAAAATTGACTATTGTTAATGGTTGAAGCTGGGTGATGAGTACATTGGCTTGATTATACTGTTCTCTCTACTTTTGGATATATTTGAAATTTTCCATAATGAAGTATTTAAAAAGAAAGTTTGGAAGTATTGCAGCCTCTAAGAAATTGTTGTTGTTGTTGCTTTTTTTTAACACTACATAAGAAAGTAACGAATACAAATGTTCTTTTCTCTATACTTGGAGTTTAGCTTATGCAATTATTCATTTAAGTGTTAACATAGTTACACCTAAATCTACAAAGGACTGTCTTGTGAACAATGCATTTCCATAAACACTGCACATCAGATTTTAACTTCTCCACAAAACTAAAAGGTAGGTGGCATTACTCAGTGCTTGTGGCACAGACTTATGAATATCTTACTGGCAGTTAATCTTCATCTTTTTTGGAAATTGACATAGTAATTTGCAGACAAATCTGAAGAAGGGGTACAAATATATTTAGTTTAACTGAGAAAATCAAGATGTGAATGAAGTGGAGATACTGATTTTCTGAGTACCAAAACTGTCCTGAGCCCTAGCATTGTGACACTAAGTCTATTGGGGGAAAATCAGGGTCGGACTCAGCACAAGGTGAGCCTGCTAGGTTCTTACTCAGGGTTTGCTTAACTGAATTCTTATTTTGATACCAACTTTCTGATTAGTTCAATTTTATAACTTATATTTCTTGATTTCTAAGTTTCTTTTATTATGTTTTAGATATACTAAACATCATTTGTAACATGTCATCCTAGAATTTATTTGAGGGGTTTTTAAAGAATATTTAATTAATATAAAGTCTACCAATATTAGCAGGTCATACACAAGAATACTTTTCAGTCCTAGTTCACTCTGATGCCTGTGTTTTGAGGGCATGGGTCTTTTTAGCAAGTATCTTTTGGGCAGTTAGGTACCAAATGGGATGATTTGGCCTGTTCTAAATTTGGCAGGTGTTGAGTGAAGAGTGCCAAAAATGTTTAGATAGTCATATTTGTAAACTATCTGCTTTGAAAATAAAGGTTTAAGTAACTCATTGAATAAGCAATTCTTTGTCAAATGCCAAAGAGACAATGTTTTCATTATTCTTTCTTGATTTTTAGCATTAGGTGTTTCCTTTGATTTTTTTTTTTAAGTTTATATCAAAAAAGAAAGAAAAAAATGTAATGATAATATGTATATAAGAAAGAATAATGCCATGTATTCATATTAAAGATATTACAATTCTTTGGCTATCTTTAATTATCTTAATTCTGGAAACCCTAATATTTTAGTAGGAAAACAATAATAACAAATTTGTATGAGAGGTAGAATTATATTTTTGCTTTTCATATCTCAACTTATTTTTATAAGATGTACTGTTATTTTTGAGGACTTGAAAATAAATCTCATGAAAAGCCCCAGGGCAGAGGTGAGTGACAATAAGGGATAAAAACCTTTGGCAAAGCAGAGAACATATCAGAAGCTACTATTGGGTGTGTAATCTTATGATGTTCTACTGTCTTCTTTTTCTTTCTGTAGTCACATGGAGGACTTTAATACTTTTCAAACTAACCTGAACAGCTTCCTGGACTTATGGTCATTTCTAAGGAAAAAAAAAAAAAAAGAGTATGACATATATTTTCTGTGTGCAAGGTTATAGAATGGGGCTATTATAAACAGGAAAGAGAACCCCAAGTTGATGGTGCAGAGGAAACTGCTAGCTAGAGGAAAAGGATGTAGTGTTAGTGTTTGGGAGTGTGAAGATTGTGTTTTTGTTAGAGTTGAGCCTCTGGGGGAAGCAATTTAAAAACCGATCCTGTAGTGCTAGAGGTCATGGTGCCATAAATTATCTAATATTTGAATGTCCCTAAATGGCAGTATTTGTGTTAAATTCTCTCTCTAAAGGTTTTTTTTTTTTCTGTTGGAACTCTACGGAGAACTGTTTGGCATTTTAGAGGTAACATATGCTAATTCAATTTATCCAAATGCTGAACTCGACTCTAAATTAATATTTATGCTCCACTCTATCTAATTCTAAACTATAAAATCTATGAGGCAAATAATGAAAAAGCTGCCTTCGAGAATCATATAAATAACTATCCAAGACATTGCAACAGCTTTGGTTGCCTCTCTGGAAAGTGCACTGAGTAGAGACAGTGGATCTGATCCACTGACTCATCCTTGCATGTAAGCTCCAGATGGGCAGGGATCTTTGATCTCCACTGTATCACCAGTGCTAAAATGGAATGCATGACCTCAGCCAAGTGGTTTGACATGTCAGAACCTTATGTGAGGGTTAGCTGAGGGCCCGGGTTTAGATTCAGGGTTTTCAAAGTGTTCCATTGCTCATGGATGTCAACTGTAAGTTAATAAGTGAAGAAACACATTTCACTATTAAAACGTTAATGAACACAACTCAAATGCATCATATGATGTATTTTAACATACTGGAGACTACCAATGCTTGTTAGCTTGCACTGCCAAATTGTGCAATGCTTGGAACAAAGCTCCATCTTCTAAGAAGTGAGCAGCATGAAACTTGTCTGATTTGGTCCCCATTGCATCCCTGTTGACTAGTATGAGACCTGGCATATTTGGTAAACAAATAAAGGAATGATTCCCTGTATGTTTAAGCCTTTTTAAAAAGTACAGATGAGAGAGTTTGTAGCTCTGTACTGGTGCTTTTATTTTTTCTACTTTAACTTTGTGTGGTCCACCAGTATAAGATTGTGTCGAGTACAGTCCCATATCATCAGCGAGCTGTGCCCCTTTAAACCCCAGGCTAGGCTTTGGCATGTCTTTCCAATCTGTGCTCTCATTGTGGTCTAGGCATTTGTGTGGACAGTAACTTTGGTGTTTGTGTGTGTGCAGCCCTTCAAATAAAGCTTCACCTGCTAGACAGGCCTGGGCAGATCCCTTTCTGGGAGGACGCGAGCAGAGGTTTCTTGGTTGAGAGAACTAATAAGTGAGCAAATGTTTGGACTCATGCCCACCACCACCTTTGAGCTTCCCGAAGGTCCATTACCATGTTTTTTAAGCAATTGCTCCAAAGCAAAACTACCCCACTGGTTACTAGTATAGGACGTTGTTTTGTTTTGTTTTTCCAGGATGTTTTGTTTTCCCCTCCTTGAATAAAACCCTCTGAAGAGAGGAACACACTTGAATAACTCTTACCATAGTAACTTATATTCTGACTTCCCATTTGAACTAATGGTCACAAACACTCACGTCAGTTTTTGTGTCTGTCAGGCCTTATTAAACTGACGTGCTCTGTGGCATTTAACATTCCACTCCTTGCTGATTTTCATCTCCTGGTTTTCCTGGTCTTCGTTAGGGAAGCTGTTGTGTATGCTGTCCATAAGCTGCATACCTCTGGGTGGAAAGTAAATCTAATATAAAAATCATCTTTCTTCTTTACTATGTAAGGCTCAACATCTGTTGAGCTATTTTCCAATGAAAAAGCACTTTTCTGGAGGCAAGATTATTGGAGATGAGACTTTTTAATAAATATTAGCTTTGTCTTTCATTCATTATAGGTAAAAATCGCAGATGCGTAGACCTTTTCCAAAGGTTACATAAGACAATGTTAAAGGGTTTAAATTATTGTTTCCATGGAGCGGGGCAAGGACATGAGGTCAGGAGTGAAAGGTTGGGAAATGGAATTTACTTTTTACTTTGTACTCTTCTATACTTTTAGGTTTGTTTTTTTTTTTTTTTTGCCACCAATCTATTTATAGTTTTAAAGATGCTAATTAAAATAAAAATATAGAGACTATCTTGTTTTATTCCAAGTTTAAACCACAATACAATTAACAAATTTCAAGGACATTTCGCTCTCTAAGTAATGTTTCTACTTTTCCTAACGTGATGCATTATAATACATGGCTTTTAAAAGAAAGATCACAGAGAATATCATTGAATCAAATATAACTTCAAGTCCTAATGCAAATAATTTGTTTAAGTTGCACTTTAGTGTAGTACTAGGAAAGATGGTAGAATTGGATTTTAAATGTTTTCTGTATGTGTGTACCCTCCAAAAGTATTGCATTTGAAAGCCATATGTGAAAATTAGGCATAGTGCTATACAGTACAATTAGTACTCACCTTGATCACCTACTTTTTTGTTTCTTTTCCGTATTTTTTTATAAAAATATTATGCATAAGTCCTGCATAAGAATGGAGGACTATACAGTTATAATCACATAACTGTATAGAGATACACAGTTGTATGATTAAATGTGAACAGTGGTCATTACTGAAAGATTTATAGATACTTTTCCCAAATTTTCCCTGCATATTCTATAATGTAAGTGGTAAGCTGACTTTACAGTCAAAGTCAAGTTTTAAGAGAATTTTTTTCTTTACAACAGGTATTAATTTTTTCACACCTTTATGAAATAATTAAGTGGTGTGCATTATAATATATATAAGTGAATGACCATATATTAATGAGATAAACAAACATAATGGATAACATAAAACCAAATACTGAGATACAGACCTTCCAAATCATCACCTTGTGAGAACATATATTTATTTACTCAGTTGATATTTCAATTAATCCATTTTTTAAATTGTTCATTGCAAAGTATTGCCTTTGAAGGCCATATATGAAAATCTGACACATTGCTTTGTAGTGCTTTCATTACTCAGCTTGATCACCAACTTTTTTTTTTCTTTTCAGTATTTTGTTATAAAAGTATCCTGCATAAAAAGAGTATGTGTGTTGGGGGATGTGATATGGTTGGACATACCAGCTAGCTTCGAAATGGCCACCTACTTGTTTTCAGCAGATTGGACTCTGAAATATCTCTGATTTTCTACAATTAAACCCTCCATCAAACAATGAAATTTCTCATCATTGAGGGTAATCAAAAGAATGTCCTGGAGACTCTGGGGAAAATTCTAAAAAAAGAGGTTCATAAATCTGTGAATTAAAAAGAGTTGATTAATGATAGCACTATTTGTTTAGTTTATCATTTTCCTTTATTGAAGGAAGAAATTACTTTGCTGGGTAAATTCTGGAATATATGTTTTTTAATTGGTTAAGTTACTATATAACATTTTATACTTAACACGTTTATTGCTTGGATAGATGTATTTCAAATACTAAATGTAGAAAAAATAAGTAGTTTTTAAATGGATTTTTTACAAGAGTTATTTTGTTTTTAATTGACACATAATAATTATACATATTTAGGGCACAGTGTGATGTTTTGATACATATGCATTGTCTGATGATTAAATCAGGGTCATTGGCATACTCATTGCCTCAAATACTTATTATCTCTTTATGGTGAGAACACTCAAACCTTTCTTCTAGCTCTTTCAAAGTATGCAATACAGTTTTGTTGACTGTAGTCACACTAGTGTGCCCTAGAACACCAGAACTTATTCCTCTTCGTACATGGTCCCCAACCCCCTGGCCATGGACATGTACTGGTCCATGGCCTGTTAGGAACTGGGCTGCACAGCAGGAGGGGAGCAGCGGGCTAGCAAGAGAAGCTTCACCTGTATTTATGGCCGCTCCCCATGGCTTGCATCACTGCATGAGCTCCCCTCCTGTTAGATCACCTGCAGCATTAGATTCTCATAGGAGCACGAACCCTACTGTGAATTGCACATGAGAGGGATCTAGGTTGTGTGCTCCTTATGAGAATCTAATGCCTGATAATATGAGGTGGAGATTAGGCAATGATGCTTGCACTGGGGAGTGGCTGCAAATACAGATTATCACTAGCAGAGAGATTTGACTGCACAATAAGTGTAATGCACTTGAATCATCCCAAAACCATCCCCCTACACTCCTGTCCATGCAAAAATTTTCTTCCATGAAACCAGTCCCTGGTGCCAAAAAGGTTGGGGACTGCTGTCCTATGTACCTGTAACTTTGTACCTGTTGGCAGGCCTCTCCCTTCTCCCCCCATTCCCCTCTCTCCTATTCTCCCCAGCCTCTGGTAACCACTGTTCTACTTGTATGAGATAAACTTTCTTTAGACACTACATATGGGTGAGATAATGTGCTGTTTGCTCTTCTGTGCTCAACTTATTTCACTTAACATAATGTCCTCTCGGTTCATTGATGTCGTCACAAATGACAGGATTTCATCTTTGTTATGGCTGAATAGTATTCCATTGTGTATATATGCCACAATTTGTCTATTCATCCAACAATGGACACTTAGGTTGATTCCATATCTTAACTATTATGAATAGTGCTGCAATAAATATGTGATTGCAGATATCTCATTTCTTTTGCATATATACCCAATAATGGGATTGTTGGATTATATGGTAGTTCTATTTTTAATTTTTTGAGGAACCTCCATACTGTTGGTACATACTATTAGTACAGCCTCTATTATAGCTGTTCTAATTTACATTTCCATCCATAGTGTGTAAGAGTTCTCCTTTCTCTACATCCTTGCCAGCACTTGTTATTTTGTATGTTTTGTTTTTGATAACAGTCATTCTAACTGGGATGAGGTGATATCTCATGGTTTTGGTTTGCATTTCAATAATGGGTTGTTTTATTAAAACTTTAAAACCCTTTTCTATTCAGGAATCATCGCTTTTCCTTTAGGAACTTGTTTTGAATTAGTAGGAGTTATTATTTCTTTTTTTAAAAAACCTCACATCCTATTTTATACATGCACACTTTTTTTTTTTTTGCTGTTGACTCTATTCTTTTCATCATGGTGATCTTTAATATTCAGTTTCATTTTATATACTTCTGCATCTCTTCTCAAGACAGTAATGTAGAAAAATATTTCCATGGCAGGACTAATAAAGGTAGCACACAGTGTGGTTAAGTGGTTCATAGGTTATGCCTGGATTTTGTCTAGTCTAGGTATGCAGCCCTTATTGGGGAATCAAAAACCCCCTATTCTGACATAGCAATAAGGGCATTTTTAAAAATAACTTCTTGCTGGGTACGGTGGCTCATGCTTATAATCCTAGCACTCTGGGAGGCCAAGGCAGGAGGATTGCTTGAGGTCAGAAGTTCAAGACCAGCCTGAGCAAGAGGGAGACCCCGTCTCTACCAAAAATAAAAAAAATCAGCTGGGTGTGGCGGTGTATGCCTGCAGTCCCGGCTACTCTCAGGCAGGTGAGGCAGGAGGATTGCTTGAGTCCAGGAGTTTGAGGTCACAGTGAGCTATGATGATACCACTGCACTCTACCCAGATTGATAGAGTGAGACTCTGTCAAATAAATAAATAAATAAAATAACTTCTTGTACACAGGACAGCCAAATATAAGGATATATTTACCAGCATAAGATATTTATTATAAGCACCTTCAAATTAAGAGTTCATTTTTCTTTAATCTGGAAAAGTTCTTTAGTCTTTGTTTTTAAAAGATATTTATGTTTTTTTTTTTTTTTTTTTTTTTTTGATGCTTGAATCACACACAGTTTATTAAATCAATTTAAAACACAGAGTGAGAAACAAGAGGAAAGAGATGGGATAGCTTAACATACTTAACATAGGGTACAAGCAGGATGGAAGTACGACACACCTGAATCTTTAGGATGTTCTTCTGTTCTCTCTTTCTCTCTCCTGTCCACCCCCCATTGCCACATTATGCTACAC
>CM052437.1:125155909-125175629 GCA_028533085.1 Varecia variegata | reverse complement strand
TAGGGGCTACATAATTTTTAGCCCAGAGGTAGCATGATCATGACTTGGTCTTGTTCTATCCATCACTTTCGATCCACACTAACACTCTATTCTATTATATATTTCATTTATTCTTTCTATATTTTAATATATTTTATAGGTCACTAATTTACTATGTACATTTAAAACCTCTTATATATTCTGCCTGTCTCAGAAGCTACATTCTTTTTTTTTTTTTTTTTTTTTTATTTCAGCTTATTATGGGGGTACAAAAGTTCTGCATAGATATATTGCCCATGTCCCTCCCAATCCCCCGAGTCCGAGCCTCAAGCGTGTCCATTCCCCAGACAGTGCACATCGCACTCCTCCTGTAGGTATACACCCATCCCCGCCCCCACCCCCGTCCCCCCCAAGTCAGAACTATAATAAGATATTTATGTTTCTGAGGAATGTAGACCATTTGTTTTGGAGAACATCCTTAGATATGTGTTTATCTCTTGTGATTAGCTTCAGGTCACGCATTTTTGTGAGGAATACCATGTGAACAACATCATCTTCTTTTCAGTGTAAAACATATGGAGATATGTGATTGTCTGTTGTCCCTTGGTTAAGGTGTTTCTCTAATGTGTAGTTACTATTTGTCATTTTGTAATTTTTGTGAAGATGATTTGAGAGTATGTGGGTATCCTGTTGATCATCAAGCACCCTTCCACACACATACACACACACACACACACACACGTCCATATAGATTTAGCATGCATTGATGATTTTTGCATGAATCAATTTTTGGTGTGATGGTTGCAAAATGGTGATCTTCTATTCCATGTTTCCTTCTCTATTAGATGGCATTCTACTGAAAGAAAATCTTTCCTTTCTCTTTCCCAACTACTTCCCTTTCCTTGTGTAATGAAAAATTTGTTTTCTTTAAAATGAGCATAAATTTATGAGCACAGACCTATGGGTTTTCATTTTATTCAGTGTGATATTGCTATCCTTAATTATTTTGGTGCTCAAATTGTCCAAGGCTAGGCCAGTGGCATTGTCTACAAGATGGTGTCTATGTTGTTTTGATTTTTTAAAAAACACTTTTTATTTGCTGACATAAGATGTTCCAGGGTCATAGTGATTCTTCCCTGCTCCAACCTTGGAATCAGCCACTTGTCCAAGGAACCTTGGTTTCTTTTAGTAGACCTTGTGTCACTTTTTTTTATGCAAAAATATTATTGCTTCTGACTTTTTTGAAATTGTTTCAAACATCAAAAGAGGTTAAAGTTTATTCACTTAAATATATACAATTTTCTAACTATAAAAGTTAGAAGTATTTAAATTTATTTTATAGAAAATATATACAAGTATAGATAAGAGAAATAAAATGTCCCTTACACCACTTATGCTGACCACTGTTGAGTGCTAGTGTATTCTATGTAGCTAAGAACACATCATGTCTGTAGAATTTGGTATTTTATCGTATCTACATAGTATGTTGTTTTTCTCTAAGTCATAAAAATTAGACAATTTCTTTTTCAGTCATATATTGCTTTTTAAAATTCCTCTTTTCTTTGTTGTCTTTTTTCCTCCCATTATTGCAATATACTAAAGTAGGAAAAGTTAGTCTGCTGGTGGTCAGCTTCTTTTTCTTCCTCTCTCCTTAAAACCCATGATCTTACCTATCCTCCACCACCCCCTAAGTATCAGAGGATATAAAATTGTGGAAATAAATGTTAGTATCAAAGACTATGGAAAACATTTATTTTGTATAGTCTAATTTCGGGAGTTTTTTGTTTGTTTGTTTGTTTTTGGGACAGGGTCTTGCTTTCTCGCTCGGCTAGAGTGCAGTGGCATCACCATAGCTCACTGCAGCCTCAAACTCCTGGGCTCAAGTGATGCTCTTGTCTTAGCCTCCTGAAATGTATGCTTAGTTGCTGCTTGTGTGTTTAGACCTGTGTGCAAAATTTTCAACTTTTGAGAGCTGGGACCATCTCTGGCTTTGTTCACCATTGTTTCCTCCCTAGTGTAGGGTTTTTCAGCCTCAGCACTATTGAAATTTCAAGCCAAATAATACTTTGTTGTGGGGGGGCTCTCCTGTTCATTTAGGTTGTTTAGAAGCATCCCCAGCCTCTACTCTACTAGATGCTAGTAGTACTCTCCCTACCATAGACTCCTACCCCCATCTCGTGACAATTAAAAATGTCTCCAGACATTGCCAAATACCCCCCTGGGGGAGCAAAATTACCAATCATTCCTGGGTGAGCCCACCATTCTAGTACAATGCCTGACACATAATAGGTACCCCCCCAAAATACATAATACATAAATAAATATATTTAAACCACAGCTGGACATTTCATCATTGAATATTATCTTGTTTTTGTACCACCAATTCCTCCTAATTCTCAGAATTTACAAGTTCGATATTGGAGGTATACAATTATCACAATCATGTTGTCTTATAGACATAGATTCTGAGTTTTAACTTATCTAGAGCAGAGGATTTGGGGCAATTAGTTATTAAAATACCCTGAAACATTGTATTTGAGGAATGGGTTTTCTAAAAGCCAAAGTGTGCTACAATGTGGGTAGTGTATGTCAGCAGTCCCCAAACTTTTTGGCACCAGGGACTGGTTTCATGGAAGACAATTTTTCCACAGACAGGGAAGGGGGGATGGTTTCAGGATGATTCAAGCACCTTACATTTATTGTACACTTTATTTCTGTTATTATTACATTGTAATATATAATGAAATATTTATATAACTCACTATAATGCAGAATCTAATGCCGCTGCTGATCTGACAGGAAGTGGAGCTCAGGCGGTGATGCAGGCAATGGGGAGCTGCTATAAATACAGAGGAAGCTCTGCTCATTCACCCACTGGCTCACCTGCTGCCCACTTCCTGTTGTGTGGGCCTGTTTCCTAATAGGCCATGGGCTGGTACTCATCTGTGGCCTGGAGGTTGGGGACTGCAGGTGTATGTGTTTGAATCTTTCAAAGTGTTCAGAGACATAAGAATGACATCAGCAAGACAGCAAGATTAGACCATCAGGAAGGCTGGATAAACATGGCCACTCGTTGGGAGAAGGAAAGGTTCTGGAATAGAGTCCATCTGGGGAAAATGCTAGGGCCCAGAGAGGGGAAGGCACAAGCCCTAGGGGTATTCTCAGAGATTGTGTTAAATATAGGCCATAAATTGATTAGTAGAGTGGAAGTACTTTATACTTGAAATTTTTTGAAAATAACTTCATTGAAATAAAGTGACACTATGTAATTGCCTTAATTTGTTCCTATGAAGAGGTTGTATTAATACATGGATACTTAAAATGTAATTTTTGGAATATTTAAAAGGAAACAGAAAATCAGCATTCAGAACTTAGGTAGGAATATGAAGTTTAAGGAGTGAAATAGTTTTGAAACATTAAAATGAAAATTATTAATATATCATGGTACCTTTATGTTTTCTTAAGGGAGATTGGGATTAATATGTTAGCTTTAGTGTTCTTTCTTTCACAACACAATTTCTTTGGGCTTTGATAATTCTTTCCTTATAATGTAGTTATATGGAAAATAGTTTCCTTATAATGTATTACTTAGCACAATTAAAGATTTCACCATTAATGTTCCTCACTGTAAAATATGTTTATAACTTTTTGAGGAGGGTACTATTATGTTTCATGCTTTTTAAGAAGGATATTTTTGTTCTGTAATATTAAGGATAAAAATGAAGGGGATGTGAGTATATAGCAATATTTTTATATTAAAGAAAGGAATATTTAATTTTATTTAGAAACGCTTTTATAAGTAGATTATCTGATATTTTAAATTTTAATTTTCTTTGATTATTATAAATAGTACAATGTTCATAGAATTTGTTAGGAAATGAAATAATTAAGCTTTTTATAGAGGCTGAGTGATTTTGCATATGAAGAGGCTGTTAGTTTCTAAAACCATGATAACGATAGTAAACGAGCTAATGTTATTCTGGGCAACAAATTTTATAGTGTTATTACAGCCATATATTTAGTTTATTGCTTTAGAGTGTTAATTGTTTAAACTTTTAGAGCAGATTTAATTATTCTGGTTTCTTTTGAGAGAATAATGCTACAATGTTATTAACCCAAAAGATTCCTAGATCAGACACTTTTTCTGTAAAGGATTTTATTATGCCTTTTTTTTTTTATTGTCAGTTTTAGCTTTTATGGAAATGAGACTAGTTTATAATTGTAGGTAATTTTTAGTTTCTTTTAGTGGTACATGATTTCACTCACTTAGAATATGGGATAAAAGGTAATTCTTGAAACTTGCAACTAAGCACAAAGTACTTCATGGGAACATTGCAATGATGTGGCTCGATTTTATTGAGTTTTGTGTGTTGTTATTACATCTTTATGAAACACTTTATACTTTGGAGGTGATATTGTTGCCCTGTAATCTTTAAACTTTAAGGTCTTTTTCCTTTAAAGTCTTAAGCAATATTGATTACACACAGAAAGCTTTAACGTGTAGTACTTTTTCTTTTCTTTGCACTATAACCACACAGCTTGGAAATTTGTGCAAAATGCTCCTCAGAGCTATCTTATTTGAAAAATATTAATTTAAAATTTCTATTTAGATGTATTTTGACCTTTTTATCAAAGTTAAGTGTTTTGATCCATAAGGATCACTTTAAAACTGCATTGCCCAACATGTAGTCATTAGCAACACTGGCTATTTAAGTTTAAATTTTAATTAGTAAAATGAAATAAAAGTAAACATTTAGTTCTTCAGTCACACTAGCCACATTTCCAGGACTCAGTAGTAGCCACTGTATTAGATGGTGCAAATATAGAACATTCCCATCATTGCAGTTCTATTGGATACGCTGCTCTAGATTAGGAGTTCACAAACTACCACCTGAGGGCTCAATCTGGCCCACCAATTGTTTTGTTAATAAAGTGTTATTGGAATACAGCCATGACCATTTGTTTGCATATGGTTCATGGCTGCTTTCCGACTGTAACAGCAGAATTGGGTAGTTCGAACAGAAACCTTACAGCTTACAGAGACTAAAATATTTTCCTTTTATTTTTTTACAGAAAAATGTGACCTCTGCTTTAGAGTATATATATTCATAAAGTTAAGGTTGTTTGAACAGCAGAGTTATTATGTGCATGGCATATATTGCTTGTATAGCATGTTCTACAAGGCACGTTATCCTAGTTCAAAGATGGGCCAAACCAGAAGAACAGTCAAAAATATAGTATAAGACCAAACCTAGATCGCTAGGCAAGAACAGTCATTCCCTTGTAGGGACAACTAGAAGATAAGTCCTCTGGTAGATCAGTTCCTTTCCCAAATGATGAGAGAGAACTAAAGAAAGAAGAGTGTCAGCTAAGACTGAACAGTCAGCATTCAAGGTGCCAATCCACTTAAGGTGGGCTGGACAACTGGGAGGCTCAGTGCCCAGGTGCCAAGAGATCCATCCGTGCTGGTGGCCCATTGTTGCACCTGGGCCATCTGGTTGGGAGTTATGGGATGGAATCTACAAAGGGGACACTAGAAGATTAATAAAGTAAGGTCGGGTGAAATATAACTAATATGTTAGATGGAATGACCTTTCTTTTTTTTTTTGAGACAGAGTCTCTGTTGCCCGGGCTAGAGTGAGTGCCGTGGCATCAGCCTAGCTCATAGCAACCTCAAACTCCTGGGCTCAAGCAATCCTCCTGCCTCAGCCTCCTGAGTAGCTGGGACTACAGGCATGGGCCACCATGCCCGGCTAATTTTTTCTATATATTGTTAGTTGTCCAGATAATTTCTTTCTATTTTTCAGTAGAGATGGGGTCTCCCTCTTGCTCAGGCTGGTCTCGAACTCCTGACCTTGAGCAATCCTCCCACCTCGGCCTCCCCAGAGTGCTAGGATTACAGGCGTGAGCCACTGCGCCCGGCCAATGGAATGACCTTTCAATCTAACCTTTCAATTTAGACTTAACTAGGAATTTATTCAAAAATGTTTGATTCATTTGAATAGAGTGTCAACCTTCTACATTTTGATTGATTGGATCATTTTAGTATTTTTATAGTCCTCCTTTATCTTGTGGAGTATCTAAGAAGTGTTATCTCTCAGATGACATGTGAAATACTTTCAATCTATTCTGTTTACTAATTTACCTACAATTTTAATACTATTTTAAACCTTGGAACTGTTCCATTTTGGTGGCACATGTGCTAATTTTCTGTGTTTGGCTTATAGTTTTTTTAATAGAAGCCAAATTGTCATGATGCATAGGTTGTACCCCAGACCAATTTGTCTTTGAGGATTCTGTTTTATTTTTTAACTTATGTATTTTTCGTTAGTTGATTTTAAATTGTAAATTGTAGTGCAATGTACTAAAAGTTAGCTTTTGACAGTGGCCTAATAGAACTGTCTTTGCTACTCTTTGTTATTTTCCCATGTTTAAGCTAGCGAAGTTTCTTATTCCAAGTGCCCTTGCTTCTCTTAGGACAGGACTTTTATAAGGGCTCAGGGAGTACCTTATAAAGGCTAACCCTCACTGCAGCAGATTATACTGTAGCGTGAAGAGCTAAATTTAGAGGAAAGCCAAGCCTCTGCCCCAAATAGTAACAGCTAAAGGATAGATACTCTCTGTAAGCAGAATATCTTCATTTAGTCTTTCACTACCAGTGGGTGAGTTTTTTCTTTGTTTTTGTTTGTTTCAATATTTGGTGTTACTTATATCAAAATCTTTGAGTACCTTTTTATGTTTGCATGTTATTATGTTATCTTCTACATGGAATATATCAAGGGTGTGAAAAATAAGTGCACATAACTGGGCTACAAAGAAACAAACTTTTGTGCCTAGAAGTAAACTAAGTATAAAAGCTAAAGGTTTTGAAAATAGAGTAATTCTCTCATATGCTGTGTTTGGTGGTAATTCTTCATTAACAGAAAAAGTAGAAACAAACTGTAGAGATAGAGTTAATTAGGGAATTCCAAGAGTTTGTATTCTAAACCCCAAAATAAAACTTTTAGAGGGACTCACACTTAAAATTTTTTAAATTTACAAAATAAAAACATCTTCAGCTGGGGTGTGGTGGTGTGCAGCTACTCAGGAGGCTGAGGCAGGAGGATCACTTTAGCCCAGGAATTCAAGGACAGCCTGGGCAACATCATGAGACCCTGGTCTCTAAAAAACAAGCAAATAAAAACATCTTTGGCAGAGAGTAACTCCTTGCTTACATGTTCACCTGCTGGAGAAGTTTCAGGCTAGCTGAGCTCTATTTTTATTATTGCATCATGGTACAGGACCCAAGCTCTTGACAGATATTTTTCTTTGCTAACATACGAATACATTTTGTATAATTATTGTACTGTGGAGGTGGAGAGACAATGAGGGAAACATCCCTATGTCATCATGACTTTTGCACCAATACGGTATTTGCTGATCCTGAGTGAGTGTTGAAAATGCCAATAGGGAAATTTCTGAAGAAAAGAGTTTTTCAGTGAATTAGAAATAATGTGTTAGAAGCTCAATTTCCAACACCCATCAAATGAAATGGGATTTCATGGATTAAGTTTACAGCATTTGTAACGATTTTTGTATGTGGCCACTGCACGATGCACATAGAGCGATCAGTTACTTTCTCTGCCCTCCTAGTCTGTGCTTCTGTTGTTTCAACTATGACATTGTATTGCAAATGTTTGGGTTTTATCCCTCCCACTGGGTTTCTTGAGGGCATGGCTTCTGGCTTAATGATCTTTGTATCTCAAAGCATGATGTATTAAGTTCATTTTACTTTATAGGATTGATAAAAAAAATTGTCTACTTAAACCATGTAATAAATTACTTTTTGCACTGACTTTATTTTTAATTAGTTTCACTTTTAAAATTAAACAATAATCAAGTTGAAGTTTTCAATGATAAACAGATTTTTTTTTATGTGAAGCTATAAGTTTCTCTTTCGTGGAGGGAAGTAAGATTTGATACATAACTAATTTTTCCATGTTCTTAAGTATTTTTAAAGAACCTTTGGGAAGTAATTAAATAATTTACTTAAATAGTATAAATTTTCTTGATTGTTTGATGGTGTAAGTAATTGGCAAAATCTAGACATTTTCAAATCAATTTCTAAAAGCTTTGAAAAGTAGTAACATCCTTGAATAATGCACATTATCTGAAATGTTTGACCTTCATAATTTAAGCAATGTAGATGTATTTTCAGTTTATAATATTTATGCTAGCAAGCTTATTTATTCTCAATTGTTAAGAGGTCTTATGGAACAGGTTTTACAGTTTTTAAAAAAGATAATTTACTATATTTTTAATTGTATGCTAAATCCAGTAGAAAAATACAAAGTACCCAAATCCCCATTCACTGCAGCAAACAAAAAATTAAAAACTTGTTAACGGTTTCTTGTATCCTTCTTAAATGTTTCTTGCATAGAAAATCATATATTATATACATTCCCCTTTTAACCAAGTACTTAACATTCTTTTATTCAACTTGCATTTTCCCACCAACAATATGCCTTGAACATCTTTCCATATCAGTGCAGCAGCACTGACAAATATTTATTAAATGCTTAAACTTTGCTCAGTATTTAGGTGCTAAAGATATAGCATTGAGTAAAACCTACAAGGCCCCTACCCTTTTGGAGGTTACTCTTTCATGGGGGAAATAGGCCACAGACAGATAATAATAAAATGTCAGGTACTGCTAAAGCCTCTGAAGAGAAATAAAGCTAGGTCAGGAGAGAGGGTGACAGGGGGGAGAAGTTGTCATGGGGATGGTCAGGGAAGGCCTCTCTGAAAAGGAGGCATTTGAATGAATGCAGGAAGTAAGGCATGTGGGCAGATCCTCACCAAATGCTTCCCAAAAGTATCGCATGGAGTTTAACCTTTACGCCAAAGTGGATGTCTGGTTGTTTTCCCTATGTCCTTTGCCAACACTGAATATTGGTAAACAAACATTTTTGCTAGTCTGATAGTTTAAATTAGATCTCATTTTAAAATTATATTCAGTTATGGGTGAGGTTGGACATATATTTATTAGCCATATATTTTTCATATATGCTTGTTTGAAATGCATAATCTTTTTTTTTGTTTTGTTTTCAGAAATTTTATGAATAAGCATCAGAAGCCAGTGCTAACAGGCCAGCGGTTCAAAACTCGGAAAAGGGGTAGGTTGCATTTTGTGTTTGTAGGTGTGTGGCTATCAGTATGTGTGTGTGTGTGTGTGTGTGTGTGTGTGTGTTTAAATTTCTAATCAAAATATAAAATTGGAGGAGAAGAATTCGAATGATTCCTGTTTTCACCTAACCTCACTAATTCTACTAATTGGAGGTCTGAATGTAGAATCTGAAGTTCTGCATTTGAGCCCTCGAATTGCCAGTTACTTAGGTGTTTCACATTGGACAAGACATTTAACTTGCCTGAGCTATGTGTCTATTTACAAAGTGGGGATAATTATACCTGTTTACACTGTCTTACTCTGGTGAAGTTACAAAGGCAATTGATAAACTTCACTGATTTTGACATCAGCATTTGTATTTGGTTTTTGCTTTCTTTGTTGTTTTGAGAAAATATTGATGGCAAAGATGGTAAAACTAAGAGAAAAGTAAATTAGGGAGTTAGAAATTGAAGATTTTTTTACTTTTTGAGAAATTAGTAAATCAAATCTACTGCCCTAAATGCTCTTAAAACTCATGATATTTTCAAGTGTCTTTTATTGTGGAGAGAGTAGTAATAGACCCAGTTTGATGAATGATAAAATTTTTGTTTGTGTGACTTCCCTTTTTTTATATAATGTTCATCTTACTGTCCTTTCTGTATAAAGAACATTTTAAATATGGTTTTATATTTAGTCAGCTTTGCATAATGATATAGAGGTTCTCTTAGATAAAAGACTAGTTGGACTGAAACTCAATAGGGAAACTTTCAAAGAGGAAACATGGTAATAAATTAAGTTAAATAACTTTGAAAGGAGTGACTGAGAAATATTTAAGGAAGCATCATGTGTAAAATGAACGATGTTGAAGCATAATCCCATGTAATGATCTTTGAGTACTAAATAGTTTGATTGATAAACCACTTTTGTATGCCTTTGGCATTGCAGGCGCTCAGGAAGCATCTGTAGCCTATGTTCTCTTGCAGTGCTGTGTCCACTTAAGTAACAAGTCGTGTAGAAAGAAAAACAGTCTCTATACAAGGATACATCATTTCTATCGTTAGAGTTTGCAAGAGTCCCTAGATAGACTGAATTTAACTGTGTGCTGCCTGCTGGAAAGTTTCAAGTTCACACACACACACACACACACACACACACACAAATGAAAATAAAAAAAAAATTAAAAGTAACCAGAATATTGTTATTTTGTACAATATCTCTGTCTTGCACTCTGGTTTTTCTATTTTTTTCATTCCTGGCTCATCCCCATAAGGTGAATAAGTACAAATATAGCCCGAGCCACCCGTCCTCATCTTAGTCTTAAGATGTGTCCCTACTCCAGTTCCCCGTTGAAATCGGAAAGCAGATATCAAACAAAAGGTGCCAACCAGAATGCATTCATTGTCCCATTGTTTAAAGCAGTGTTGAAGGGAAAATGACCGTGGATGATTTCAAAAGGACTTATCAGTAATGAACAATATAGTTCAGAAACCTATTTACAGTTAAGGTATTGTGGGACCTAGTAATGCGATAATAGTTAATATGTGCCCAAGTGTGAGGCACAGAAAGGTTTTCCACTGCCTGCCCACTGAGGGAACGTGTTAATCGCAGACCTGGATCTCCAGCTCAAGTGGCTTTGTTAGTGTGACGCTGATTCACTGTAACTGAGCTGAGAGCAAGAAAGGGCCCAAGAATGTGTTGCACAACAGCAGATGTGATTCAACAAATAAACTGGGCCTGACCGTCTGTCTTCAGTTTAGAACAGGACAGGTTTTCTCTCGTTGTGAACAGGTTTGCCTCTGATTCATTCGGTGGTCAAGATAGCACCGCTGGAGTATGCAGGGAGAGCTACTGAGAAATATATATTATTTGTTAGTTGATCTGGATTTATATAACTCAGGTCTGTTGGGAATTTAAGCAATACTTGAGCCATTTTGTGCCAAACCGCTGATTGGGGAGAGAAAAAAATTGAGTCAACCTCATTTTCTGCTCTTTATAGTTGGGAATTGCCTCCTGACAATTTATCATGCCGTGACTTTTCTTTGCCATTGTTAAGGAGCTGACTTTAAATAATTGGTTAGCAGTTTTGTAGAGCTGAGAAAAAAAACTACTGAGGGTATTTCAAGGTCATTTTGATAGGCTGTTTTCTGAGATCTGTCATCACTTTGAAACTATTCCCTCGCAAAGCTAATGCTCTTGCATGCCAACTTAGTGTAACGATGTATTTCTTATTGCTTAACATTAAGTATAAACATTATGATAGGACACACTATAGAGAACTCCATTCAGGCCCTAGTTTCCTTTATGAAATACTCACATCTTGTTTATGGCATGTGCTCCAAAGTTGTTATGTTTTCCAGAGTGGCTTGCGGCAGTCTGAAAGGATGAAAATTTTTCCCGCAAGTCATTGTTATGCTTTGCTAAATGAAATATTTGTTGATTGAACTGGCCTTTCTGTATGGGTTTTATAGAAATTGGATTAAAATTAGTGACAATAGGAGAGCAAAAATGGCCAAATTGCAGGCATCTGGAGTGACCATGTACTCAAGTTTGTGCTTCACACTTTTGCCCTGTGCTGTTGGTTTTAAATCACTCTTAGATTCATGGTAAGTGGTGAGAGTAACGAGTTGAGTGAACTTTTACATCTTGAAATATATGTAAATGTGTGTATGTATGTAGTTAGAAAATATATGATATTTTTAATTCACTTACTATAACCTCAGTGACATTTATAAAGGAATGTAGGTTATGTTATTTATCGCTTCATTAACAGGTTGGAAAAATGCTATATAAATCAGTTACTGTAGTTCCATAGTAAGCAAGTTAGATAAGGTATAGACATATTTAAGTGTCAGTAATAGGCCTGTTTCTCTAGGTCAGTACAAAGGCCTTTATTACTAACTCTTCAGTGTCACCCTTGCGATTCACCACACAGTATAAATTTGAGACCCTAATAATATACAATCCCATTTCAAGAGAGGTTGGAATTGCCAAATAGAAATTCAAGGAGGCAATGATATGCATATGTGGATGTATAGATGTTGCTGTATTTTTATGTTTATAATATAATATGCATTGTGTTGTTCCATTTCATACTCCCACATTCTTGTTCTATATCCTTGCCATCACCAGATCCTGTAAGTCTGGTTTTTTTCATTAGAATTTTTCATATTTTCATTAGAATTTTGTTAGTATATTTGCTAGACTAACCTCACATAAAATACAAGCTGCATGTGCTGTTTTTTCAGATGAATAGGAATCTTTAGGTAAATTGTTGTCTTGTTTCCCAAACTTCCATTAGTGTTCTTGCCATTTTCTTGTACAGGAATTTTCTATTCCTCTTGATGGACTCTTAGTCTCAGCAGGTAGGAGCTTTTTTCACTCTGTAAAAGAAGTATCATGCCACTATAACTTTTTAACATTCCCAAGTTGTAAGTGGTCATTTCGATCTAACACCTTATTGCTGTCTGTTGAAATATCTTTGGCCATGATATGCTATCTTCCTTTTTTTGTTTCTTGGCAATTCTTTTGGAAAATTATAATGAGAGGATAAAGGCCTTTTTACAAACAAGTTTTTAAGTTGTCTCTTAAATTCAAAACAAAGTCCTCTGCTTGGATTCTTGGCATAGTCTGGGATTTTCCTTATTTACCAACTTATATTTCCCAATGTCTCCATTTGTATTTTCAAAATCATCAAAATCTGTTCTACCACCTGAGTCAACATCTAAGCATGTTGTAGTGCCCTTATGGGGACAGCCCTCAGTTGATTTTGAAAGCTGGTCACAAGACAATAAACAGCTTGTGGTCTTTTTACTTTTATTCTCATATTATAGGAAAGAAAATGTCTTTCTCCAAGGAGGAAGGAGAATTAAAGGAGAAGTCCCCTTTAGCTAGAGACCCTAAGTAGGAGGTGAGGTTTTCCTTGCTTGCCAGTGGGTTCCTCTTGTGTAAAGACACAGTTATCCCCTCCTCCAGCTCCACATAATATATTCCTCTAGAGTTCTCATCCATTTTCCTCCCCCTCTACAAAACAAGACCCTAATTATATTTTTTCTGCAGTCAACATTTGCATGTTCTTGGCTGCATAATGTTTTGCTTAAAGCATCAAAAGGACTTTTTATCTCTTGTTCATGATGAATATTGTTCCAGTTAATTTATGTGTGTCTTTATGGTATGCTGCGTGACTCTGACTGGTACTGGGCATGCCATTCTTCTCTGGTTCTGATGCTGATGTCATCGGTGTTAACCACTTACAACCCATCCCTTTTGTTAGACGACCAGGAGTAGTCAGTCTGTACAAAGTAGGCAGTCGCTGCGTGGTTTTTAAATAATAGTTTTTAATTTTATCAAAGTTGTGCATGCACACGCTGTGGCTATTTCTTGGTTTTTCTATTGGAAGTAGTAAGCATGCACTTACTATTGTGGAAGATGAGGATTCAGCTCTTTTTCACTGCCCTCCCCACCTGCATACCTCCTGTCCTTCTTCTCTATTCCCTCATTCTATCATAATTTCAGCTAGGCCAGTGTCTAGGGCTTATATTATTGTCACTTTATACATGCTATTCATAGATGAATTGCTATTTGATTGCATTTCTCTTTCTGAATGTCATTTTGTTATCTCTGAATTTAATAATGTAATAATTTTTCTCCACCTCCTCCCCTAGTTTTTTGTGCCTTAAAACTATCCAAGCCTAACCTTTCCCTTGGTGGTTGTATAAATCTCTAAATACAAAACACTTCAGGAGTTATGGCAATGATAGTATTAAAGGAATTCTTATATCATATCATATTATATCATTATGTTGAACAACTCTCTCCTGGTCGGGTTGCTGTCTAGGCCAGTTGTCAACCTAAAATGCTTGAAATGTCCTTTCACCATTATCCACAAAAGTACTATTGCCTATCTCATATTTGTTCCCTTTTTTTCTTGGATCTCATAACTTACTCCTTAGTTATTCACTATTTTTGAGGCCTTAAATATTTCAATATACGTATGTTCATTCTGCTCTTACCCTTGATTAAAAGTTGGGCTACCTTGAATTGTTTTCCCTCAGAATTCTGAAGAATTTCTTCTAGCTTCTGGCATTTCTGTTGAGCAATTCAATGTCTGTTTCTTAATACTTATATATCACTTGTTTTTTTGCCCCAGAAACCTTAGATAGTTGCTGTGTTCCCAGAATTCTGAAATTTCACCATAATGAATGTACTTTGTGTGGATCTACTTTCAATCATCATGCTGGGTGCCCAGACAGCCAGTTATTTGGAAACATATCCTTCAAATCTGTAAAACTTTACTGAAATTTTTAAAATAATATCTTTTACTTTGTTTTTTCATTCTGTCTTTTGATTATAATTATAACATTTGGATATTTGACTAATCTGCCCTTTTTCTTTTTCTTTTTTTTTTGCTACTATTTTAAAGGCTTTGGCCTTTTTTTTCTAGTTTCTAAGAGATATTCTCAACTTTTTCTTTTAATTCCTCCATTGAGTTTTTCACTTTTCTATTTTTTATTCCCAAGAACTCTTTTTTTATTTATAAAATGTTTTTATAGTATTCTCTTTCCTCTTTCCTTCCCCTGCCTCCTTCTCTTCCTCCTTTTCTTCTTCTTCTAGTGGCAGTATCTTCACTTAGCTCTCTAAAGATATTTATGATAAAATTTTTTCTTTTGAAATGTGGGGTTTATCATTTACTCCTCTCTCCCAACTTACAGTCTTATTCTCCATGGGTGGGGGGTGGGGTGGGGGAAGGTGATGTTCTTAGAATCGAATCTTCGATCCTTTACCTTTAGTATATTCAATTTGTTCTTCCTAGTCTGAACTCTGGTTTGTCATCTTTACTTCTTTTCAACATTGTATGATCTCTGCTTTGTTCAAGACCTGATTCCAACCCAACCATCCACAAGAAGTCTTGCTAGAGCCTAGACCACAACTCCTTTCAAATCCTGACCTCACCACACCATCCTGCTTCTCCTCCACACTCATGTGTGCAGTTCACCATTGCAGTTCCTTTGTGCCTTTGATGTACGCCTTTCTATATCGGTCTTATCAATGTTAATGAATACATATTCTAAAATTATCTGTTTTGATTCTAGTAAAACAAGTATCCATAGATATAACCTCCATAAGCAAAAAAGCTCTTTGGAATCCTCAGTACTTTTTAAGAGTATCAAGGGGTCATAAGACCAAAAAGTTTAGAACATCTGCTCTGAAGCTATAAATATACATATGTAGCTCATGGCATTTATTAAATATTTAAGTATTCTGGAATAAATTATCTTTTAAAAGAGACATCCCTCCTTATTTCCCCTGTTCCCCTAGACATAAACAACAAATAAAGATTTGTTGTTTAAATAAAGATTTGTTGTTTATGTCTATATATTTTTCTGTATTCTTTGGTAATTCTCTGTGGATCATTTTCTATCACAGTTGAAATAAAAATTTAAATTTTGATTGTTATACTCTTTATTTTTTTCTCTGATTAGGGTTAGTAGATTACATTGGCCTATCCTATAAGTGACAAACATGGACAATCACCAATTATATTATGTATTAGAGTTAAATATTTTTGTGGCCATATTAAACAGAAATAAATTACTCAAGTAAATGTTTAAATAAGGAGTTTCAGAGCATGGAAATCTGATAGAAAAATTTAAATTGCCTTCAACTTTTAAATAATCACAGTATCAAATACAGACCTGTGAACAAAGGAAATATACAGTTAGTCTCTTTGGAGAATGTGACACATACACAAAGGAATAATTTTATGAATTTTTTATTTTAGATGAAAAAGAGAAATTTGAACCCACAGTTTTCAGGGATACACTTGTCCAGGGGCTTAACGAAGCTGGTGATGACCTTGAAGCTGTAGCCAAGTTCCTGGACTCTACAGGCTCAAGATTAGATTATCGTCGCTATGCGGACACACTCTTCGATATTTTGGTGGCTGGCAGTATGCTTGGTAAGCCATGCATTATCACATCTTCTTGTAGTGTATACATACATTGCCAATTCTACTGAAGTATTTCCTTATAAAATAGAATCTTTATAAGCTTATATTTACTATAGTTGATATAAAACAGAAATGGGAGTCCACAATTTTTTGCCTAATTTACAATGTGGAATGGTATTAATGTGGGTGATTATTGGTTAACAAGGCATAGAACCAAGGGTTATTGTTGACATTTGATCACAGGTGGCCACTTTGCTTTTACAAAAGCTAACTTTCCCAGTGTCCCTAATCTTTGAATGTTTTTTGAGGGTCCATAAAAAGGATAATTTCTGCAGAAGCGCATAACTTAGTGTATGTTATCTAGATCCTTCTCATATAATGAACCCAAATGCCATATAGCAGCTTTTCTTTTGAACCTTGCTGTTCTTTTTTTTTTTTTTTTAAAGACATAGTTTCTGTGTCGTCACCCAGGCTCGAGTACAGATCATAGCTCATAACTCACAGCAGCCTCAATCTCTTGGGCTCAAGCGATCCTCCTGCCTCAGCCTCCCGAGTAGCTGGGTCTACAGCTGCACACCACCATGCCTGGCTAATTTTTTAACTTATTTTGTATGGAGACAAGGTCTCACTATAGTGCCCAGGCTGGTCTTGAACTCCTGGCCTGAAGTGATCCTCCTGCCCTGGCCTCCCAAAGTGCTGGGATTTCTTATAGGTGTGAACCACCTTGCCTAGCCTAAACCTAGTTTTTTAAAAAATCCTTTTAATTGTGAGTATATAGCTAGGATAATTAAAGATAGAAGACTAGAAATTATTAAAGTAGGTAAAAGTAAAATAAAAGCTACGTCTTATGGAGCGGAGGCATTAGGTAAGAAGGCTTCACATTACTATGTAAGTGTCTTAAATCATCGGTCCAAATGTTTGGTAGGTATCATAACCACCCATTTTTCCTTTCATAGTCATTCTTTTAGATCTTATTTCTTGTAATTAGTACCTGTGGTAGCCATGAATTACTAGAAGTGGTCAAATCTCCTAGGACAGTGATTTTCCATTTGCAAACATGTGGAAGTGTTTTGGTTGTTACAAAGACTTCAGAGTGGCCGGGCGTGGTGGCTCACGCCTGTAATCCTAGCACTTGGGAGGCCGAGGCGGGCGGATTGTTTGAGCTCAGGAGTTCGAGACCAGCCTGAGCAAGAGCGAGACCCCGTCTCTACTAAAAAATAGAAAGAAATTATCTGGCCAACTAAAATATATATAGAAAAAAAAAAATTAGCCGGGCATGGTGGCGCATGCCTGTAGTCCCAGCTACTCGGGAGGCTGAGGCAGTAGGATCGCTTAAGCCCAGGAGTTTGAGGTTGCTGTGAGCTAGGCTGACGCCACGGCACTCACTCTAGCCCGGGCAACAGAGCGAGACTCTGTCTCAAAAAAAAAAAAAAAAAAAAAAAAAAAAAAAAAGACTTCAGAGTGGGGGCCAGGTATGCGGCCTACGCTTCCGTACAAGGGACATACCATGCAATGCAGGACTGCCCTGCCCAACATGCCATCAGTGCCTTTTCTTGAGAAACACTGCTTGAGGCAACCTTCTTTGGCTTTGAGACAAGAGTGTGTACATTCCTCCATTTTGAGGTGGAGCCACCCTTAAATTCCTTTTTCTCTGAGCTCTTATTTCAAGCTACCTGTTTTGGTAAATGGCCCCGTAAACTACTAGCCCACCTGTAGTTCTGCATTGCTGGTTTCTACCACATATCACTGTAGGTAATTTAAGTCCGAGTATAACAGCTATACCTGGGGTGTTCAAATGCCAATACGCAGAGATAATCATGGTTAATATTTTGGTTAATTCCCTTCTAGAAATCTCTTTACCTCATAAACTTTTGGAAATGGGGTGATCTTATACAAATATGATACTGTACATGCTAATTTATATTCCTTCAGTAAGTTACCTTTTACACTCATGAGTGTTACACTGGATGACTCTAAAAAGAATTAAAGCCAAACTGATGTTAAAGAATATTTAAGTTGATTCCACTTTTTGCTGTTATAAACAACAATGTCATCAGTATCTGTGTATACTTATCTTTGTGGTCTTACATTTATCTACTTAGCGAAGGATTAATGGATTAAAGGATGGAGATATTTATATCTATATCTATCTATATCTACCTATCTGAGAAAGCCAGCCTTTCAACAGAATGTTCTAGTTAACATTTTGTGAAAAAGCTTGAGTCCTTTAGCAATGTGAGGTACTCAATTCTGTCAGTTTTTTACATCTTTGTGGATTAGGTGATAAATATTTACATTTAAAATTTTTAAGTTAATAGTGGAATTGAACATTTTCTGATATGATTATTGGCTTTTCGTATTTCATTAACTATGGCATGTTTTTCTCAACACACTGGCAAACTCCATGCAAGAATAATTTTCAATGACTTTTGGTTCTTCTTTAAATTACACATAAATGCATTAGTCTGTCAGATAGTCTCTTTTCAGTCCTGAGTGACTTCCAGGCAGCACTGTTGATGCTTCTGTCATTCCTGAACTACTTTATTTTCTTCCCTTACATGAGACCACCTAGACCCCCTCCCATGTCTCTGGATGCCACTTCTTACGTGACCCCCCCATATTAAATTATCTGTACACTCTGCATTGATTATCTCAAAGCTTCATATACCGTGATCAGCATATTTCTCTCTGCAGCCCAGATTTCACTTCTTCACTCCATGTCCATATATTCAAGAACAAGGTAGAGCAAAGTTTTTGGTATGACTTACTTAGCATAGACTGTAGAACCCTAGACGTCTCCCGAGATCAGACGTATGATATAATGAATGAAGCCAGCCAGATGCATTCTTTTTTTTTTTTTTTTTTTTAGACAGAGTCTCACTCTGTTGCCCAGGCTAGAGGGCTGCGGTGTCAGCTCAGCTCACAGCAACCACAAACTCCTGGGCTCAATCCTCAGCCTCCGGAGTAGCTGGGACTATAGGTTCATGCCACCATGCCCGGCTAATTTTTCTGTTTTCATTAGAGACAGGGTCTCACTCTTGCTCAGGCTGGCTTTGAACTCCTGACCTGAAGTGATCTACCCGCCTTGGCCTCCCAGAGTGCTAGGATTACAGGCGTGAGCCACTGCGCCCGGCTGAGATGCATTCTTTTTTATATGAACACTTTGTTTAATTATTAAATATGTAGGAATTTTCTTCACACACACACACACAAATTTACTTTCTCTCATTGTTCTTAAAACAACCGCCATCTTGGTCTTTCAATTTTACCCTTTATATAGTACCTACAAGAAATATTTTACTTTAACTTATACCTTGAGGAAAATAGCAGGCACTCCAAAAATGTTAGAAATAGCAGCTAATAGTTGGTCCCAATATCAGGAAAAAAATTTATAATGCAAGCTGTAGCAATATTATTAATGTGTAATAAGTTTTCTGTATAAGAATGTAACTTTTTTTTTTTTTTTTTTTTTTTTTTTTGAGACAGAGTCTCGCTTTGTTGCCCAGGCTAGAGTGAGTGCCATGGCGTCAGCCTAGCTCACAGCAACCTCAAACTCCTGGGCTTAAGTGATCCTACTGCCTCAGCCTCCCGAGTAGCTGGGACTACAGGCATGCGCCACCATGCCCGGCTAATTTTTTCTATATATATTT
>CM052437.1:124941821-125155809 GCA_028533085.1 Varecia variegata | reverse complement strand
AAGAATGTAACTTTTAAAACTAGCTATTAAGAGAAAAGTCTACAGTTTCAAAACCAGACTTTTCAGTTATATAATTTCTATCAGGTAGGAATAATTAGCCCAGAGTTTTTAAAGATTATCGTCTTAATAAAATTTTGTTCCAGGTGACTGTATTCATTTAAAAGGACTAATTAATCTCATGCATAAATTGATTCAGTGAAAATAGACTCCTGAAGGAGCTGACTCTTCCAAAAACTAATTTACTTACAAAACTGCTGGAATCTGAAGCCCATAGAAGAAGTGATAGGCTAAGGAAAATATAACTCAATTGAATTCTCATTCGCCTGTGTCTACTAACAAAGGTGGCTGTGTGTGTCCCCTTTCATCCAGGGTTCTGAAATCACAAGTTAAATCAAGGCAGTTATACACTAAAACACAAATAACACAAGCGGCTGATGAATGAAAGATAGTCTTTGTCTTTTCAACTCACTTGGCCTGCTCAAACTTTGATTTCTACCTTGACAGTGAAGTCAAATCAGAAAACAGAAATACCATTGTGTTCTGATTCCATTCTCCTAATCAACCGATGCTGGTAATGGTTAAAACTTACAGCAGGAGCCTTTGAATATGGAAAGCTGAATTGGAGAAAAAAGGCATTCTTTTGTTCTAGTCCATTTAGTCCATAGGGGGGAAAAGATGAGAGAGAATAAAATACTCTCCTGGCCAACATGCCTGCTGAGCAATCAAATACAAATGGTAAGGAATCAGTGCAGACTGCTCAACCATGCATGGGTAGCTGGGTTAGTGAAGAAGGGAGCAATGTTAATGGCCACCCAAGTAGAAGCCAAAAAGATCTGTAAAAGTCAATTCTGGTCCACTATATAGTTGATGAACTAGACTCCAGCAAGACATTATCAAGTCTGAAAAGAGAACCATGTCCTGAAGTGGAAAACATCTTGAATTGCATTAGGAATAATGGAATTAATTTCATTGATTAAAGGTTATTATTTTAGCTTTCATGGTTAAAGTTATAGATTAAAACCGTCTTTTACAAATCAACAAAGAGGTACAAAGCAAGAACTGTGGTAAGGACCTAAAACTCAGCAAAGGCACAGGCCTAGCAAAAAGTAATGATAATAATCAGCCATTGTCCCCCTATTTGCTTCTTTGTAATTACTGCTCTGGAGTCACATAGCTGGTGGTCATAAAGACTCTTAACTTTCTCCATAGATAACATCACCTTTTCGAAGCCAGGCCCTGATTTCCAGTAGGAGGGCTGACCCATGCAGACCAGTGGCCCATACCAAGGAACTGACTCAACTGGTGGTATTACACAACCCCCACCCAAGAACCTGCTCAACAAAAGACAATTTCCACACCCCTATGGTTCCACCCTGAAACCAGCCAATTAACAGACCCGATTGCCTAATCTTTGGCCCACCAAACTATCTTTAAAAACCCTTTCTCCCAAATACTCAGGGAGGCAAATTTGAGAAATTCCTCCGATCTCCCTGCTTAGTGCTCTGAAAAATTAAACCCTTTCCCCATTGCAAGGGCAATCTCCTGACCACCTAAGTGTCTTGGCTCTTCTCTGTGCAGTGGGCAGTACAACCCAGTTGGGCGGCAACAAATTGGGGGCTAGTATATTAATATATCAGAAAAAACCAGACTTACAGGATCTGGTGATGGCAAGGTTATAGAACAAGAATGTGGGAGTATGAAACGGAACAACACAATGCATATTATATTATAAACATAAAAATACAGCAACATCTACACATCTACATATGCATATCATTCTTTGAAATTTTGTGTGATCCTTAGGTTATAGATCTACTTTCGTTGTTTTACTTGATGTGTCAGAATTGATCTGTTCTGCAAAGACTATTCTCAATTTTTACTGTTATCCTAACTGTGATTATCTTTCTCTTTTCAGCCCCTGGAGGAACACGCATAGATGATGGTGACAAGACCAAGAAGACCAACCACTGTGTGTTTTCAGCAAATGAAGATCATGAAACCATCCGAAACTATGCTCAGGTAGAGCTTGTCATTAAGAGATTACCACTGTGTTAGAATGGGAAGCATTTGAACAGTATTAAGGAAAACATTTAGGTTCAGAAACTCTACAGCCCACTTTTTAAATAGGAATGTAAATGTATGAAAAGATACTCAATGACACTCTTAATAAGACAATGGGCATTAAAACTATAAGAAGATATCTTTTTTGTTTTTATTTACCTCTCATGGGGAACCACATGCTCACAACAATTTCTGGTGGGAGTATAAATTGGCCCTACCTCTATGGAAAGCAATTTTGTACTGTCTCTCAAAACTGAAACTGCACATTCCCTTTAACTCAGTAATTTCACTTATAGGACTTCATCCTGCCCATGTGTGAAACAACACATACAGTGGTAATCATTGTTGTATTGCCTGTGATTATATCAAAGAATGAAAACAATGTAAAATCAACAAAGGACTGGTTAAAGTTTGGTAGTTGGTATTAATAGACTACTATGTAGCTATTAAAAAGAAAGAGGCAAGAAGACATTTATAATGCTTAAAACCTGTAATAGATTCATATCTAAATTAAATGGAAAACTGTAAATCAATTAAAAAAAGACACACAACCTGTTAGGAAAAGACGCATACAGGCATTTCATAGAAGAAGAAATACAAATCCCAAAAAAACATATGGGAGACATGTTTCTTCAAACTCATTAGTAAGTAATAAGGTAAATTTAAATTAAAATCATGGTATGTAATTTTGCATGCAGTAGATAAAAATTAAGTCTTTAGCCATAGTAAAGGTCAGGAAGTGAGGGGAGTATAAAATGGAACAACCTATTAGACATTACTTTATGCAGCTGAACATATGCATCATGACTAGTCAGCTTAAGGTTGGCATGTTCCTATTCTGATTCTATTACTGACTCTTCCTAGAAGTCAGTGGTTATTCCCAACTCAACTAATTAGGGCAAGTCCTAGGGCAACAGGACTTGTTATACACATTTCAGTATATTAGATGAAAGGGGCCCAGGAATTAACTATGGGTAAGTGATGGCATTTCAGATGATAGAAACCATGTCTTTATTAGAATGTATAAGACATGCTAAGCCAAATAATTTGAAATATGTGGCCATTAGGGATTTAAACTCTTAAAAATGATTTTTAATTACATATTATTTTTAGCAAAGATATTCCTCTCCTTTTTTATGTTTAAGAAATGTATAACAAATAAAAACAAAGAAAATATTTTTTAAACAGAGCAAAAGTTTAAGCAGGCGAGATTGAGTGGGCCAGGCTCTAACCTGTTCCTCCAAACTTCTTTGCTTCTACTATGTATGGAATGACTTTGAACACCTTGAGAAGGTGTATACTGGAGTAAATATTCTCAATTCAAAACTGATCCTTTAAAATGTGCCACTCACCTTTTTGTATATTAGATAAGGGCAGTTCACTGGGGATCACAATTTCTAACTTCTTATTCCTGCTTTGATGCTTAATAGCAGTTGCCGGGTCTGCAAATTAATGATAACGCCTGCCTTACCTTCCCCACCAATTTTTTTTTTTTTTAAGATTGAATTAACACAAATGCAAGATGTATTATTATTTATATTCCAAGGGAAAAAAAAATAAGAAGGCCTGGAAGAAAAGTCAGTACAGCTGGCCCCATAAACAAAAAGCTATGGAATTTGCCTCTTCGTTATATCTAAATAGCATAGTGTCTTGTTACAAATGATTCTATTTTTCATATGAAATATGGATATTAGATGAATGATCCTTTGATATGTTATTGTATTTAAATTTAAAAATTATTGCATATGTACAGACTGACAGAAAATCCTAGTCAATGGGGTGGTCCGGCAGAGAGAGAAGTTAGATGGAAAAGGATATTTGAGTGGAGATTAATTTTATAAACTGTTATGTCATTAGACAACGCTTTTGTAGTTTGACTTTTGCTTTCCTATGTGGACATTAACCTATGGGAATTTAGATAGTTATTCTTGGATAAGGAGAATTCTTTTTTCTGTTAATAATCATATGAAGCAATATGTGAATATTAGCATTAAGTTGGAAATAAAATTTATAGGATTTTAATACAATTTATTTTTTCTTATTATTGCATATTAATTCTCTGCCTAGGTCATCACTCCAAAAGTTGTAAGAGTAGAGCATGTGGATAGAAGAGAAAAGAAACAGATTAAGAAATCATTCTCACAGTTATTAAAATAACCAACATTTACAAAATCCCCATTTAACTAACGACAGAATTCCACTTACAAAGCAGTCTAGAATACCACTAATGTGATTGCAAACCCTGCTTCGGAGTTCTAACTGGATTGTGGGGGCCAGTAATCCTTTATTGCCAGGAAGCTATAACATTTTTTGCTTATCTGCTGAAAACATGATTGTTGCCCACCTGGAGCGTAATCTCCTCTGCGCTGTGCTTTCCTCCCCACCATGTCATTATCTAAGTGATTATGTCCTTCACTCCTTCAGTTATTTTCAATCTGCATCTCGTCATTTAAAAATTACATTCATTTTGTTTTCATCAAAGTTGTTTTTTGTTTTTCTACCTGTTATATTCTTGAATGAGTTTGTTTTATCCTATGTGTGCATTTTGAGCCTGTTCTTGTCCCTAGGTCATAGTAATTGAACTTGTAGTTCTCATATCACAGTATGAGCTCATTTATGCATTTTTATTATTATAGATCTATGGTGTAGTTATGGTGAGTTTCTATACCTTTTTTCTATGCCTTTTTAAATTGTTTATGCAGTATTTAATGGTTCTGTTTTATATTTAGGTCTTCAATAAACTCATCAGGAGATATAAGTATTTGGAAAAGGCATTTGAGGATGAAATGAAAAAGGTAAAACTCGAATATAATGCCTATCTATTTAAAGTAATGAAAGGGGGAGGGTGCAAAAATTTTACATATATAATGATAGTTCCAAAGTGCCATGTACCTATAAGTTTTTAATAAATGTTTGTTATAATAAATAAGTGAATGAGTATGATAGGACATTAACTAATAGCTATAGGAGGAAATATGTGACTGTGGAGGACTTTTCCCATTAATCTTTAATGTGGCATAGTTTGCTTTGTTTAATAGGAATAGTCTTACAGAATATGATCTCTGGCCTCACAGAGGTTAAAATGAAAACTAGAGATTTTGAGATACAAAGATAAATATATCAAGGCAAGAATCAAGATAGAGGTGATTTAATTAGTTAAAGCCCATGAAAGAGCAGAACACAGCAGCTAATGCTCAATAAAATTCTTTAGTTTAGAAGATGCAATTTAGCAAAAGGGATAAAAGCACATATTTGGAGATAAAGCATTTGAGTATAAATTTCAGTGCTTTTTCCATGGGTGAAATAGCTATAATAGTATATACCTTATGTTTATTGTGGGAATAAATGAGATAACATATTAGGTGGGTAGCATGGTAAATGGCTTCTGATAAGGAGCCAAATGAACAGTAGCATCTTCTTAAAGAAGTCCTCTTTTTACTAATTTGTAACTCTGTATTTACATATAGCACTCACTGTATTAACTTGTTACAGATTTATATGTTGCTTTGTCATTGTTTTGAATTTTAGACATCAGCCTAAAATATAAACCACATGAAGAAAGTAACCATAACATCAACTTGCAATTTACTTACTCACTTCCCCCTGTTCAAAGTGATTCTGTATATAATACTAAAGAACAATTTGGCAGTAAAGTCATTTAAAAAAATTTCCATAATCCATGATCCAGCTGTCCCATTTATAAGACTCCTTTAGCATAGATATATAAAGCTATATATATAAAGATGATATCACATTTTGAAATACCATAATTTAACTAACCAGTTTCCTACTAATGGAGACTGGTTAAATTATGGTTTCTCCATAACAGTACATGAATTGATAAGGGAAAATGTCCATGACAAATTAAGTGAAAAGACAAGGTGCAGAACAAATACTTGGTAGTAGTTTGACCTTGGGAAGTAAAGAGCTTGATTAAATAAAGGAATGGAAATGTTGAGAAAAAAAATGATACGAAGTTCAGATCAATTAAGCATTGCTTTGTCTATTAATATCAATCATGTTTTTACTCCTCACAGTTCATCTAAACCTTGAAAACTTTCTTAACTCTTTCATTCATATGGTGAATATACTCTCAAGAAGTATTTTTTTTTCCATAGTATTTCCATCTTTAAAGGCCAGCTCTGTTGTAAAACATGCATCCCAATTTAATGTTGACCAATATAATTGAGCAATGTGATTATTATTTTTAGAAGAATGATTAATTTTTATCTTATTTCATTATGATCAAGTATGCTTTCTGTGAATATGAGTTATGAATGTGCTTAAAGAAGTAATATTAAAACTTAATTTTAGAGGCTATTTTTTATTGTTCACTTTTATCTGTTCTTCATTTTTATAATGGGGGAAGAGGCCAGATTGATAAGAATTGTCTGTTTGTGTTAGTTTATTGTACCCCATTCCTGGTGCTTCCTGGAGTTTTAACCTTCGTTACCCTCATTCTCTCACTCCATGACACATAGACAGTGACTTCTTTTTAATTTGTTGAGAATTTAATAGGTATAAATTAGAAATCAAATGGGCTGGTTTGGTTCTAGTTTTGTCACTTACTAATAATGTAAATATTTGGAGAGTCACATAACCTCTCTGTAACATAATAATCCTTCATTTGTTGGGGGATAGTAAATTAATATTGTCCACCCACCTCACAAGGTTAGTGGAAGAATCATATCATTAGGATGTGTGCACTTCAGTTTATATCAGCGCCAATGACTTTTCATCAGTACAAAGTAATGGAAAATCAGCAAGGTCCCTGTAGTGATAGTGGCCCCTAGGGCATCTCAGTGGCATGCCTAACAACTGGTGAAATAGAGAACATAGCAGAGTCAAAGCACAAGGCAGAGGAAAGCAGCTACAAGAGTGACTACTTTCACAATTCAAAATAAGAAGTGGGCTATCATCTCCTTTGCTTTGGCTTGCATTGGAACTTTCTGGGGTTGCTCCTTTTTCAGTTCTCCTCCTCTTAGGGCAAGAGAATTGGAGCACTGGAACCCAAGAACCATCGTCACTCACTCATTACCCCTCCAACATTCTCTTTCCCACTCACATCAAAGAACTTTCTACAGCTTGTTTAGGAACTTCCTTTACTTCATGTCTTTCATTGCCCCATCACCAAAGCTGGTGGTAAAACTGTCTGATACAAGAAATACCAGGTTGGAATCTAAACATTTTAAAAAGAGCATCAAGAACTTAGAAAAACCCTCTCTCCTTCAGCAGTATTGCTCTGAATACTCCTACATGCCGTGAACTCAGAAAAGTGTATATCAGATATCAAAAGGTTAACATTGACTCTTTTTTTTTTTGCCATAAAAATTCTATTTTTCAAAGAAAAGGGGTACATATAGCAAAATAGATGGGGTCACCCAAAGAAGTAAAAAAAAAAATCAAAGACAATATATTTCAGAAAACATTATATCCATTGTGTATATTTATCCTTTTTCATGCACATAGTTAAATGTAAATTATTTATCTATTCACATGTTCTCCAAATGTCTCTTTTCCTTCCCAAGAATGTTACCTACAGCCCTGTATAAGTGAGCTTAGAAGAAAGGAAGTATGCCTGAAAAAGTCATTTTCCATAGCAACCAATTTATAATTGAACATATATGTTTCCAGCGAACAGGTGTGCTTTGCATATGCCCTACTCCGTGTGTGCCATGGAGCCATGGCTGTACGTGCTGTTTGTTATCTTCCTACTTTAGTCCTTTGCATTATAGACATGGTTTCTTTTGTTTGACCCACAGCTTCTCCTCTTCCTTAAAGCCTTTTCCGAAACAGAGCAGACAAAGTTGGCAATGCTGTCGGGGATACTGCTGGGCAACGGCACCCTGCCTGCCACCATCCTCACCAGTCTCTTCACCGACAGCCTAGTCAAAGAAGGTAATGGTGCTGCCATTCTCTCACCTGGTACATGTCCAGAGAAAAGTAAAGCCACAGAGAGTTAGAAAAATTCCAGTGGCTCTTTTTAGTGTCATCTACTACCCATCCTTCACGTAAGAGAATATGTATGTGTGTATATATATATTCCTTCAAATAATAAAAGGAGTTTATATGTTAATTGTAGAAAATTAGAAGAAACAATATGCACACTTGTACAAAGACATACAAAGAAAGACTGTTAGCAAATTAAAACTTAGCTATAAAACTCAACACCTAGGTCAAATACCCTGAAATGGATCTGGTACAAACTATTTCTTTCAACTTAGGTGCTCTTGGCATATTTTATAGGGGCAGTGCTTCATTGTGCAGGACTGCATTGTGCTTTGTGGGACATTTAATCTTTTGGCCCTCAGACACAAAAGGCCAGGCTGTAACTCCCACCCCAATTTATTGTAACAACCAAAAATGCCCCTTCACAATTTAAAAATGTCTCCCAAATAGGACCGTTCTTCTAAACTGTTTCCCATCAAGGTGTGGGGAAACTGATGCTTAGATGTTCATTTTGATCACATAATTAAGATACTCATAGTCTCAGTTTTAGAAAAAAAGTTAAGACTGCTGCATTTGAAAGAGGCTTGTTTCAATTTTAAGGCATTAAAAGAGTTTGACAGGCATGCATCCCATGATATGGTTGTAGAATGAAACAAAAGGGGGCTGTTTCCTTGTAGGAGGGTAATGACATTCAAATAATAATCCAACACAAAACAGTTATTTTTCCTTAAAAATAAATTAAAAGAGCTTTTTTGAGAACATCTGTTTCTTCTGAGCACTTAAAAAGTTTTCCTCCTACATATATGAAGTCCCAGACTCATTCATGCCTGTAGTAAAAGGGGTTATAGTTTTCTTGTAGCTAAGAAAAGAATAGTGCGTCAAGAGTCAAATGGTATTATTGAGAGATTCTCGATAGTTTTTGGCTTAAAATAGCTCAGATTTATCACAGTACAGACTCTGTAAGTGTTGATGGTATGTTATTAATATTATGACATTTTAAAGTGTTTTCCTGAAGAGAATTCAATATGTCACACATCTTATTTATGCTATTAGCCATTTTACACATAAAATATAGATAGAATATAAACATTAAACATTAATTATATTATCCTAGCCACCATAACATAAAATCATGGCCTTTCTAGTTGTATTAAAAACCTAAGTGATGTCTACAACTTCCTTTGAATGTGTCCAAAAATTACATTATTGGATAGATACATGGTAGATATGGGATAAAGGGAATATAGCAAAATATCAGCAGTTATAGAAACTAGATGGTGGGTATATAAGTGTAACTTTTCTTTATGTTTGAAAATTTTTATAGTAAGATGTCGGGGTTGGGGGAGAGGAGAAAAATGCCTTTGCTATGGAAATAACACACTGCCTGTGTCATATAGATTTTCCTCAAACTCCACCATCTTTAGAAACTAGAGGTTTAAACACTTGCTTCCTAATGAGAAAAAGGCAGTTATACCATTCCCCAATGCCCATGTAACAATTGGCCAAGGGGGAATGGGACCATTCTACCCAGGGGAAGAGTGACTACAAAGAAATTTCCCCAACTTTCCACGAAGAGCCACTTTTAATACAAGGTCATAGGTTTAAATCAAGATTTCAGACTCTTAGTTTTGAGCATACTCTATTTTCTTTACTTACAACACAGACTAAGGCCTAGCATTAATTTGATTTGGGCTTAATTACATAAATTTACATTAAATTTGATACTTATTTTATGAGCTGATGATAATGTTAAAAATTCATATTAAAACAAATTAAAAAGTTGTTAACATAAAGTTCCCCAGCATATTAGAGTAGGGCAGACTTCAGGGTTAATAGCAATATCATTTAGGAGTCATGTATTTTTTCCTATTACCATGCCAACTTCATGCCAAGGATGGTGCCCCTCATCAATATAAGATGTCTGCTGGTACAGTTAGGGTATATGTTTCCTGGTTCTGGTTCAGTGAAAGATCACTTCTCCTGAATACAGGAAAATTTATCTTCCCTTCAGTTGATTGGCTGGCACAGGCCACATGACCAATGCAGGTCTAGTAGCAAATGCCAAGGAAGTGCCATGGGCAGATGAGCTTGAGCTGAAATTGCTAAACTGATAGAAGAAGAAGGTGGTACCAGGACTTAAACTAATCAAAAGTCACTTGGCCTGGAAAAAAATGGGAATTCTATTAGGAAAGGAGATAAGGAAAATAGAGAGGCTGCTTAGGACACATACAATAGTGAGAACTTTAGAAAAATCAATTAAATATTTCAGCTACACCTTAAGTCTTCATTAAATTAATGCAACATAAATTTAGAAATGTGAAGTGTTTACAGAAAAAAAACTATTTCCTAGTTATCTGATTATTTCTATTTGGAGATAAGTCATAATGTAATTGTGGACACGTGATTGAGTGGTTTTCTGAGTACCATAACTAGCTTAATAACCGTTATTTAAAATCCAGAAGAGTTTAACTTGAAACAGCCTTGATAGTTTTATAGCTTAACTCAAGATATTTTTAAACACTTTTTACAAAAAGTAAAACTGTAAAGTAGATGATACATGTTCGTCTATAGCTATACTTACATCTGTCACTATTAGTTCTTTTATTGGCCCCCCTTATCAGCAAATTAGTTGACTTAGTTATTTACCTATTTCAGGAAACCTAGGAAGAAACGTTGCTTTTCACATCATCACAAGGGGTTTTGCTTATAGAAGGAATGTAATTCTCCATTGTGTTTTACCAGGCATTGCAGCCTCATTTGCTGTCAAGCTTTTTAAAGCATGGATGGCAGAAAAAGATGCCAACTCTGTTACCTCGTCTTTGAGAAAAGCCAACCTAGACAAGAGGCTGCTTGTAAGTGTTTTCTGGTCAAAGGGTTGTATGCTCGATGCTTCTGTCGGAGCTCTGGCAATGTCTACAATGGGCAGTACATGACTAAGGTGGCTGGGTCTGTGTGGAATTGGAGCACTGTTCCTTTTATTTCTATATAATTGGCAATAGAAGTAAATTCCACTGTAATCTTTATTGTGCCAACAAATGGCATAATAAAATTAAAGAATCATAGGGAATAGAGACTTTCAAATTTGGAAGTTTGTTGACATGGTGTTAACATTTTATTAGAGTTTAGAATTTTCTTTTATAACCAATAACTTTCTAGAAATTTAAAGTTTTAATATGATAACAATCTCATGAATCCCACCTAATTAGATACTTATCATATCTTGGGTGGGAATACATTGGTCTCAAATACGTGTTAAATAGTTTGCTAACAAAACAAGAGTTTAAACAAGATTCTTGTGGAAGTAAACTGTGGAAGAAAGCAAACAACTTGATTATATCATAGTTCCTTGATTAAATTTTTATTTCTCCATCTTTGCATTTTTCAAAGAAAATCAAGAAAAAAAATTTTGTTCTTATAATTTCTATCTGCTCCCTATAATTTCTTTGTGCTACAAGCAGCAGCTGTAAAATGGCAAAAGACTTCCCTAAGTAGAATTGCCTTTACAATTTTAGTCTAAAATTAAAACATACCCTGCCATCTTCTTTCTTTTCACCTACTCTCTTCTCGGTTTCTCTCTTCCCAGTATGCAAGGCTGCCAATCCCATGGGATAATTCTCGAACTATCTCTTTTCCTCAAGAAAACCTGCAAATAATTTTAAATATAAATCCTTGTACTTTTAATCCCTTAAAATTCCTTGTCTCTTGAAGTTTACCCTAAAATATCCCTATTTGTGTCTATAAAGTCTTTAGATTATGATAAGAAAGAAAAATGAGGAAGTCTAGATTCTGGTTCATTTCTGCTAATGAGAGTATAATAATTTTCATTCAGCATACATTTACTAAGTTCCTGCTTTGTGCTAGGCATGGTCCCACAAGCTGCAGAGCCAGTAGAGAATGGGGCAGAAAAGTTCCCTGCCCTTGTGGAACTTTCTAGTGGACTTAGGGCAGATCCCTTTAAATAGAAGCAAGAAGCAAAAGTCATAAAAGATGAGTGTAGGTTGCTGAGGAAGCAGGAAGTTCATATGAATGGACCATATCTTTTGTCCATGAGCCTCTGGGTGGTCTGTAGATTAGCCATGTCTTGGTGAGGGCGGGCTCGGTTCCACATGCCTTTTTACTGTGGGACCCAGGCTGAAGGAGTAGCTCCCATCTGGGTCATTCCTGTCCCGATGACAGGAACACAGAGACTGAACTGAACCCCTAAAGTACCTTGAAAATTCAGCTTCAGTTGGCCAAAAGAAATCACTGAGATGCCTGGCAATAGGATGGGAAAGTTCAGTCCACTAACGGCTGCTTCTCCACCTCTGCAGATAAGTTTGGCAAGAAGGGGGTTCTCTTAATACACTTTTGAAAGAGAGGAGATGTGTGATTGGGAACAAAGATAAACTCTATCACAACTTTCCACCAAAAACGCAGTTAAGAAGCAGTGGTTTCTTAAAGATATCAATAATCCTAGCCTTAGGATCAATTTAATTAGATAATTTAATTAGATCACTTCACTTACAAAATTCATTTCCTTTTCGAAACCACATGTTATTTAACTCTTCTTGCTAAATTATATGTTTATATGTGTTTTGGGAATGAGAAGCATAAGTGGTGGTTTCTGCCACAAACACCGTAAGCTGGGGGAGGGCAGGGTAGTTTTCTATTGTATTGTGCCTGCCTGGCATTTGTTTATTCAACAAGTGAATGAGGAAGCAGAGGGTTAGTTCCACTCTCAAGGAGCAAATTTTGTTTCGTGAACACACCCAACGAAATTCTCTTTAACTCTGAGCTATCCCATTTTAGAAAAATAGCATATTTTTGGACTTCAGTGATCACCCACTACTATAATACAGAAGAAAGAAAAATGTATAGCAATTCAAAGAAGAGAGAGGATGGGAAAAGCCAACCCTTATTACTGGAAAAGGGAACAGTGATTAAGAAATTGAAGACATTGCTTTCTTCCTTTATTTATTAAATAAATATTTATTGGTTGTATTATTTGCCAGATACTTTTGCAGGAGCTGGGGATATTGAAAGGAACTGAACTAACAGACCCTTTCCTTTATGGGGCCTACATTCTATTGAAGGGGAGTGAGCAAAAAACTAAATAAGTAAAACATGTATTATAATAAAGGTAAAAAGTGTTATGGAGAAAAAAATCAAGCAGGGAAGAGCTAAGGAGCATCAGAATGTGGGATGCAATTTTCAGTGGTCAGGGAAGGCCTCTGGGATAAGGTGATGTTTGTGTAGAGACCTGAAGGAGGTGAGGGAGTGAGCCGTAGAGGTATCTCAAGGAAGAGTATTCCAGGCAAAGGGAACAGAAAATGCAAAGGTCTTGAGGCATGGCATGTTGGGGACAGCACGGAGAGAGTGGGTAAGAGCTAGAGTGTGGAGGAGATCAGGACTTTGGCATTTATTCTGAGTGAGATGGAAAGGTTTGGGAAAACTCTCTGCAGAATCGTGCATATGGTATGATTTTAAGTCTCAATAGCATCACTCTAGCTGTTGCTCTCGGAATGGACCCAGGGGCAAAGGCAAAAGCAGGGAGACCTTATTCTGGGGATGTGATGATGGAGATTTGTACCAGGGTAGGTACAAATACAAACCATGTTCCAAGCCAGAGAATGACATGGTATGATTTAGACTGGCTTCACCTCATTGTAACCTGAATAATAATCAATATATTACATACCATTCATAAGGACTTTGGATATAGTTCATACGTGAACTACTGTTAATATATTTGATGGCATATTGCTCTGAACGTAACTTTAAATCAAACTTTGCAATCACATTCTTCCTAAATAGAATATTGAGTGCCAGCACAAAGTAATGGCATAAGTATTGACTTTGGGGCCACACAGCTTGTTCTTAAATATTTCTGACTGCATAAAGTGGGTCAGACTACTTAACCTTGTTGGAACTTAGTTTATTATCTAGAAAAATTTCTAATTTGCACGATTATCGTAAGGAAAGTGCCAGCACATCTTGATTCATAGGACAAACTCAATAAAATTAAATTAGTTCCCTGTCCCACAAGTTTGGTACATCTTGAATGACAGCAGAAACGTCAGTGATGAAATTTTAGTGTAGTATGAAATGTTTGCTTTAAGGTGAATGCATGTTTGATAGCTGCTACCATCAACTCTGTTCTGACATTTTGAAACATATGACTCAACAGGGGAAATTATAGGATGATAATACGGAGAACACTGAAATGTGAGTCCTGACATAGGCTATGTTATTCCAATCTATGGTGGCAAACCCATTACAGATCCTTCTACTGAGACTTTTACTGCAGCCACATAGCCATTGGCCACCTACATGCAAATCTAACCAATGCAGAAAGTTAGGATCTATTTTTTAGACTCTGCAGCAATCTGAAAAATGTGAGAACTTTGAAAATTGTCTTAATTTCATAGTTGGGTGTTGAACTCACACAGGATTAGATCATGACTAAGTGTTACTGAGACTCTGCCAAGCTGTGTAGGGTAATATGGAAATGAGGTGAAAATAGGAGAGCAGCTACAGTGTATTCTCTTTTTTTTGATTTCTACCCGAATTATGTAATAAAGAAAAGAGCTGGTAGGGTGGGTGTCTTAGTCCATTTCTATTGCTTATCACAGAATACCTGAAACCAAGTCATGTATAAAGAAAAGGACTTTATTTCTTACAGTTATGGAGGCTGAGATGTCCAAGGTTGAGGGTCTGCATCTGGTGGGGGCCTTCTTGCTGGTGGGGCCTCTACAGAGTCCCAAGGAGGCTCTGGTGATCACCTGACAAGGAGGCTGGGTGTGCTATCTCAAGTCTCTTCCTTGTCTTATGAAGCCACCAATTCCACTCCCAAGATAACCCATTAATCTATGAATAGATAAACAGTGTGATTATCTAATCATTTCAGGTTTTTTCTTCTCAGTTTAAAATGATCCAAACATTATTCAGAGTTATTTTATTTGCATTTAATTTAGTAAATTTAATTCTGTATTTACACATGCTATACTTGATTACAGTAAATGAAAAATGAAATGATGGTTCAAAATGATTGGAGCTAGTTTATCTAAGCTGCTCAGTATTTTTCAAACTGCCTTTGCAAAACTGCCTGATTTTGGAAGGTGTTTGACTCAATAAATATGCCAGAGATTTATGGTTTTGAAAATCAGTCCTTCTTCTTTTCTTCCAAAAGAAATATTCTAAGTGAAATGAAGATTTTGCTCTTTATGCTGGCTGAAATTTGAATAGCTTACTGTAGTTGTATAACCATCTTTTTTTCCTTTTTCCTGCAGGAACTCTTTCCAGTTAACAGACAGAGTGTGGATCATTTTGCTAAATACTTCACTGACGCAGGTCTGAAGGAGCTCTCCGACTTCCTCCGAGTCCAGCAGTCCCTGGGTACCAGGAAGGAACTACAGAAGGAGCTCCAAGAGCGTCTTTCTCAGGAATGCCCGATCAAGGAGGTAGGAGACGACCACCAGACATCACTGCAAAATACACGGATGAGAGGAATTATGTAGACTGTGTAGCACAAGCTTGGCCTCTCTTGAGGAGACAGCCTTTATGTGTATTGCTATAAACTTTATGCACTTGTTCCTACCATTTAAATTAATTCAGTTTCAAAGTATTGATTCAGAATCCTACATTTTATCACACTCTAGGATGTTCCAGAAATTAATAATTATTTCCACACAAATGAATTATTCTATCAGGCTGCTCGGATTATCAAAATATTTCGTCTGTCAAATAGATTTGACCATCCACTATCAGTATAATAGAGTATCATAATATGGTACTTTTAATTTTGTTGCAGATTATCTAAATTGTGTAAGCATTTGGTTAGTGTTTGGAATCTACACTGGATTTTTGTGCATTATTGTGTATGAATATGTAGGCTTTTTATTTGAAAAAGAAAAATTTGAATTCATATCATGAGAAGAGACCAGTTGGATCAGTGGGTTGTTTGAACCTACTCCCACGATAGCTATATATCCGCATAACGTAAAAACTACATTTTTCATAACCATGTATATACATAGTTTGCATATACATGCTATAATTCTGCGGTCCCCAAATCCTGGGCTGCAGACCGGTACTGGTCCGTGGCCTGTGGAACTGGGTCACACAGCAGGAGGTTAGCAGCAGGTGAGGCAGTGAAGCTTCATCTGTATTAACAGCCGCTCCCCATTGCTCAGGTCACCACATAAGCTCCGCCTCCTGTCAGATCAGCATGGCATTAGATTCTTATAGGAGCTTGAACCCTACTGTAAACTGCACATGTGAGGGATCTAGATTGTGCGCTCCTTATGAGAATCTAATGCCTGATGATCTGAGGTGGAGCTGAGACAATAATGCTAGCACTAGGGAGTGGCTGCAAATACAGATTATCGTCAGCAGAGAGGTTTGATTGCACAGTAAATGTAATGCTCCTGAATCATCCTGACACCAACTCCCCCTCCGCTCCCTTCTTCTGGTCTATGGAAAAATTGTCTTCCCTGAAACCAACCCCTCGTAACAAAAAGGGTTGGGAACCAATGCTGTTGTTCATAAAGCCATGACTGTTATCTTTTTTTTTTTTTTTAATGTGCCTGGAGAAAACTTCCTATTTGAACTTTAAAAAAAAAAAAACAAAAACTTTCTCCATGGCACTCTAAAAATTAAATTGAAGAGAGTCCTTTCCTTTTCCCACTTGTTCTCAAAGCTCCGACCCTCACCACCTGGCCACACTCTAAAGCCCTGCAAGGCACCTCACACGGCTGAAGGCTGGAGAATTCCAGGCTGACACTATCCAGCAGATGGAGATGTTGGAGCAACACACATTCTTAAGTCTCATGTCATTAAAGTTAGCAATATATTCAATAATGTTTCTCCAAGTAAGAACTTATATATGATTTTCCATGGGAAAAAAAGCAAAACAAAAACCACTGTGGTACTTTTAGACGCAGGGATGTCACCCTTCTTTGTAGCTTCCTCCAGCCAGCTTAGAGGGACTTCCCAGCTCCTTCCACTCTCAAAAGCTACTCAACCCCCAGCGGACATTTCTGCAATGCAGGCCACAAGGGAAGAAAGCAACATGTTTTCACTGAAAAAGAAAAAGAAAAAAAAGTTGTACTATTACTCACGAAGTAGTATACTTGAAATATATTATGGTTTTTAATCACTTCTGAGGCCCTAACCTCTATTTGTGATTTTATTTTAAAAGGAAAAAGCATTCTTAAATAAACTTGATATAAAATATGTTAGGTTTGGCAGACCTATATTCCATATTATCAGGGCTAAGAATAAATTTGCATATTTACACATAATTCTAAGTGGACAATAATTGGCTGGGCATTGCTGAATTGATATGGATCAAATTAAAAACTTGGCTTTGCACTTAACAGTTTATTTACAAACTAACTTTTCTGGGCTGGGTCATGAGGGTCATCAGAAGTAATAATTGAAGAATAAATTGTGGAGAATGGACTTGTACAAACCCATAAAGAGGTTTCTAAGTTGAGGGATGAAAGTAAAAATTCACAGCTCTATTTTTCCCTTCTTCAAATCCCAATAAAGTCAGACTGGCTCAGGTATCCCTACTATACTAGACCCAAAGGCGTTCCACTATATAAGAGAATAACTTGACTGGGCGTGGTGGCCCACACCTGTAATCCTAGCACGCTGGGAGGCTGAAGTGGGAGGATCAGTTGGGCTCAGGAGTTTGAGACCAGCCTGAATAAGAGTGAAAATAGAAAAATTAGGTGGGTATGGTGGTGTGCACACCTATGGTCCCAGCTACTCAGGAGGCTGAGGCAGGAGGATCGCTTGATCCCAGGAATTTGAGGTTGCTGTGAGCTATGATGATACCATTGCACTCTAGCTGGGGCAACAGAGTAAGACTCTGTCTCCAAAAAAAAAAAGAAGAAGAAGCATAACTCCCAGGAAACAAAGATTCTCTTATTCCATGCTATCCAGCAGCTCCTGGCCAAAGCTAAGCCTATTAATTTTTGGACTAAAAATAAATCTGCTTTGAGAAAAAATTATTATATTTTCCCTCCCTCTTCTAATCTGAGTATACATACCAGGAAAGAGGGAGCTGAGCAGATTATTTCTTATCTGCCCTGAACCTTTTATTGACCAGGCAGTGAGGGGGGATCTTTCCATCTGCCTCTTCCTTTCTGATACCTTTTCCATGAAATGTAGGTGGTGCTTTATGTCAAAGAAGAAATGAAGAGGAATGATCTTCCAGAAACAGCAGTTATTGGACTTCTGTGGACCTGTATAATGAATGCCGTTGAATGGAACAAGAAGGAAGAGCTCGTTGCAGAGCAGGCTCTCAAGCACCTGAAGGTAAAGGGTCTTAGCAAGCAACTGTCCCAGCTGCAGGCTGGCTGCAGCTCTGAAGAGTATGACAAATGGGTTCCAGCTGCATTTCCCCCAGACTCAGGCTAAACATATACTTGATAATTTTTTCTTTTCAAACTTGCCACTGCCTGAAAATTTTCAGGTGTAAGAGCCTATGAAATATCTAAGTTCTTATTTAAAACAATATTAGAAAATCTACAGAATCATCACATACAGTCTTAAAAAGAAATACGGTCTAACTCTTGGCTTTCTTTCTGTTCTGTATGACAAAAACTCTTATGGAATATTTTTGTGTCAGTGAGCCACGTTAGAATTTGAAAAGTATCTGAGTGGTGGAAGAAATCAGCTGATTGTGTAAATTAGATATTTTTGTGCCTCAATACGTGTGGTTTTGCTTTTATTAATTGTCTTCTCCCTGTAAGACTATGTTAAGACAAGTGGAAGACTTAGATGCTGCCTTCAGAATTTGCACTTGAGTTGGGAAGTCAAAGGGGGACAGAAACTGGGTAGAATATAAGTTAGAGATGAATTTCAATGTTCGGGAGAACATAGCAGTGAGTAAACTTGTGTTAATTTGATCAGGGAAGTCTCCTTGGTAGAGATAAGTGCTGAATTGAGTGGGTGGTAGAGAAAACATTGGCTATCCATCAGGGACTGAAAGCCATGGACATTTGGGGTAAAGGGAACAGTAGGAACAAAGCGGTACAGTTGACCTGTGAGGGGTCTGGGACATCTGGAGGAGAACCCCACTCTTCCAATGGCAGAGCCACACTCCATTGATACAACGGATATTGTGGGAGGATATGACCTCATTTTCACAATATCCATCAGACATAGTAGGCACAGCAGTTATCATTAATAGAGGCAGATTCTCATATTTGGTCTCTTCATTTAGAGAATACAGCGAGAAAAATATGATAAGATGCTGGGATAAAAAGTGTTCATTTTGATTGGGCACAATATAAGATATTAATCCTAAAAGTGAATGTTTTCCAAGCAAACCTCCGGATTATGATGATGATTCCAGCAGCCTCATCTCTGTACCTCCCACGCAAGTAACGGTTTTTTCTCTCCACTTCTGTTCCAGCAATATGCACCCCTGCTGGCGGTGTTCAGCTCCCAAGGCCAGTCCGAGCTGATCCTCCTCCAGAAGGTTCAGGAATACTGTTACGACAACATCCACTTCATGAAAGCCTTTCAGAAGATCGTGGTTCTCTTTTATAAAGGTATCCATCCATGCGGTTCCGCCACTCTGTTTCTGTGTTTTGTCGACACTCTTTGAGGGGCAGAGCAGGGCATGAGGCAGAGGAGGTCTTGGGGTCCCTGTTTGGCACGGGGGACAGCAAGATGCTAATTTGTGTAAGTTTTAGTGAGAAAACCATATTATGTAGCGAGAAAAGGCACACCGCCATATGTGTATGCATCGCCTCAGGAACCATCCAAATTAGGCCCCTGGGCACTTCTTACCCGTGGAAGTTGCCAGAAGACTGGTGGTGAAATGGTTATTGTTTCTTGGGGATGGTGAAAAAATGTGATTATATAAAATCGAGTCTGTTTTTGAATGGTAAGGATTAGCTCTAATAACAATGATTATCAAAATGCTCTATATATTATGTTCAGATCCTTTTAGGTGCCATAAACCTGACTTTAAAATTACTGACATAATTAGCCCTTTTTACTTTGTATTTTAGTTATTTGGCCCAGCCATTCTCCTATTTCCCAAGGAAATGGCTATTTTTAGGTTTTCGCATTTGCTGTCTTTTCATTGTATTTATAAGGATTAGGTTGCCATGACAACTGGCACTAAAAAATGAATGCTAAAGGTTTTAACTGATCTCCATCTTTATACCCACAGCATATAAAAATGATCTTGGACTATTTTTTGTCTAGACTTATATGGTTTTATGAAGGAGATAAAGAAGCATTTAAGAAAATGATACATTTTGAACATTAGAAAATGCTTATTTTAAACATTATTTTATTAATAATGGCATAATATTCATAAAATATTAAAAAGTGTAAATTAATGCCAGCCAAATGTTTATTTTCCCTTTGATGTGTTCTTAAATGTGTCTGTTTTGAATAACTTGGAAATTTGGAATATAAAAATTTTACAATATTAATAACTATTTTTACAATGTTTAATAGCATTTCAGAATGAATTTTAATTGGCCGTATATATTCTTCAAATGCATGCATCTTGCCCACAAGTGTTTGGGTGATATCTTACTTTTTCAGAATACTAAGGCATTCCACAATGATCATTATATCAGTAGGAGAATATGATGGCTGCCAATTCCCGTTTGAAGTTCATTAATTGGTGTTTTCTCTGGCCAGATCTGAGTTAGGTCTTTTTGGATGTGGTCATGAGATAATAGCATTCTAAAATTAGGCCTCACCAAATGAGACCCAAAGTGATCCATTAGAACCAAACCTGCAGGCCATATTGCCAGTCCACATGTGGTACCCAGCAGCCAAGAATGAAAAAGCAGGGTCCAGCCAGCCAGTAGCCCTTCTGTCCATATTCGCCACAGCTGGCTGCATTTGTAAGCCTGGTAGAAAAACCTACGGATAGGTTCCACATTTGCTTTGAGGGTGGTCACCATTTTCCACTACAGGAAAGCAAACTGTTCATAAACGTTACCTGAACACAATTTGCCTTCTCATTTAACAGCTGAAGGCAACCAGTGTTTCTTACCAGACTTTTTAAAAACTGAGACATAGTTGTTTGAGCCTCATCTACAGGATGGTTGCATTTTATTATCGTACTTAATTCACAAAAGAATCAACAAACCATTTGCTATTGGTAATGGCATTTGGGTCGCATATGAACTGTTAAAATCTTTCTTCAGATTTCTCATTGTAACCATGAATGCCAACATCTTTCTCCATTATACTCTTTATAACAACTACTGACAAGTAGTAAAACTAGCTACTTTTGAGTTTTTTCTTATTCTTCAGCCCCAAATGCCATGGGACAGTGACCTGAAATTATAAAATAACCCAAGAAGTGGGCACAGGAAGTAAAAAGAAAGAGGCATTAGCTCTTCCTTAGGCCATTCATTAAATAGGTAATCAGCTTCTAAATATTAATAACACAAAGTTAGTAAGGTCTGTGGCAAGTATGAGCAGGCCCACGGGAACACAGGAAGGGTCAGTGTCAACATCAATTTTTTTATTCTGGCTTAGTTGGTTTTAGAAATGAAATCAGGAGACTCTTTTAAAAAAGGAAACCTAAAATATATCATTGAGATATTTTCAATATCATTTTCTAGGTAATTTTCTTATTTTCCACAAAATTATACCTACAGTATGTTTTCTTGGATGAAATAATTACATGTTTTCTCTTGAGAACATGGAATCCTTGAAGAATGATTGTTCCACACCCTTATTAAGAGCGTTACTATGTTTACGTTATCTCTTTTTGCCAGCTTTTTACTTTGACCTTATTTTTGTCCACCAAACACTTGTGCAGCAGAGACATGTATTTGATTTGCTTCTATAAGGATTTGGATGCTCTTGTTCTGTATTTTATCTGCCTAGAGAGGCTTGATCAACAGTGAATTTAAAGCACTCCTTTCTCCACTCTAGTGTGCATAGGTAAGAATCACCTGGAAAGCTTGTTAGAAGAGAGACACCCCAGGGATCTGATTCATTAAGTCCAGGGTTGGGTCTGAGAATATGCATTTTAACAAGCTTCCAGGTGATGCTGTGACTGTTATACCAGGGCCTAAAGGGTATGGCATTCGAGAAGCGACTAGTTTTACAAACTAAAATAACATGTTCAAGAATATACTTATCATGGATTCCATGTATATATACATATTTTACAAACACTGAATAGTGTTTTACCTGCTTCTTTTATCTAGTGATGTGGATTCTTTTTATTATAAAGAACATTTTGTTTTAAAGCAGGCTTTTAAAAATGTAGTGGAAACCTTTGTTCCTTTTTCATTTTTCTCTCTCTTATACACACAACACACGTATGTACACACCCCTTCCCCAACATTCCCAGAACTTGAGGATAACAAAAACCTAGGGATTTGATTTCCCTGTTCCTTTGGTAAACCTAATTACTTAATTGAATGTCATTTTTGAAAGAATTTTAAATCTTTTATATAAATGGGAATAAAAGTGAGTAAACTATATATAATGCTTTTCAGCAAAGAAAAAAGTGGTGATTGGTCATTTTTTGCATTTCTGTATTAAAATCTAGATTTTTACATTTCTGAGACAGTAAGAAATAGTAAATCCATTGCTAACTTTCAGACATCACATTATTGACTTTTTAAAATAATTTCTCTTCCTTCCCAAAGATGGGTGTCATAGACTCTGCTAAAAAATATAAAACTACCTTCTCAGTTACTATTATTATCTCTATCATGGGTTTTCTTGTTTACAGAATTCTTTTAGGTTAAATTCTGTCCCTCATGCAAATTTTTCTAAAAGGAGTTTCTTAATTCTTGTTCTAAAAAAAGGTGAGTGCCCTTCTCAGCATATATTCCCAGCATTCTTAGGGTAAATTATTTTTGACTTGTGTCCCTGTGTGACATCCTTAATAAAAAAATTCCAAATTTCCTAAGTTCCAAGTGACATAGTTTTAGACTTAACTATCCAAATAACTAACATTATGTAAAGCTTAACAATTCTCAAACTACCTTTACAGTATTGTCTCTTTGATCCTCATGAACTTCCAAATTTTAAACTAGAGCTCTACAAATTGAGAAATATTTAATTTTTCTCATCCAGTTAATAAATTTGTTCATTATACACGTGTTGAACACATCCTATATGGCAGGTCTTACATTAAATGCTGGAAATGAGATGAACAAAATAGTCCCTGACTTCCTGAATTTCCGGATATAGAAGAAAGCAAAGAATTATAGTCACCATGTCAGTTGCTAAAATAAACCTCATAGAGAGGGTGTCAGAAGGGGTAGGACAACAGAAAAAGGTCACCTAACTTATGAGAATCCAACTTTTCAGTGGACAATGCATTTGATAGTTTTTACCTGTCGTTTAGTACCCTTTTCACAAGCACTGTCATTGACAAGCATTTTAGCAGTTGCATGGCCTCCTTTAGCCTCTGTGGGGCAATAAAACACAGGAATGAGCTCTTGACCTTCAAAAGGAAGCCTCAGACAAATAATATCACTAAACTGCAGTCTAAATCAGCTTTCTGGCATGTACTTTGTATCATCCTCAATTCATTAAGGTGCAGAGAAAAAAATGATATTCTCCTTTATATGTTTGTCACATTTTTTAATTCTATTTTTTTGTTTTATAACATTAAGAAGAAGAGTTTAATAGTACATGCATATAATTTATAAACTCAAAAATACACATGTTGGGTGTCCATACTCAAAACTGTCCTACTGATAAGGAAGCATGATCAAAACACTTTGATAATTACTGATCTAAGTCATGAGCATCTTAAAGATAATTTATAAATTATATAAAAGGGACTTTTAAAATCCCTATTAATGTTCTGGAAAAATCTCTCTAAGGCAGTCTTGCACAATAACAGGTCACTTCCTCAGGCCACAACTGTCTGCTCCTCACCTCTGTGAAAATTGGGCTTTGATGGCTAGTGGAAATTTCTTTCATGAGTGGGGAGTGGAGAGCTAAGAACAGAAGGAGCTAAAAAGCTAGAAGATAAAAACAGTCCTATGGGACTGCTGATTATAACTATTGTGTCCAGTGCTTATAAATCAGTAAATCCAGACCTCTTCCTTCCTTTGCAAAATGTAGTGTATTTAATGATAAAAATTAAAAAAACCTTAAATTTTCTAAAACCAATCATGTTCGTTTGTAGTCAGTTTAATTTCTTCAATTTAATTCAAGAGGCTGTTCCAAGAATTATTAATTTTTTTAAAAAGAATGGGGAAAAACTTAATGTTTTGGTTATGAAAACGTCGGTGCTGCTTTAAATGAAAAAAGTTAAATGATTTCTGTCATTGTCATAGGTCAAAATTATATCTTAACTGAAAATACATTGTACATCCAACCTTGCATGGATTTGTCAGCATTTGTAATGGATGGGACACACACATTGGGAATAATAATAAATGCTTTTTACTTACTATCTCATTTCCCACTCCAGAATTCTAAAAGACAACCCATTAGAACATTGGCATAGTGTGTAGGCTGTTATTTTCCTTTTCTTAACTTTAAATATTCTCAATCAATGGTAACTTGAGGGTATCCAGGCACACTTGTGGAATTTAGATTTTTAGGTAATGGTTAGCATTTTTTACTAGAAACCTATAGGAACTCTGTGTCTCTGTTTTTCTCTAAATGTAGTAGTAGAAAAATATTACTTTTGTAATTTAGGATATTATGCTTTAGGAAAATAAATTAGGTATTTAGTGATGGAATAAGAGTAGAACTTTGGCTTATGAATATATTGATTCCATGACATATCTCAGGAGCTGATCTTTATATCTGACTGTTACCATCATTATTCTATACTGGTCTATATTTTCCTCCCTTTGCCATTTTCTCCTAAAAAAGAAAATCTCCTTAAAAGACCAGTCATTTGAGGTGCTTCTTAATCAAGATATGGGTGAACTTGGCAGGACATAGAGTAATCTGAAATGCTGGAATTGCTGATTCATTGGCAAAATCATAAAGTAACTCTGCTTTCTACCAGCAAATTAGCACTGTAAGAGATTTCCAAGTTTCAGCAGTGTGCCCTATAGGCTTGCATTATATCATGCCTGATGATGTATGTCATCATCATCATCACTAAAGCCTTTATTAAGCTTGTTGTCAAAATACGGCATTGTGCCACATGCAAATGAGCTTGGTTCCTTTCTTTTGAGAAGTTTCAGATAGAGATTTCTTTTATCACAGAGTGTTTAATATTAAAAAAGATTACTTTGTATTAAACTATAAAACATGAAGTTGTTTTAAAACATGACATTTGTATAGTAACTTGAAATCTTTGCTTTGAAATTGCAGCTGATGTTCTAAGTGAAGAAGCGATATTGAAATGGTATAAAGAAGCACACGTTGCTAAAGGCAAAAGTGTTTTTCTTGACCAGATGAAGAAATTTGTTGAGTGGTTACAAAATGCGGAAGAAGGTACGATCCCATTTAACAACTTTGTTGGTCATTAAACAAACACTTTCTCATTATACTTCAAAATATTGACTTCTTAGCAAGATTTTTCTTGCTATCTTAAGTTCTTGAAGTATCTTTCATATCAAGCATTTTGCCTACATCTTAGCTCTCCTTTCTAAAATCAAGGCAATAAAAATTGCTGCATGGTTTTAAAATAAAAAACTTAAATTATCCACCCTAATGGAGAACAACGAGGAAGCAATAATCAGCAGATGTGAAAAAAAAATACATTTGGCTTCATCACACATTATGGGGCACTATAGGTTTTTATATCACCTTCACCAGTTGACTGGTATTTAAACTGGGAACACAGATGAAAGAATAATCATGGGTGAGAGTGAATCCAACTAAGACTAAAAAGTTTATCTTAGATGATCCAAAGAAGAAAAAAAGTTATATTGTCCAATGATATATGCAAGCACGTTGTGTTTTTAGAAAGGCAAATTTCACTTGAAAGCAAAAAGGAGCAAGAGTTTGCTATCTGCCCTCACATATAACTATATATAATAAATGGGTGCACAGCGTAAAAGAGTCCTGGGGTGATGGCGGGGTTGTGTGTTTAGGGGGGAAGGGGTTGACTAGAAACTCTCGACCTTGTGTAAAGGAATCTGGGGGGAAATACCTGACTTTTTTCTTTCTGCTCTTCTAGAATCTGAATCGGAAGGTGAAGAAAATTAAATGGCTCACCAAGCACAATACCTAGGTTACCACACAACACTTCTTGATTGGGAATGCTGAACCATTTGGGGAGAGAAACTTGACTTCTGTTTTCACAAAGGAAAAAAAAAATAGGCTAGGCTTCCCTTCTGCAGAGGGGGAAATGGTTTTTGTTTTTGTTTTGTTTTTAAATGGAGCCCTGAGGCATCAGCTATTATACTTGGGACTCTACCTCTCACTCACGATATGCTAACTTAAAGCCATTCAACAAGGAGTCAAGTAGGAATCTGAAATTAAATACTCAACAGACTCCTCTTTTTTAGCTGTATTTTTCAGGTACTATGTGGTGAACGCCCCACTGGTGTCTATTACAGGGCCACTTTGGTAGTTGTGTATCTGCTCGTGTATGTGATTTGACAAACCAGTTTTTTAAAATAAATGGCTTTTTAAAAATCTGGGCTTATATCTTCAGAGCTTTTATTTCTTTACTGTACACAACTTCTTACACAGATGGCATTTCAGTGTTATGCTTTTCCCCCATCCAAAATGTTGGATGGTTATATTTTGTCATCTATAAAAACTACTCTGTTCCTTTCATCATCATAAGTAATACATTTCAGTTATCCTCATAGTGAAGTAGAAATGAACCCCAAAATACATGCACATAGCATTATACCATGAGGTTATATTATTAATAATTGGACATGTAAGTATATGTTTCACATTCCTCATGTTTTCTTCAGCACTATTTCCTCCCTACTTAGAGGAGAGCTGAAAGATTTATATATATAAATAGATGTTTATTTATTTTCATTTGTAACTAAGTGATTTTATTCTTTAAATTATTCTGTTCTCAATAGTAACAATGTAAAACAACTGATCTTTTGGGAAAACTTATAGTTTTATTACAAAAATTCTTGAACAACTTAAGGTACTGCCCTATTGCTGATAGTAACCTCAAAGAAAGCGAACATTTTATATGAATCAGAGTTAAAAATAGGAGACATTGGTAAGCAATAAACTCATTAAGGTAAATATAAGAAAAACTTTATAATTGTTGGGTCATCATCCTGTATCAAAAGATGGTTTTCTAGTCTCCTGTTTGTCTTCAGGAAGAAAAAATACATATATTTTTCCTATGACTTCACCACGTACCTAAATCTGGAACATGATGGATTCCTCCCATCTTTTAGATGCTAACCTTTTGATAAATGGCTTTCTTGCCATGTAGTTAGAACACTGTCAAGTTCTCTGTTCCAACAAGAGACAGAGAAATATCAATTTGAATAGATCTTTCTGAAAAAGCATCCATATGTGAAAATGTTATTTTCATTATACAGGAAATAATGACAGGACAACTGTGGCCAAGGATGATTGAAAGTCAGAGAATAAAGAGCTTTTACAGCATAGCCCTGGGGGACATACGTATTCTTTCCGAAATTGACCTACTTGATAATGTCCCTCTTTCATATGCTGGTGCTGTTTTCCTTCCCAGTCTTCCCTTTCACAATTGCCCTTCTCCTGTTTTATAAAAGAAAGTAATAACTCATCCGTCCCAATATGGTACACTGCCCTAGGGATGAAAAACATATGGTACTAAACAAAAGGACGATTCTAGAATGTGTTGCTCTTATAGGCTAGTCCCTTGGGAGAAAAGCTGCAAACTGAAGTGAGAGGCCTGATTTCTTCCAGGCCACTGATTCATGGGAAGTCTCTATTATCTATCTACCCTTCCATCTATCAAAAATTAGAATCATGAATTTAAATGGGAGTCACATCATAGAATGTATATTAATGTGTTTATTTGAACTGAAAATTTTAATTGAAAAGTAAATTTGGCCAGCTAACTGGACAATTGCTGACTGCCAGGAGACAGCAGGCACATTCCATAAATAAAGTTAAATCTGCAACTCTAATATATTGACAAAAATTAAAGGTAAAATATTGAAGATTACATTCAACTTAAGGTAAGAATTTTGTTGACGCTTGTATGTCTCATTTTGCATTTAAATTTTTCTTTTTTTTTTTTTTGAGACAGGGTCTTGCTCTATTTCCTAGGCTAGAGTGCAGTGGCATCTTAGCTCACTGCAAGCTCAAACTCCTGGGCTCAAGCAATATACTTAATTTTATATATCAGTATGTAAGAGAGGTATCACATCACTTTAGGTAAACATGAATGAAAAGTGTGAGAGTCACTGTTAGAACATACTTGACTTTGTTTTCTCCATGGTTTTTAAGGCAACCAAACTGAGACCCAGAAAAGCACAAAGTTGTCCAAGTTCTCAGAGTTAGTGACAAAGATGGAACTAGAAAGTCCCATGTTCAGGAACCAATACCTATGCTATTTTCTAATCTATAACTGTAACAATTATGAACTACTTAACATTTTCCAGGAGAGTATTTTTCCCAAACAGAACTTGAGATAGTGATTTCAGGTTAAGTGAGCATGGGGGCAATGCCCAAACAGCATGGACTTAACAAATCCTCAGGCCCAAAGCCGTCTCTTTCTCTGAAAGACAAGTTCCTCTGTTGTTGTTGTTTAATAAAGACTGTTCCAGTTATAGAAGTAGTTAAACTAGTTACCTATTGCTGTGGAACAAATTATCCCAACATTTAGCAGCTTTAAAACATAAACATTTATTATGTCACAATTCCTGTGGGTCAGGAATCTGGGAGCAGCTTACCTGGGTGGTTCTGGCTCAGGGCATCTCATGAGGTTACAGCCAAGCAGTTGATTGGAGCTCCAGTCATCTGAAGGTTGTAGGATCTGCTTCTGAGCTGACTCACAGGGTTGTTGGCAGACCTCAGTTCGCTGCTAACGTTTAGCCAGAGCTTTCAGTTAGGCTGCCTGAATGTCCTCATGGAATAATAGCTGGCTTCCTCCAGACTGAGTGATTTGAGAGGAGGAGACCAAGAAGGAAGCCATCATTTAATAACCTAATAATGGAAGTGACATCGCATCACTTCTGCCATATGCTATTGGTGACACTCGGACGAACCCTATACAAGGGAACTGCGTGAGAGTGTGAATACCAGGACATAGGGATAATTGAGGGCCAACTTGGAGACTAGCTACCACAGTAGTACATACATACATACAAAAATAATTTCTGGATAAATAAATATTTTCACCTAGCATTAAAGCAATGAAAGCACTAAAAGAAAATATAGGAAATATCTTTATAACTTTGGCACAAGGAAAGCATGACACAAAAGCAAAAAAAAATTATAAAAAGTTAAAAAAAATTTCCATTCTGCAAGGTACATGAATGATAAACAACCAATAATATGTGGGATCAGTAGAGCTTCAACAGGTTGATAAAAATAACAAGGATTTAACAATACATAAAAAGAGCTTCTATAAATTTATAGGAAAAAATAAGCAATTCAATTGAAAAATGCAGAAAGAATATGAAGTCAATTCACATGGGCAATTAACATGAAAAGGTCCTCAATCTTAATGTTAATTGGAGATGTGCAAATTGAAACAATAAAATAAAATGCTTTGCTTATTAGGCTGGAAAAAATACTCAAATCAGTAACCAATGGTGTTGGTATGGAAAAATGGGTTCTATTCACACATGGCCTTTAAAGTTAAAATTTGACAATACATGTCAAAAATTTTGAAATACATATCCATTGACCCAGCATTGCCATTTGTAGAGATCATTCCATAGGTGTACCCAAAGAGCTATGTGCAATGATCACTATATTAGTGACAGAACTGGTAAATGTAAAATGTCTATGAGAAGGAGACTAATTAAATAAATCATGATAAATCCATATCAGGGAATGAGGTAAACTCAAAAAGATGTCATAATATATCATTAAGGGAAAAATGCAACTTAAAAAGAATTTTTTTCCACTAAAAAAAGCTATGTGTGTATATATAATATACCTTTATAAATACATTAAAAAGGAATAACATTCTCTAATTATTGTGGTAAATAACTTATTTCTGTATATATCTTGGGCAGTGATAGGAAAAAAGAGAAGGACTTTTTTCTTTTTACACTTTATACTTATTTGAATTTCTTTAGAAAGAGCATCCAATAGCTTCATAATTTTAAAAATGTTTATTTTGGAAAATATTAAAAAACTGTTGGAAGAAACTAAACATTACATAGTATTCAACCTCAGAGATGAGGACTCCTAACTTTCTTATACTTTTAAATACAGTATAAGCATATAGTTTTGCTTAATTCCTTAAAAAATTAAGTCCAATCTGTATCAGTTTTATATCCTGCTCTTTAATAGTGTTTTGTAAAATTTTATCATATCAATAACTGTTATTCAAAAACATGATTTTTAAATATATAATTGTTCTTGGTGTGGATGGGGCATAATTTATTATTCCATTGTTCTACATAAGGTATTCTACAACTTTTTGCTTTAAAAAATTACCATTTAAAATTTATTTTATACATTTTTGTTCATCTATGTTTATTTAGAAAAATAGGGAATTGGGGTCAAAAGATTTGAACATGTTTAACAATGTGATCTCATTTTCTGAATTTGCATTTATACACATGAATGCATTTTGCTGCCATTTGGAGCATAGTTCAAGGAAATATCATTTCAATAAGAAATAAAAACATCTGTTATCTAAAAATAGAAAAATTTGGAACTTCTGGAATTCAGCAGTTTCCAATTTATAAAATTTCGTAGGGCTAAAGGGAAATAAAAATCTTTCTTTTTCAAGCCAAGAAACCAACAGTCATGGGACACATCAGGTCCTGCATGGTCATAGCATCGTCTGGTTTGAGCCAAGGTGTGTCCCGTTACTAATTATTAAACACCTCCCCAGCTGAGGCTGATTCACTGTCTCTGACCTCTCCTTCCCCCAGGTAATGGCAATTATTTCCTTTCTGCTCTCTATACTTTTGAAAAACAATAGACTTCAAGGTCCCTCCTGGTAGATACCCCTACACTGCTCTGACCCTCTACGTGTGAAATAGATGACTGTGAAATGTTTCTGCCATGAAAAACACATTTTAGAGCTAGTCTTTGCTTATCTAAAATCTCTACATTTTGGTTTTATGTGTGTTTTGACTATTTTATTGACATACAACATATAGATAGGTGCATCTAAGTCTATGGGTTGAATGGAAACAGCACACCTGTATTACTAGCTACCAAACAAGCCCCCTCATGCCCCTCCCACTGCAACCTCCACCCCTCAAGGGAAATCATGATTCTGAATTATGACAGCACAGATTCACTTTGCTTGCATTTGAAATAAATGCACATAATATTATTTTGTTAATGGCTTCTTTCACTCTGTTTTAGCTTTTGGGCTGTTAAAGCTTTTTTGTGGTTGGGTACAGTTGACCTACCAACAATAATGCCCAGCTCTTTCGGCAGGAACATGTGAAACATGAGAACGTTACATTTTAATGAGCCAAAATGTTGCACTATTCTCTTGGCAGAGAATAATTCCTAGGCACGTATCTGTTTTTCAGAGATAATTTTGGAGCACACGTTTTTCCTCACGCTAGTCATTACAAAAAGGGAAATCATCTTCTCTGGAAGAGTAGTCACATTTTCTATGGGCAAGATAGAGGGTTTTGTAATGAAAACATAGATTACTCTGGCTTTAGTTATTTGTACTTCATCCCACATTTGGCTTTTGCTGCTGTGTAGTGGAGAAGCAGAGATACGAAATTGGCATTGGCTGACTTGAGCTTGGAGGCAGCATTCTGCCATTTAATTAGCTGTTTAATTAGCAAGTCACTTAACTCTTGGTATTTACTTTGCTTAATTGTAAAATAAGGGCCTGGAAAAAATCAGTCCTTAAACTGGGACTGTGAACCACCCAAAGTAATACGTAAAACTCCGTTTTCATCATATTCTCAGTGGTCTGTGACCTAAGAAAAATAAAACATAATTGGAGGCCGGGTGTGGTGGCTCACGCCTGTAATCCTAGCACTCTGGGAGGCAGAGGCGGGTGGATCGCTCGAGGTCAGGAGTTCGAGACCAACCTGACCAAGAGTGAGACCCCCCCCCCGCCCCCCCCCCCCGGCCCCCGTCTCTACAAAAAAAAACACAAAAACATAATTGGGCTACAATGCTGATCCTCAAAACTCAGCATGCATCAGGATCACCCAAAGGGGTTGCTAAAACTGATCACTTCCCTCCTTTTGTCCCAGTGTCTGAGTGAGTAGGTCTGGACTGAGGTCTAAAGATTTGCATTTCTAACAAGCTCCCAGGTGATGTTGATCTTTCTGTGTCAGAACCAGAACCACACTTTGAGAACTGTTGGGTCAAATAGTTACTAACGTACATTCGTGTGCTGACTTTCTGAAGTCCACGATGCCTTCAGCAAAGGAGACAGATTATATTGTGCTCAACCCTGTATCTTTCATTGCCTTACAGGACAGCACATAGCCTGGCAGGAAGTTGGTGTTCAGTAAATGTTCGAATGAATAAATGTGTGAATGTGCATTAGAAATTCATTTTCTATACCTTCTTTAAAAAGTTCAGCATCAGGCCCACAGCCTGCTATGTATCGAGAATTTGGATTAATGCACTACATTGAAATAGATCATTATTGATTGTGTCATTCTTTGGAACAGAGCCAATAAAATGTGCACCCATAAGTGATTCATAAAATGAGACTGACACTATCCCTTATTATTTCTTTCCAAGTGAAGCAAAAATACTTTCCTGTGAGGCCTAACCCAGCTCTGTAATAATGCATTTGTGGGTGTTGACCACTCAATGTTGACCAACTGTGAGCCCCCCTCAGCCTTCCTCCTGCATCCTAGATCAGGTCTAACAAAGGTAAAACACCACCACGTTGGGTCAGTAGTTCTTGAACTTTAGTGTGCATCAGCATCACCTGGGGGCTTATTTACTTACAGGTTACTGGCAGCAGTCCCCGAGTTTCTGACTCAGTACATGTGGGGTGGGGCATTTCTAACAAGTTGCCAGGTGATGCTGCCTCTGCTAGTTCAGTAACCACACATTGCGAACCCCTGGGCTAGTTTCTAATCCTTTAGTAACCGGCAGGTTGCGGCAACCCAGCCCCATAGGAGGGGACCTTGATTCAGACCAGTTTAAAAGCTATGGAATTTCCCTAATTTCTAACTTAGCGCTCCCAAACTCCTGTCTCTTCTGAAATCCTAAAGTATTTTCAAGAGGTACAGGAGGGTTGGAAATATCTCAAATTCAAACAGCCTAGGCTTCTTACAACAGACTAAATCTTTTGAGTAAATCCTAGACCTTTTCTTAGCATTCTCTTTTCCCTTTAGCAGAAAAATCTCATGGTTTTCTAAGTGTAGTCCCCAGACCAGCGGTATCAATATTACCAGAAAGCTAGCTAGAAATGCAAGTGTCAGGACTGACTAAATCAGAAACTCTGGGGGTGGACCCAGCAGTTTAACTTAACAAGTCCTCCTGGTGAGTCTGATGCATGCTTAGGCTTAAGAACCACCGGCCTAACCCAAACTTCAGGTGTCAAAACATCTTGGAACACATTCCTACAGAGACATAAAGGTAAGTGGACAATTACAACAAAAGGCCCAGGCTTTTTGGGCACAAGATAAGGGATTAGCAGGATGGTAGATTTCGCTTTTCTTAAAGGCTGATTAGAGAATGGAAAATATCTCTAGTGGCAAGATGACCTGGCATTCTTCAGGGGTTTTCACCTGAAATAAGTGGAGCGTGGATATCAGTACTCTGTCGCTATATGACTCAGATCGAGCTATGGAAATAGCTGGTAGCTAATCTGAACTCATTCTCAAGTGCATGGGAACACATTCTGAAAAGTAATAGTTCTTCTAAAACTGGTTTTTCTCCATTTTTTAAAAATTTTCTTATTGAGCAATGAAATGAAAATGTATTCAGGGTGTTTTTTTCCTTTCTGTTTTCCAGTATGCTCATCAACAAGCACAACGGCAGGTTTTGTAGTACCAAACAGCAGCTTTTCTAAATACAGTGGAATCTAGGAGATGATGTTTACAACATATCTCAAACTTCTGGGGAATAGAGAGGAACACAGGCAACAGAGTAGCAAAAGATGAATTTTACATGTACATGCATGTAGGAGTCTAGAAAGGAAGGTACTAGGCTAACAAGCTTGTAACAAAAGATTTTTAGGGCTGGGCGCGGTGGTTCACGCCTGTAATCCTAGCACTCTGGGAGGCCAAGGCGGGCAGATTGTTTTGAGCTCAGGAGTTCGAGGCCAGCCTGACCTCTTTTAAGAGTGAGACCCCCCCCCCCCGCCCTCTCTACTAAAAACAGAAAGAAATTATATGGACAGCTAAAATATATATATATAGAAAAATTAGCTGGGCATGGTGGCACATGCCTGTAGTCCCAGCTACTTGGGAGACTGAGGCAGAAGGATTGCTTGAGCCCAGGAGTTTGAGGTTGCTGTGAGCTAGGCTGACACCACAGCACTCTAGCCCGGGCAACAGAGTGAGACTCTGTCTCAAAAAAAAAAAAAAAAAAGATTTTAAAACTCCGGTGTGGCATTAATGCTAAGGATAAAATAACAAAGGATATATTTGATCTTTTATTTGAGGGGGGATGCCAACCTTAAAGTTTTTCCATGGATTTTAGAAAAGCTGTTCATTTTGCCCATATGGCCTCTAGTCTTTTGTTCAAATCAAAACATGTTTCACATCGTAGCATGTACATGCTAAATGGCTTCAGAAATATGAACAATGATAATGGCCCAAGAATTCTTTACTAGCATATTGTTTAATTTCCAGATATTTGGATTTTTCTTATATATGATTGCTATTGCTTTCTAGTTTAATTTCGTTGCAGTGGAAGAACATATACAATATGATTTCAATGCTTTTAACATTTATTGAGACTTGTTTTATAGCCCAGCATGTGGTCTGTCTTGGTGAGTGTACTATGTGCACTTGAAAACAATATGTATCCTGCAGTTGTTGGATGTAGTGATCTATAAATATTAATGGGGTCTTGGTGGTTGATAGTGTTGTTTAGAGATTCTGTGCCTTTCATGAATTTTTTGTTTGCATGGTTGTATCCATTGCTGAGAAAGGGGTATTAAAATCTCTGGCTATGACTATAAACTGTCCATTTCTGTTTATTTTGGCCAAATTTTTTGCTTCATGTGTCTGGAAACTTTGTTATTAGATCCATACACTTTATGATGGCTGTGTCTTTCTCATGAATTGACCAATTTTTCATTATAAAATATCCCTTTTTACCTCTGGTAATAATCTTTTGAAGTCTGCTTTATCTGATACTAGGATAGTCACTCCACCTTTCTAGGCATTCAGTTGCATGGCATATCTTTCTCATATGTTCACTTTCAAACTATCTGTGTCTGTGTCTTTATATTTAAGGTATGACTTTTGCATATAGCACATTACTGAATCCTTTAAAAAAAATCCATTCTGATAATCTCTGTCTTTTAAATGGTATGTTTGGTCCATTATTGATGTGGGTGGATTTAAGCTTACAATTTTACAGTTTTTTCCAGTTTGTCTCCTCTGTTTTTATTCCTCTGTCCCTCTTTTCCCACTTTCTTTTTGGATTACCTTTTAGGCTGCCATCTCTGTCAGATATTATTTACTTTGGCAGAAGCAAGAAAAACCTGTTGTTTTGTTAAAATCACTATAGGTCCTCTGGGCAAATGCTGTTGTGCTGAAGGAGTGCTTCCTTCAGGTCATAACTTATCACGTCACAAAATTAATATTATGTCTTGTTATGTTTCAGTTGATAGGAAAAACACAAAGTTATAAATACTGGCATATTTCCTGGTAGTTTTAGCATCATTTCTACTGGAAGCTGTTCAAAGCACTTACAGATAATGATAATAAACCACTTTAGAAATAGAGTTTGGGTTCCATTATATTCTAGAACTTATTCAATGCTTCATTTTTTATTATAGCATAATATCAATATATAGATACCAAAATATGTATTAGGATTCTACCAGAGAAAGAGAACCAATAGGAGATTGGAGATATATATATACACACAGGCACACGTGTGTGTATATGTGTATATGGGGGAGAGAGATTTATTGCAAAGGATTAGCTTATGTGTTGTGAGCTGATTAGGCAAGTCTGAAGTCCATAGGAAGGTCAGTCTGGAACTCTTGGGCAAGAACTAAGGTTGTAGCCCACAGGTAGAATTTCTTCCTCAGAAAAACCTAATTTTTGCTCTTAAAACTTTTCAACTGGTTGACTAAGACCTAATCAGATTATGAAGATAATCTCCTTTACTTAAAGTCACCTGATTATAGATGTTAATCATGTCTATAATACACCTTAGCTAAATTCACACATAAAATGAACCATCATATATATTAATATATACATATTTAAGAACATTAATAAATAGAACCAATCATGGAAGAACCAAAAGAACTGTGAATTTTAAACCTGTTAGAAATGACAAATGTATAACCTAGTAGAAAGTAAAAATAAGATTTGTGACAGGGCACAGTGGTTCATGCCTATAATCCTAGCACTTTGGCAGGCCAAGGTGGGAGGATTGCTTAGGGCCAGGAGTTCAAGACCAGCTGGAGCAAGAGCAAGACCCCATCTCTACAAAAAATAGAAAAATTAGCTGAGAGTGGTGACTCATTCCTGCAGTCCCAGCTACTCAGGAGGCTGAGGCAGGAGATTCGCTGGAGCTCAAGAGTTTGAGGTCACATTGCACTCTAGCTAGGGCAACAGAGTGAAACCCTGCCTCCAAAAAAAAAAAAAAAAAAGAATTTTGTTTGTTATGGCAAAAGTCCCAATAATACTGGAATCCTCCCCTGATAGATCACCCTCTCCTCCTCTCCATGTCTACTTCCTATCAGGCTCCCAAGAGAATCATACACACAACAATAAAGAGAAAATTGAAATCACGGTATCACTATATCCCATATAGATAATGTCTTTTACAGGGGATGGGAAAAAGTGATTAGGAGCACACTGAATACACTCTGTGCCTACTCCTTCCCCGTGCCTCCCCACACCTGTCTGTATCTCGGTTCTAACATATTTAGAGATATCTGTAGAGAGAAAGAGACGGGCAGGCTCCACGAGGACCCTAATACTACTTACCTACCAAGCCATGGAGAGAAAAGAAGAGAGAAGTTGTTGGCCAGAGGGCAGACACTGCTGTCTCTATCTCTGCTTACAGCATGGAGGCAGGAGGAGCTTCCATACCGAAGGGTTCACTTTCTGACACATACGGGGTCCCTACTCATGAGTAACTATCTCTTCATCCATGTCTGTAAACATGATGGTGAGATCAACAACTTTTATTCCTTGAAAGTAAGAGGTGTAGGTAAGATGTGGATGGAGACAGGGCTTAGCATAGGCAGAGGAAATTTTAACATCCACTCCTATTTAACTTTTAGTAAAAATTTAAACAAACAAACAAACAAAGAAGAAATTAAGGCAACTTACAAAAAGACATTCTTGTATATTAACTTCTTATTTATTAGTTGGTTTTCTGCACATCTTTTATGAAAGTTCAAATTTCTAGCAATATCATAAAAATACTACAAGGTTTCTTTTAATACATAATTAAATTTGACAAAACATGAGTGTTTTCTATTTCTCTAGATTATAACAAAGTATATAATATTCACAGATTGTTTTCATTTATGGCTAAATTCCAGTGCTCAGTAAAAGAAGAATGAGTAGAGAGAGGTAGATAACGATGACAAGATTTCAATTTTTCTCTCTAAAATTCTACCGATTGATACCTACAGTTTTTAATTATGGCCAGAGCAAAGAGCCTGGGAGAGCAGGAGTAATGAAAAATTACTATGGTAGAGTCAGTATATTTTAATACACAGGCACACATGCATTTATATGTTTTTTATATGTGTGTGTATCTTTAGTCATTATCCTTTTAAAATATATATATAGTAATCAAGCTGAGCATGGTAGCATGTTCCTGTAGTCCCAGCTACTGGGGCGGCTGAGGTAGGAGAATACCTTGAGCCCAGGAGTTCAAGTCCAGCCTGGGCAACAAAGAGAGATCCATCTCTTTAAAAAAAAAAATTAATAATGATTGATTGATTTGTCCAGTAATTTTGTAGCTTACTTTCAGTTCAAATTAGTTTCGTTTTTTTTTTTTGAGATTTTCATGTTTTATTTTAAATGGAAATTTCTTGAAGCTTAAATCAGTTTAGACACATTGACAGTTATGTTAACATTAGAGTTTCATACAAATGAATTTTGACAAGAGAATATTTTCATTTTTCAGTTTACTAAGTCACACGTGCATAGCATAACCAACCAAATGCTTTCTATACTTGTATTTTGGGGGTACATTGCTCTTCTCAAAGCCTAGTAAAAAATATGGCTTCACTTTAAAAAAGTATTCTATTATAGAAAGAGATTTTGAAGCTAAACTTAATATATGCCTGTTTTAAATATTTATTTGCTAAAAGTACAAGAAATTATTAGCTTTTCATATTAGTTTCATTTTTATTTCAGTTTCATTTGGAGTTAGAGTAGAAGAGTTAATGAACAACAACAGAAAAAAATCTTTTGTTTTCTTTAGCATATAATATCTTTCTAAAGAGATAGTCTTACTTGATGGGGAAATTAATGTCTTTATATATTCATCAACAACAATAACATTAATAATAGCTTATGTTCACTGAGTGACTTCTAACAATGGTATTAAACACTGTGCACACCCTATTTTATTTGATCATCACAAATACAATGGTTTAGGTCAATGTAATTCTATTTTCCCATTTTACAAAGATAGAAAAATTAAGGAACCTACCCAAGTTCATACAAGTAATAAAAATGGATCCAATGCTATCTTATTTCAGAAACCATGTTCTTAAAAACTAAATACTACTGCCTACCATGGGGATAAATATACTATTTCACATGGCAGTTACATGAAATAACAAAATAATAATTTTAAAGTGCTGAAAATATTATGAATTCACTTTTTCTTCAGATCAAAATCATACTTCTCAAACTGTCAAGAAAAATCTCTAAAATGGATATTATAACCTTTTCATTTTTTAATAGTTTGGGGAAGAACTATGTTTGTTTATGTTCAAAGTCTGAAGGAACATGGTTTTGGCGGACAAGTGCATCAGATTGATTCAAAAGATCACAGTCTTTCTGTTCTTCATTCTTGTCTTCTCTTGACTTGGTTTTCTCCTCTTGCAAAATCAGAGGGTCGTTGATGACCTCTAAGAGCACATATCTTTCTATGTGTCTACAATTCTATAATTCTTTAAATAAGCTCTGAGACTTGGAGATAATTCAGAACTGCCTTCTGACATCTTTGAACCTATATTCTCAAGGAACCCTAAAGAATGATTATAATAGAAAGATTTAAAGATTTACTAATTCCACAAATCACAATTTTTTTAATGCTCAATGCAATTCATAAACGCCACTTTTAAGGTCCTCCACCATCCTATGGTTAAATATAATCATTTAAGCCAAACATGAATGCCTAATGTTGTTATAGTTAGAGACCAAAGGTTTGTTCATTTTACCTCCTTATGTTAAAAAATAAAGTTATTTTCCATATACAATGATCAACAAAATTTGAAGCAAACAAATTAACTCCCCAGAAGCTATTATGATTTGTGCATTATTTTAGATGTGGGGAAAATATTCTTGTTCTTAAAATTGTTCTGAAATTAACAATGGATTCTAACAGCGAAAGATTTGTAACTAAAGGAATACAGTAGATGCCTTTGAAGATTAGACTGCAAAATATGCTAAAAATGTGAGCATTCAGGAAAATTACATAGAACACATGACAAAATACACCACTTCTGAGAAAAACAAATAGTGCCCGGCTGGTGAGGGCTTGCCAGTGGTAACTCATGGAAGTTAGAGCTGGACAGCTCGCCCACCACATGAAATGTCTGTGCCATTTGCAACATTTGAGTCCCTTGCTAGCATCTCATTTTTGTCCTGGGGGCTGTTCTTCCTTCAGACATAGTCTCACAATGGGAAAAATGAAGAGCAAAGCGGAACATAAGGTATGGAGAGTAGAAGAGATACGAAAAGGAAGATTGTTGTTGACATAATGAAGAACCACTTGCTTTTGTCCACATCTCAGTGTGCCGTTAGCCTTAGAACACTACAGGATACTGTTTCCGAAAAAAAGCGACAGCCTATTTTCTAAGAAATACAGAGTAGTGTAGATATTTCAATTTATATTTTTGTTTTTAAAAACTCAGGTAATACATTTGAGTTGCGCAACACAATTGCAAATTAAGGACTATGGCCTAGTAATGTCTCTTTAGGATGCCTTCGTTTTTTCTTCCCCTTTATAAATACTGAAAATGAATTTAAAAGGTAAAAAACAAAGCTGAAGGTCTCGGTTTTGCAATTTGATTGGAATGGTTAGAGGTGACTAGCTCCTAGGATTGCAATACCCAGAGTAAATGAAATTTAACTTCACGCCTTGCCTTTTTTTATTTGATCTCCCTCAGGCCATATTTCAGCAGGATTTTAGCAGAAAGTGCCGAAGGACAAACAGCAGAACAGCCCTCAGTTTATGACTTCAGAAGGTAAATTAAGGATAGGATGAGAAAGCACGAATCAAATCCAGCCCAGAGAAATGTAGGGAGATGAAATAATGTTCTTAATTCTACGTGGAAGCAGAAACAAGCCATAGACAATCTGGGCTCTGAACCAAATAGGTAAGAGGACAGTCAGAGAAAACTTCAAAGATCAATATTTAATTAAAGAAAATAAAGGTAATACAGTTGGGAAACATTTTTTATATCAATTTGGTCTGATGGTTCTAGACTTAATATAATAAAGATTTAGGGTGAGTTAATGCCACTCAAATTTACAAGAAACCAAAATTAGATTCAGCAGTGATAAGCAGTTCAAACTTACTGAGAGAGTCACTAATTGGATTTAGGTATTGGTGTTTCCTTAAATTATCCTCTACATTATCAATTTGTTAGCCGTTTTGTTAAAGTGAACAAGCTTTCTAATCTCTGTTTCATCAGTCGCCTGTAGGAGAATCCGAGCTGCTTATCATGGCAGCTTAGGCAGCACAATTCACCTGAGGCGGCTTCCACGACCTTCCAGGTCAGTAAACAGGCACAGATTTGAGCAGCGTTGGTCTCACAAACACACACCTACCAGCAACACCACCGGCTACATGTGCAGATCCCACAAAAGAGATGAGCAACAGCTGATCACAGACCATTGCTATGTTAGTTTCCTATTGGCATTAGTGAATCATCACAAATGTAATGACTTAAAGCCTCACAAATTTGTTACTTTACAGTAGGCAGAGCTGCAGTCCTTCTGGATGCCTTAGGGAAGAATCTACATCCTTTCCTTTTTTAGCTTCTAGAGGTTGCCTACATTCCTTGGCTGGTGGCCCCGTCCTCCATTGTCAAAGCAGCATAGCCTCTGCTTCTCTTTTCACAGTGCCTCCTCTGCCTCTTATAGGACCCTTGTGATGACAGGAGACCCATCCTGACAACCCAGGATACTCTCCCCACCTCAAGATCCTTAATCACACCTGCAAAGTCCCTTTGCCATGTAAAGTAACATAGTCACAGGTCCCAGAGATTAGGATAAGGACATCTTCAGTGGCTATTATTCAACCTGCAGCAATTGTCAAAGTGCTAATCAGAATATAAAGATGCTTTATTGTAATGCACATTCACAATGAATGAGGGAAAAGAAATTATAAACCCCACATACTTTAATTACACCTTGATTAAATTAAAGAAATAAATGTCACTAGACAAAGGTTTCCAAGACACCTGGAAGGAATGAAAAGGTGCTGAAACAATTGACTGAGAATGCAAAGTACTAGGTTAGTCATTACTATGTTCTTAGAGAGATAAAGGAGAAAGATAAGAAATAGAGATTATTAGGCTTTTATTTACCATAGAAAATAAGTTAAATCTATATTTATTTATTTAGTTAGGGATAGGATCTCTCTGTGGCCAAGGCTGGAGTACAGTGGTGTGATTATAGCTCATGGCAGCCTCCAACTCCTGGGCTCAAGTGATCCTTCTGCCTCAGCCTCCTGAGTAGCTGGGAATACAAGTGCATGTCACAACACCCACGTAATTTTTTTCAAACTTTTTGTAGAAACAGAGTCTCCCTATGTTGCCCAAGCTCGTCTTGAACTCCTGGCCTCAAGCAGTCCTTCCACTTCAGCCTCCCAAAGTGCTGGGATCACAGGCACGAATCACCACGCCCAGCATAAACTACATTTAGTCTGTTCCTTATCATCCTAAAATGGAATATTTTAGTCTGTTAACCAAAAGGGGAAAGAAACTTTTCTTTAATATTTCAATTTTCTGTTTTTTTACATTTATATTTAATATTTGTTTTTGTTAGTTATACTCTGAGGACTGTTGACTTTAGAACCATTTCATTTTATGGAAAATGTTTATGAAGATATTTGTTTTAGAGAATTGTTTGTTCACTTAAAGTTGTAAACAATGTTTGCTTAGGAGGTTGAATTTCCTCACTAGCCTGGTGATCACTATTGACTATAACTTCATTGATCCTGTTGTAATCAACTCAGCCAATTATAAAAAAAAATAGTTTAGTCATTTAAGAGTGTCTCATAGCCTTCTTATTTGTGAAGCTTTATTTGCAAGAAAATACTTTGTTGATTTTTAAAATAGTCAGTTTTGAAACACTACGTAAGATTTTTCCATTCTCAGTACAATATTTTTATGAGTCTTTTGATCCTTCTATCAACTCTTTTCAATAGTGTGCACTTGTATCTTGCATGTGGATATCCAGTTATCTCAGCATCTGTCTTATTTTTCGTAGGTTTGAAATTTTTCATAATTAAAATTGAAAAACTTTAAACTATTCTTATGACCATTCAAAAACATACATTTGAAATTATATTTTAAGAATCTAATGGCACTTCATTTCTTTCATTGCCACGTGTAATTTTGAAATGTCTGTGGTAATGCAAATGGATTTGAAATCCATACAAACTTTTAGAATATCAAATAGTTCAAGGTAATGTGGAAGCTTTCGTTGTAACATGGATTTTACAGCAATGACACTTCAGCAAACCTAAACCCCACTAATAGTGCACACCATCAGTCATAAATGATGGGAAAACCCAAAGCATAGGCTATCTTGAAAGTCAAAGAATAAATGCTTCAAAATAAAAAAAAATCATTTGAAAATTTAATCATTTAAATTTATTACACTTAGGCCAGGTGCCATGGCTCACGTCTGTAATCCTAGCATTACGGGAAGCTGAGGCAGGAGGATTGCTTGAGGTTAGGAGCTCGAGACCAACCTGAGCTGGTCTCTAATAAATAAATAAATAAATAACACTCTTAGGAAGTTTTAAGAAAGTTTGAATAATACACTTTTTTACTGTGGTAAAAACATACATAACAAAAATTTACCATCTCACCCATTTCTACGTGTACATACAGTTTAGTAGTGTTATGTATATTAACATTATTGTGCAACCAATCTCCTAACTTTTTTATCTTGCAAAACTGAAACTCTATACCCATTACAATGGACCAAATGTTTGTGTCTCCTCCAAATTTATATGCTGAAGTTCCCCAATGTGAGATTTTAGGGGGTGGGGAGTTTGGAAGGTAATCTGGGAGGTCTGGAGGGTGAAGGCCCCATGAATAAGATTAGTCCTTATTAAAGAGATGCAGAGAGCTCTCTAGCCCTCTTCTGTTGTGTATAAGCCACTCAGTCCGTGGTATTTTGTCATAGCAGCCCAAACTAAGACACCCATTGCACAATAACTCCCTATTTCCCTCTCCCCTCAGCCCCTGGCAACCACCATTCTACTTTCTGTTTCTATGAATTTGACCACTGTAGATACCTCATATGCATGGAATCATACAATATTTGTCTTTGTGTGACTGGCTTATTTCACTTAGCATAATGACCTCAAGGTTTATTCATGTTATCGCATGCATCAAAATTTTCTTCCTTTTTAAAGCCGAATTGTATTCTGTTGAATGTATATGCCACATTTGGTTTATCTATTTCACCTGTCAGTGGGCATTTGGGTTGCTTTTACTGCTTGGCTATTGTGAATAGTGCTGCTGTAAACATGGGTGTACAAATATCTCTTTGAGACCTGGCTTTCGATTCTCTTGGATATATATCCAGTGGTGGAATTGCTGGATCACATGGTCGTACAATCTTCAGTTTTTTGAGGAACCATCAGACTATTTTCTAAAGCAGTGTCACTATTTTACATCTCTATCAATGGTGCACAAGGGTTCTAATTTATCTACATCAGTGTCAATACTTGTTTTTCTTTTTTCTTTTTTTGATAGTAGCCGTCCTAATGGATGTGAGCTAATATCTTGTTGTGGTTTTTATTTGCATTTCCCTAATGATTAGTGATTTAGCATTTTTTCATACACTCGGCCAAATAATAAAGTTCTAATTTAATCTTTGTTTTGGTCAATGTCTGCCATCTTCAATGAGACTTAAAAAAATATTAAACATTAATTTTTCAAATTTCTCAAAACTAAATAAAGTGCAGAGAAATTTAAATAGTCCTCATTTTGTAAGTTTGTAAGCTCATTCTGTAAGTTTGTAGCATCTGTACTACTGAAGATATTAAAACTTTAAACTAGGACTTTTGAGACACTGTGTATGTAAAATCAGAGATTCATGTTTGTTGGTTGGAGATGTACCTGGCCTAAGTCCCCACTTGGTAACTGGGCTTCAAGCACACCCCACCCCCCAAAGCAGCCACACTTGGAACTAGTGGACTTGCTCCTTGGACACCAGGAACACAACTCCTCCAACTTATCCCTGAGCTCCTTGTCCATGGTGGGCAGCGTCACCCCCTGAAGCTGTCCTGTATGTAGTACATGTCCAGGTGACAGACTACACACCACCAAGGTGTCGAAGAGGAGTGACGGGTGCCCTTGTTGCTCATTTTGCTCATTGTTTTAGGAGACCATGACATGCCCTTCAACTCCTCTCCCTTCAGGAGTCTGCAAAGCAGCTTCCCAGAGCTGGAGTTCACCACACTGGGGACTCCAGCACCCTCAGAGCCTGCCTGGTTGCCAAGGAGCTGCAGATATCCAGTTGTGCTAGTTAATTGAGTCTTCTTTCTTTGAATATGGTTATCACTTAGCTCTTAAAAATCTGTTTATATTATCAGCCTAATTGTTCTCCTGTGAGCTGGTAAAACTTTACAGAGTTTCAAATTTCTCTGGACATTTCAGTGATTATTCAAAATACTTTCAGCATCTTTTTGGTTTTTGATCTCATTGGAGACTCCATTAGCTGGCAGCGTTCACCACATGCTAATGAATACAAACCCAAAGAAGTAAAGTCATAATAGTATTTTGAATTTACCCTGAGTTACTATATGTAGATTTGCCAATGGGCCCAGATCTGTAAAATGTTACTTGCTGGTTCTTTCTAAATCATTTGAATACCCTGAGTGGTACATAAATAATTGAGTAGTGACTTTTAATTAAGGCTCTGTAGTGAAAGCTGCTTTATGCAAAATTAAATGCTTTGTAATAGCTAATTTTGAAATCACTTTTTAACACTGGAAGTATCATACCAGGAAACTGAGCAAATTGCTAATTTGAATTGGCAGTGTTTTCAGATGACACATAGGATTCAGTTCGTTTGTGTAAATGAATGTTCCTTATAGAATTTTATTTCGATATTACCTGTACTTCTCACAGAAGAAAGTTATCAAGTGAAAAAACTTAGACTGCAAAATATATTAAATAATATGTCATGATATGAAAAAATAATACAGCTGGTGAACACTTGAGAGCTAAATAATGCTTTATACTCTTATCTAAAGTTTTATAGATACTAAAGGTAACTAGGTGTTATGGGTTGAATTGTGTCCCACCCAAATTCATATGCTGGTGTCCCAACCCTCAATACCTTAGAATATAAATTTATTTGGAAATAGGGTCACTGCAGATGTGATTAGTTAAGATGAAGTCATAATGGAGTAGGGTGGGCTCCTACTACAATACAACTGATGTCCTTCTAAAAAGTGACAATTTGGACACAGGCATGCACAGAGAACAACATGTGCTAATGGGGACAGAACTGGGATAATATAGGAGAAGCCAAGGAACAGCAAAGGGGGCCAGCAAACCACCAGGAGCTGGGAGAGTTGCATGGACCAGAGTCTCCCATATAGCCCTCAGCAGGAACCAACCCTGCTAACACACTGGTTGCAGATTTCCAGCCTCTGTAACCATGAAACAATACATTTCTGTTGTTTAAGTCACTGTCTGTGGTACTTTGTCCCAGCAGCCCTTGCCAAATGGTATGAACTGAACATTTGTGTCCACCCCACCACAAAATGAATATGTCGAAGCCCTAACTCCCAATGTGATGATACCTGGAGGTGGGGCCTTTGGGAGGTGATTAAGTTTAGATGAGGTCATGATGTTGGAGCTCTGTAGTGACTGCTTATAATTTTATGTTGCTTCAGCATTCATTTTGACATAAGCTGGACTTTCCCATGCCAGAAGCAGGGCTCAGTCACCCTTGGCTAAGCTGATAGGGAAACTGGAAGAGTTTTATTCACAACAGGCCCTCAAGATGGGTTTAGTGTCCTTATAAGAAGAGATACCAGAGAGATTGTTCTCTCTCCGCCATGTGAGGACATAGGGAGAAGGCTGCCCTTGCAAGCCAAGGAGAGGGCCCTCACTGAGCACCAACCATGCTGACATCCTGATCTTGGACTTCCCAGCCTCCAGAACTGTGAGAAATAAGTATCTGTTGCTTAAGCCCCTCAGTCTAAGGTATTTTGTTACAGTAGCCAGAGCTACGACAACAATTGATACAATAGGTATCCCACAGAGAACTCCAAATTGAGTATGAAGCACAAACAGCTCTGCTGGTTATCAGAAAGCAAGTTTACATAACATTTCTTTTAAAGTACTTGAGATAATTATGATAAAATGACAAATAAGTGAGCATCCTAAAATTAATCACACATTGCTTTTAGAGACAGATGAATATAAGAAACACTATTAAATATGCAGTCTAATATATTCTAAATTGTTTCAGTATTGGGAATCTTGCTACTCAGTCCTAATTTAAGCATTTGCCAAATTAAATTATGTAGTAATCAAATATATACATAGGCTTCTGTAAATGTGACTAGGCAAACATAATTGTCCTTTCAGTAGTTATTTTTAATTCTCTATGGCTAAAAATTAATTTTCTTTTTATCTTCAAAACAATCCCATAGGGTAGAGCTATTATTAATCTGACTTTGCAGCTGATGAACCAGCTTAGCGAAGCTGAATAACTCATCTAGATTTTTACATATAAAAACACGTGGAAGTCTGATTTCCAGGCATAAGTACTTAAGTATGCTCTCTACTACCCTTAAAGAAAATGCATAACATTTGAAATACAAATTCTATTAGTAAGTTTGTTTTGCAAGCCTATTATCATTTTAATAAAAAACTTAAAAATGGAAATTATCCTTGGAATTTACCATTGCTGAAGGCTTAGGCTGGCTCTTTGAAATATGTGATTATATTGAAATATACTTAAATACATTATCTCTGGGATTTTGATTTTCTTAAGCAGAGAACTAAAAGAAATTTTTAAACTCATTGTTGATGGAGGTCTTATTTCTCATGAATTCTTAAACAGATTCTGTTATTTAGGATTTGTTTCTTAATTTTGTCATCTAGCATTTTGAGGATTAAATAGAATGAAACTAAAATATGTTTGCAGGTATAAATGGCTGTTTATTATTACTGAGACAATAGGATATTAGTGTCATTTTAATGTATTCATATAAATCTCTAATCTTATATCCTGCTTAAGATATGTTGTCTTTCCCTACCAATTGCATTGAAACAAACTCTCTGCTTTTATTTATCTAGGACTTTACCACCATTGTTGCTTTTCCACAAATGTTCCCCAAGCCTCTTTTCATTAATATTATTATAGTCTTTATTGTAAAAGTTAATGAACCTCTTACAGGGTTGCTGTCACAGTGAATGAGATGATGAAAGCCATTTTCTAATACAAGTTATCTCATATGCAACATTATGCGAATTACATAGTGCTATGGTTTTAATTTGTGAAGTCTCCAAAATTCATGCTGAAACTTAAACTTAACAGTATTAAGAGATAGGGCCTTTAGGTGGTGATTAAGCCATAAGGGCTCTGCTCTCATGAATAGATTAGTGGCTTATAAAAGGGTTTGAGGGGGTGAGTTTGCCCCTTCTATCTCTTCTGCCAAGTGTGGACATACCGTTTGTCCCCTCCAGAGGATGCAGCAACAAGACACCATCTTGAAAGCAGAGAGCAGCCCCCACCAGACACTGAACCTACCAGTATCTTGATCTTGGACTTCTCAGCCTCCGGAAGTGTGAGAAATAAATGTCTGTTCTTTATAATTACCCAGTCTCAGTTATTTTGTTATAGCAGAACAAATGGACTAAGACACTAAGTCTCTCATAAAATTGTAGTCACAGTTATATAAGATAATGCACATAATATGCTTAGCACATTGCCAGGCACATAGTAAGCACTCACTATGTATTAGTTGTTAATAATAATAAGATGATATTCTTTTAGTAATGAATAAAGAGATTTATGCTGTAATAATGGGCCATTTATCGTGTATACACTGATAATAGTTAAAAAAAGATAGTGGCTTTAAAAATGGGAAATCTTCTTTTACCCACGCTCAGTAAAAAAAGGTAAATAATTTTTCCTTTGTCTTTATACCTGTATACCTTTTTACTCTTACCTGTTCATCTGTAGGGATACCTCAGAAAGTTAAGCCAAGACATCTAGGTTACTCTTGGTGCTATAGTTTGGATGTTTGTCCCCTCCAAATCTCATGTGGAAATTTGATCCCCAGTGTTGCAGGTGGGGCCTACTGGGAGGAGTTTGGGTCATGGGGGTAGATCCTTCATGAACAGATTAATCTCCTCCCTGGGAGGCGGATTGAGTGAATTCTCACACTATTAGTTCCTATGAGAGCTGGTTGTTAAAAAGAGATTGGCACTTCTCCCTGCCCCTTGCTTCCTTCCTTTCTTGCCATGTGATCTCTGCACACACCATCTCCCCACCCCTTCTGCCATGAGTGGAACCAGCCTGAGGCCTTCACCAGGTGCCAATGCTGGCACCAGGCTTTCTGTACAGGCTGCAGAACCAAATAAACCTCTATTCTTTAAAAATTACCCAGCCTCGGGTATTTCTTTACAGAAACATGAAATGGACTGAGACACTTGGGGACCTATGGGGAACAATGGTACCTGAACTACTGTAGACTTGGAGCGCTCAGGAACTTCCTGACCTGAGTCTCATTCTCTAGGGATCCCCTAGGACCAGAAACTTGTCTCTAAACTGTGGCTGACTCTATTGGTTGATTCCCTTGAGATTTCTTCCTGTGCAGTATTTGCTGACTGGAGATGCTAAATAACTTGAAATGTGCAGCTTCTTGTGAAGATGACTGAGTTTATGGTATCAGATGTCTGGAAAGATGAGAATTATGAGTACTTCTGCTGGATGATTCTCTCGGAAGTCCCCAGAAATTTTCTTGATGAAATCTAGAGCCTAGTTAACTGTGTCAATGCCAAAATGCTGACAATTTCCAAGAATATAGGAAATTGTGTTTGTGCTGTCTTCTTTTATAGTACTGAGTGCTGTAATCTAATTTTTTTTATTGATTGCCATCAAAAAGTAGATTGGTTTTTGGCTGATGATTAGAGCATTGGATGACCAAAAAAAAAAAAAAAAAAAAAAGAGAGTAGATTGCTCTATTGCTCTTTGATGGTTTTAATAGGTGGCACATATCCTTGGGCCAAAGTCAGACTAGCTGAAGCATTTTAGATTTATGTGAGTAGCCTCTGGAACCGAAATGATTCAACTAAATAGAAATAGAAACTTAAATTAAATAGAAATTTAATTAAATACTTAATGTAATATTGGAGGAACTTTAGAAATGTCCATGTGGTAAAAGGTAAAGATGATTCTGGACTGTACAGCTCCCCAAGAGGAGAGTTTTTTTGATATTACTGGACCAGGGGATGGAATCATTGAGGTATATTAGTGATTGGAAGTCTCTGGTTTCATTAGTGCTGTCATGTCTCTCACATCACTCATGCCCCAAGATCTGCTTCACTTCCTACATGCCAAATCTCTGCTTCAGAATGACACTACCACAGCAACCAGGAGTCCTTGAAGGAAGGAAGTATAGTCTTTCACTAAGGAAGACAATTTATCAAATGTAGATTGTGTAAAAAGGCACAGTTTAACAGGAAACCTCAATGCTATAATTTCCCAGTTAGGATTCTTGATTTTTCTCATCCTTAGCTCCTCCCTAATGAGAGGAGAAAAACTGCAAATCATAATGCACATCAATCTTCCAGCATTAGGTGAATCCCATGGATATTGATACCATGGAAATGAGAAGTTCCCATTTTCATCATTTGTTCAACAAATATTTACTGTTTGACTGCTAAGAGACCTACACTATGCTTGAAGGTAGACATTTAGCATTATCAAGACAGACCCAATCTGTGACCTCATGGGGACTATATTCTACTGGGAAATACAAGTACATACATACAGAGATAAATATTTCATCACAATCGTTGGGAATGCTTTGAAGGGAAAAATACAGAGTGTTAGAGCACTTCTTAAGTGAACCTAATTTAAAACGAAGGTAACAGTTAACTTGAGAACTAAAGGGTAAATGGAATTTAGTTGGGCCAAATTGACAGAAAAGCAGTGTGGGGATCTGGGGGTTGAGGTGGGAGAGGAAGGATGTGAGAGTGGACAGGTCAGGCAGAATGAACAATGATCCTGCATGAAAGTGCTTCAGGAGACCAGAGATTTCAGGAGGGCTAAGAACAAAAAAAGGAAAGGAGGTCAGTGAAGAGATGGTATCAGGTCAAGTGAAGGGTGTACAGAAGTGGGTCAAGTTAAACAATTCGGATTTTACCCTTAGAACAAAGGAAAGATCTTGAAAGCTCTTCAGCAAGAGTGTGTCCTAAGCAAATTTTTTGCAGAGAATGGATTGTAGACAATAAGAAGGAAAGAAGGGAAGCTGGTCAGAGACCATCCAGGTCCCCCAGGGGAAGTATGAGAGGTGATTGGAGCACCATGAAGGCGGTGGAGATACAGATAGTAGACAGACTGGAGATAAGTGTCTTGAAAGTAAAAGCAACAGGACTGGATGACTGAATGTGCATGTGGAGTGTGGTACAGGGATGTGTCAGGAAGTATTTCACACGAATCTGGTGATGATGTTGACTTGCAGTGATGGGGATACCTTTGAGGAAAGGGAGGACATTGAAAAAGAATGAAGTTAGATTTTTGGGAAGTGGGTATAAAAATGAAGAGTTAAGTTCGAAGTGAAACCACACATGACATTATAAATGTGTAAGTCAGAAGAAAACTGTGGTCATGTAAATAGTATTTAATACAACAGGAGATTAACAGACCACCCAGGGCAGAGGTCCTTGATCCTGGATGATCATTAAAATTACCTGGAGAGAGGAGTGTGTATGTGGGAGGTGGGGTGGTTGTGTGGGGGGGAAGTTAATATGTATATCTAGAACCCACTCTGAAGCAATTAAATCAAAATCTTTGGAGATGAGGCTGTTGATGGAAAAGAATCCAAATTCTGTAAAATAATTTAAAGTGGTTTATTCTGAACCAATATGTGGACCATGGCCTGGAGTCATGCCCAAGAAGCCTTGAGCCAGCAGACTCGCCACAGTTGGTTACAGTTTGATTTTATACATTTTAGGGAGATAGGAATTACACATATGGTCATAAATCAATACATGGAAGGTGTACATTGGTTTGACCCAATAAGACAGGACATCTTAAAGCAGGGGCTTACAGGTTATAGGTGGGTTTAAAAATTCTTTGATTTGTATTTGGTTAAAGAAATAATGTTTTAACTTCAGATAAGGAAGTCTGTCAGAGACAAGCCACAGACATAGACTCACAAGATCTATTGGGTAAATTGAGGACCTGCAGATGTGGTTCAGGATTTATCTTGCATTGCCTTAGGCCTGTTAATGAGTTACAAAGGGTATCTCAAGAAGAGAGTGGGGCATGAGGAAGCTGTCTGATCTCTCTTCTCATGGCCAGCAACTCAGTTTTAGGGTGTTTCTGAGGTCCCCTTGGCCAAGAGGGGGTACATTCAGTCAACTGGGGGGCTTAAGATTTCATATTGGTTCACAAGGTCAAGAAACCAGTATTTTAAGAAACTTCCTTAGGTTATTCTAGTAAATAACCAAGATTAAGAATCACTGGTTAAGGTGAGGAAAACACTAAAAGTACATTGTTGCTTTTCACTCTAACTTCAAGTTTTCTCTTGTTCTCATGAATCTTAATGCTAATGGCACTTAACTAATGATTAATATCACTTCTTCACAACCCATTCCTTTTGTCTATTTTATCCCTATACCCAGATTCTTGGTATTCCTTATTGCCTAGATAAAATCATCTGGAGTCAGATAAGAACAAAAATTTATAATAAAATTCAAAAGGGGAGACATCATCAAAGGAACAATGTGACGGTTTAGGTGTCTTCTGAATAATTAATATTCAGAGGCCTCCTTAAGCAATGAATGGCTGTGAATGACATTACCAGAACAAAAAGAATCATGTGAAAAAGAACAATGTTACTGTAATGCTGTATAACATCTCTTTTCAAATGCAAACATATCAGTTGCTGGGGTATCTTTTACTCCTTCTAAAGAAAGGGTTGACAACCGCTGATGTCATTGGTAAGACTTCACCCCATCACTTCATTTTTCATTGTCACTTCAGCCAAAAGAATAATGACCCCCTTGGTTAACTGCTATGGCCAGGTCTTTCAGAGGCCTCCTTTAAATATTTAAGCATAAATAACTAGGGGAAAGCCTTTAATCAGTTAATTAGCATTTCAAAGATCTAAGGTAATAGTCCTCTTCAAGTCTCTCTTATCTCTATAAAGCTATCCTCAGGCTAATGGCTCAGATACTCTTGGTCTCTCTTTTTTCTGTCTTTTTCTCTTTTCCTCTATCTGTTCTGTGGATTTGTTTTCTCTCTCATTCTCTCTCCTCACCTTTCTCTCTCTCCCTCATCTCTACTTTTAGGAATATACTGCTTGTTTCTTTTCCTTGGTGATTGTTCTGTGATTGTCTTTTTCTATTTTCTGTGCCCATCCAGCTGTCCTTCCTTCTCTCTGTCTCATTAAACAAATATTTATTGAGCTTCTACTTTGTATTAGACTGTGTGCTAAATTCTGGATATTTAACAGAAAACAGATACAATCCTTGCTTTCATATGTATATATCGGGCTTGCATCTTCCCTTTCTGTCAGTCTGTCTGCTTTGTGTTTCTCTTTTTTCTTTCTACTCTTCCACTTCCATTAACTGGGTATAATATAGAATTAAATTTTTTAAAATACCACTTATATATATTGAATTTAATCTTCTATGCCCTACCCCACATTTTATTGCTTTTGTCCCTTCCAAAATCAAAGTAAAACAATAACTGAAGCTAACTAAGCAGCGATAAATAATAAGTGACTGGAAACAAGAGTCACACTCAGTTGAGGTTTATTAAGCCAAGTCTGGGGATGAGCCTGGGAAAAGTACAAACCACAGAAGCTTCTGGCCTCTCTGCAGAGGGATTTGGGAATTCAATATTTAAGAGAAGAGAGCATACAAAACAAAAAAGGAGGGGATGTGAGCAGTGAGGCAAATGGTTACATTCTTGTGAAGCTTTAATTAGTGCTCAGTAAGTCTACATTTTATATAAGATAAGGTGAACATTCAAAAAGGGAGTAGAGAAAATAGTCAATTATTTACTCTTCTCAGGGTGGGCAGAAGAGTGATTGATCTTACCTTGTTGTCTTTGGTCTGCATCTGTGGAGATAAGGTTATAATCAATATTGTCAGTGTGAAACTTAACAGAACTCAGGTTTGAGAATTTACTTAGGTTGCAGTCCTAAGGTTATAATTGGCATGCACTTGTTTTATAGGGTGATATATATCTTGAAAGGTTTAGGGCTGAAGGAAATAAATATTTTGCCCCCAAATACACTTCTTTGACATATTCTGAGGTGGCTGCCATGATTCTCACAGATAGAGGTAACATTGTAATGCTGTCTTCTGTGGGGGGAAATTCCCAGGCTCAGTTCTCCCTTTGGCATAATGAGTTTTGGGGGCCTGAGATTTTATTTTTCCTTCACAGCAGGGTCTGAGGTATTGCCTAGTATTTAAGCACATTAAAAATTCTCAGCAAAATATATTAAGATTATTCCCTTACTAAATAAAGATTATACTTACCCTTATCTCATTTTAGGTCAAATTTTGCAACAAAACAATCTCAGCACTAGACTTATAAAAATTTTTATAGTTTTCAAAGCTTGGTATTTTAGAATAAGGATAGACTTTTTGACTTGCCGTGCACATACCTGACACATAGTAGGCAATCTTAGAAATACTTGTTAGATGAAGTTCCACCTACTTTATTATTTTGAACACCTAAAGCCAAATCAAAATATGTGCATCATGTAAGGACAAATACACAGTAGACATAAGGCTTAATGCTCCCTGTTGAAAAAAAGGAGGAAATTTCTCTCTTTTCCTTTTTTCTTTGAACATTTACTTTAGAAAACTTATAATAGAAGATACTTTCTTCTCCTTTTGAAACATATTTAAATCCTTTTAAAGACTATTAATAGATTGGCATTTTTTCCAGCTTTATGACCTGGGAATACATTTTTCGAGGAATTGGGAGTTATTTCTTTGAAATGAAAGCATCATGTTTTGTGGAGACTACTTCAGTGAGCACCTTGCTTGAAGTTGCAGAACTACCTTTTGTCATAAGGATAGGAGAAGTCTTGTTTTTCCTTTAGATGAGATCAATTATCTAACACAGATGGTGTGATATTGTAAAGCATACATTTGGTCATCAACCCTGTTTCCTGGCATACAATTCCTAAAATCCGCAGAAACTCCAAAGTGGTGGCTTTCTGTATGTTAATGGGTGACTGATGGATGGCAGCCCCTAGTTAGCTTCAGGGTGGGGCTGGTCACTGAAAAGAAAACTATGGACCAATATCCATTATCAACACAGATGCAAAAATCCTCAACAAAATACTAGCAAACCAATTCAACAGCACATCAAAGAGATAATCCACCATGATCAAGTGGGTTTTATCCAGGAATGGGAAGATGGTTTAACATGAGCAAATCAATAAACATGATTCACCACATAAACAGAAATAAAAACAAAGACCACATGATCATCTCAGTAGATGCAGAAAAAGCATGTGATAAAATCCAGCACCCTTTCATGATAAAAACCCTCAACAAACTAGGCATAAAGGGAATATACCTCAAATTTATAAAAGCCATATATGATAAACCTGTAGCCAACATCATACTAAAAGAGGAAAAGTTGAAAGCATTCCCCCAAAGAACTGGAACAGGACAAGGATGCCTACGTCACCACTTCTATTCAACAAAGTATTGGAATTTCTAGCCAGAGGAATCCGGCAATAGAAGGAAATAAAGGGTATTCAAATTGGGAAAAAGGAGATCAAATTATTCCTGTTTGCTGATGATACAATCTTGTGTCTAGAAAACTCTAATGACTCTGCCAAAAGACTCCTGGAATGGATAAATAAATTCAGCAAAGTCTCAAGTTACAAAACCAACACACAAAAATCAGTAGCATTTCTAAATACTAATAATAGTCAAATTAAGGACTCAATACCATTCACAGTAGCTACAAAGAAAACTAAATACATAGGAATATACTTAACAAAGTAGATAAAAGACCTCTAAAAGAAGAACTACAAAACACTGATGAAAGAAATCACAGATGACACAAACAAATGGAAAAACATCCTCTGTTCATGGATTGGTAGAATCAACATCATTAAAATGTCCACATTGCCCAAAGTGATTTACAGATTCAATGTAATCCCCATCAAAATACCAGCATCATATTTCACAGACCTAGAAAAAATAATCCTGATTTTATTTGTAACCAAAAAAGAGCCCAAATAGCCAAAGCAATCTTAAGTAAAAATAAAAAATCTGCAGGCATCACATTACCTGATTTGAAATTATACTACAAGGCTATATTAATCAAAACAGCCTGGTACTGGTATATAAATAAAAACATGGACCAATGGAACAGAACATAGAACCCATAAATAAAACCATCTACCTACAACCAACTGATCTTCTACAAAACAGACAACAACATACACTGGAGAAAGGATGACCTATTCAATACATGGTGCTAGTAAAACTGGATAGCCACATGTAGAAGAATGAAACATGATCCCTATCTCTTGCCATAATCAAAAATTAATTCAAGTTGGATTAAAGACTTAAATGTAAGGCATGATACCATAAAAATTCTAGAAGAAAATGTAGGAAAAACTTTTTTAGACATCAGCCTAAGCAAAGAATTTAGGACTAAGACCCCGAAGACAAATATAGCAACAACATAAATAAATGTGACTTAATTAAATTAAAAGCTTCTGCACAGCAAAGGAAATAATCAACAGAGTGAATAGACAACCTGCATAATGGGTGATCATATTTGCAAACTCTACATCTGACAAAGGACTGATATCCAGAATCTATTAAAAAAAGAACTCAAACAAATCGCAAGGAAAAAAGCAAACAACCCCATCAAAAAGTGGGTAAATGTCATGAACGGAAGCTTTTCAAAAGAAGATAGACAAACAGCCAAAAACATATGAAAAAATGCTCAACATCACTAATCATCAGGGAAATGAAAATTAAAACTACAATGAGATACCACTTTACCCCTATCAGAATGTCCATTATTAAAAAGTCAAAAAAGAGTGGATGCTGGCACTGATGCGAAGAGAAAGGAATGCTTATACACTGTTGGTGGGACTGCAAATTAATGTAACCTCTGTGGAAAACAGTATGGAAATTCCTCAAAGAAATAATTGTAGACCTACCATTTGAGTCAGTAACTCCACTGCTGGGTATCTACCCAAAGAAAATGAAGTTAATTTAATAAAAAAGGCCAGGCGCGGTGGCTCACACCTGTAATCCTAGCACTCTGGGAGGCCGAGGCGGGTGGATCGCTCGAGGTCAAGAGTTCGAGACCAGCCTGAGCAAGAGCGAGGCCCTGTCTCTACTAAAAACATAGAAAGAAATTATCTGGCCAACTAAAATATATATAGAAAAAAAAAATTAGCCGGGCATGGTGGCGCATGCCTGTAGTCCCAGCTACCCGGGAGGCTGAGGCAGTAGGATCGCTTAAGCCCAGGAGTTTGAGGTTGCTGTGAGCTAGGCTGATGCCACGGCACTCACTCTAGCCTGGGCAACAGAGCGAGACTCTGTCTCAAAAAAAATAAAATAAAATAAAATAAAAATAAAAAAGATACCTGTACTCGAATGTATATCACAGCACAATTCACAATTGCAAAGATGCAGAATCAACCTCAGTGCCCTTTAATTCATGAGCAAATAAAGAAAATGTGTGTGTGTATGTAAACACACCACAGAGTACTACTTAACCATAAAAAGGAATGAAATAATGTAATTTGCAGCAAGGTGGAGTGGACTAGAGACCATTATCTAAGTGGAGGGTCTCAAGTATGAAAAACCAAACAAAGTTTGTTCTCACTAATATGCGGGAGCTAATAGATGGGTACACATGAGCACAAAGTGATTTAAAGGACATGAGAAACCAAGAAGGAGGGAGGGAGGGAAGGTGGGTGTGGGATAAAAGTATGCCTATTGGGTACAGTGAACACTATTCTGGTGATGGGCACGCTATAAGCCCTGACTTAAGCATTATACAAGATATCCATGCAACAAAACACTTGTACCCCTTTAATTAATATTTTGAAATAAAAAAACCAAGGAATAAAATCAAATGTATAGGTTTCCCTTCAAACCTGCTGAATATGTATGACTGTATTGTGTAATAGAGACCCTGTGTGGCATACACCCCAAACTGCCCTTTCTCTCTTCAAAGAAAGAGCACCTTTGTCCAGACAGGAGACTATCTCTTCCCGGTTTCCAAACTGATAACTGCCAATAAAGCTCTCCTTTGTACTATTTAGCCATCCTTGTGGTCTTTGACATGACACAACATAATTAAACCTCCCTAAAAACCCAAAAGGCAGAGTTTGGAATGCTTCCAGATAGCTGAACACGTGGAGGCTTACAGGAAGGTGAATAAGAACTCATCCACGTGCTGGGAGAGTGGTGCACATTAACTCCACGTGGATAGAAGCTCCTGTGCTCAGGCCCCTTCCAGACCTCATCCTATGCATTTGTTCATCTGGCTGTTTATTTGTATCCTTTAAAATACCCTTTGTAATAAACTGGTAAATGTAAGTTTCTTTGAGTTCTTTGAGCCACTTTAGCAGATTATGAACCTAAAGAGAGGGTCATGAGAACTCCAACTTGACGCCTGGCAGTCAGAAGTTCTGAAGGTCTGCATTTGTGACTGGTGGGGAGAAAGGGAAGTCTTGGGGACTGCGCCCTCAACCTCTGGGATCTGAGGTTATCTCCAGGTAGATAATGTCAGAATTGAATTGAATTAGAGGACACCCAGCTGGTGTCTACTGCTCGGTGTGTGGGGAAAACCTCCACACATTTGTTCACAGAAGTCTTCTGTGTTGATGATTGTTGTGGTGTGAGAGCAGAGGAAAACATAGTGTGTGTTTTTTCCACTCGCAGATGGTCACACCATTTACTAGGTAAAGGTAGGATGACCTATGTGAAAAATGATGCTGTCAGTCCTATTACTTTAGCATTAGTTATTGTTTATCTTGAAAATATGCATGCGGGGGTTTGTATTGGTTTGGCTATACGAGGAGGTGAAATTTCTTTCTGTCTTTGCAGTCTCTTAGCAGATTGCCTATGAGGTACATCACATTCTTGTTTAATGCTTATTCAATAATATGTGTTTTCTTTTTCCTCTCAAACTGAGTTTGAGGAATTATTTTATGTAATAGCTTTCATTACATCAATTTTAACTCGTTTCAGATCACAAACACATGTGCTGCCACGTAAACCTGGTTTTGTTCAGATCTTTGAATAAAATTTCACTGGTTAACTCATTGTATATATTTGAACTTACTGTAAATGTTGTAGATCTGCAGGTATTTTCAGAATTTAGGTCTTAAATCTGTTAAAATGTCTTTGGCTGCACATAAGGAATTGCCTGCCTCAGCACCTTATGAAGACATATGTTGACTTAGATGCAAATTTAGAGGAAGGACAGGGTTTTATGATTGGCTTAGACCAGAAGCTTAGACTTCATTTCTCTTTTTTTCCATTGGCTGTGCCTTCTCTGCATTGGTCATTCTTAGGCTGGTTTCTCTTATAATAGCATATTCCCTACTTTACATCTGCCTACCACGGAAGGAAATTTTGCCCCAATACTTCAAGAAAGACTTGCAAGGGTCACCTTGATCATACCACTTAGTTTACATGTGTCTCCCTGAATCAAAGCCCGTGGCCAAGGGCAGGCCACTAAGTCACCTAAGACCCATCCTTGTAGATAGGGTGGGATCAGCTTCTTCTGAGTTACAAGTGTTGCTTTGGAAAATGGTGTGTACTTTCAGCAAGGGAGAAGGTAGTAGAAGTAAATGAATATTGGGTAGGCACCCAACACATTATATGCAATAAGGGCCAATGCATGTCTGTTACATAAAGTTGTACAACATATAATCTCCTATGGCATACATAAATCTGTTCTATTAGGTGCTAGAGAAGACTCACGATGTGCCTGCTTCATATATCTTCTCATGCTGGTATTATCGTACCAGTGCTGAGTCATTAGCATGTGACATGCTCTGGTGGAGATGAACAGTGCTCATTATATTTGGCCCTCTGGAAGACTCACAGTCCTTTGCAGTAATTACTTCAGAAAATGAGCTGTAAGGAATGACTGGGACATTTAAAAGCAGGTGCAAGTTTTCCATGCTCTGTCCTCCTGTGACATGATGACCTTAGAAACCTCATATTGAGGTGCTCACACCACTAGAGGGTAGAGCCTTCATTAACCTGAACCAGGTGACAACATAGAGCAGAAGGCTCTGCCTTCCCTGGTGAAACAGCATAAGCAAGAAATAATTTTGTTTTTGTTAACCCATGAGATTTCTGGTTAACATTACCACATCTTAACCTAGCCTATCTTGATTAGATTATTACGTCACATTATTATATCACATCTGGGATTATTTGGGCACCATTGTAAGTTTCAAGTGCTTTCATCTAATATTTATAAAGTAATATTCAGACTGGAAGAGGGTTGACTGCTGGTTTATCGAAAAGTTTTCTTTTCATTTTTTTGAAACGGGGTCTCACTCTGTTGCCCAGGCTGGAGTGGGAGTGCAGTAGCACGATTGTAGCTCACTGTGGCCTTGAATCCCTGGACTGAAGCAATTATCCTACTTTAGCCTCCCAAGTAACTAGAACCACAGGCACACCATACCATGCCTGGCTATTTTCATAATTTTTTGTAGAGACAGGGTCTTACTATGTTGCACAGGCTGTTCTCAAACTCTTGTCCTCAAGCGATCTTTCCTGCCTTGGCCTCCCAAAGTGCTGAGATTACAGGTGTGAGCCACTGTGCCTGGCTAAGTTTTCTCTTTATGGTCCAATTTTGTTCTCTTTTAAGGCTATAAATGAATATATAAAACATGCCTTTCCTTACCTAGCCCTGTTACTGGGCCTGAAGGTTAACAACATAAGTTTACATTACATTTTTGAGTAAAGCTGTTAGGCTCTTAAGTCTCATGGCTAAATATTCATGTAACTATTATAAAAAGGTTCACATAAGGCCGGGCGCGGTGGCTCACGCCTGTAATCCCAGCACTCTGGGAGGCCGAGGCGGGTGGATCGCTCAAGGTCAGGAGTTCGAGACCAGCCTGAGCAAGAGTGAGACCCCATCTCTACTAAAAATAGAAAGAAATTATCTGGCCAACTAAAATACATACAGAAAAAATTAGCCGGGCATGGTGGCGCATGCCTGTAGTCCCAGCTACCCGGGAGGCTGAGGCAGTAGGATCGCTTGAGCCCAGGAGTTTGAGGTTGCTGTGAGCTAGGCTGACGCCACGGCACTCACTCTAGCCTGGGCAACAAAGTGAGACTCTGTCTCAAAAAAAAAAAAAAAGGTTCACATAAAAGCAGAGTTTTTTTAAGAACACAAATGAGTTACATTAAAAATATAGCTTTGTTTCCACTAAGTGGAGAATTTATAATAATATTTTATATTCAGGTATGGCTTTACTCTTTCCAGATTTTTTCCATATGTTTCATCCATTTTCCTTCTCATTCTGACTTAATGAAGGATTAGAAAAGAGATTATCATTGCAGGTTATAGATGAGATGAGCAAACTGAGTCTCAGACTTACCCAAAGCCTAATCCATGGCTAAGACAGATTTATTGGCTCCCAAATCAGATTTGCATTATGCCACATGTCAAAACCACTTCTCTGGATAATTATAATAGATCTCCCTGCTAAAATTAAGCCATGTTTCCTTATTTTTGCAAAGATGAAACTATAATCAGTATTACTTTTAATAGTGTAAACTAATTTATTGCTTTTGCCTTCAGATAATTAGTCAGAGCTGGGTATTTACTTGATACTTGCCAAGAAACACAAGGATGATTTACAACTTTCTTATTTATGCCATTTAGTGAGTTCTTTTAACAGTTCCAACTCTTACACTATGTATCCTGTGAAATAGCATGGGAATGTTTTATTATAAAGAAGTTAATTATAGAAAAGCATTTATTTTCCAACTGAAAATCTAAGATTACAATAACATACTTTAGAAACTGGTATATTAGAGATTATGCTTCGGGTCTCCAAGTTCACCCTCAGGCTTGCTGATTCACTAGACTCAGGAAAACTTTTGTGCATAGTGACGGTTTATTATAGCAAAAGGATACAGATGAAAATTAGCAAAAGGAAAAGGTACCTGGGGAAAGGTTCAGGAATAACTACGTGCAGGTGTCCAGGTATTCCTTTTCCGTGCATTCATATGCATTGCTTAATTCTCTCGGCAATGTTGTATGACAACACAAGCAGAATGTTGCAAACCAAGAAAGCTTAGCCTATATTTGATGTTCAGGTTTTTTATTGGGGGTCAGTCAAGTAGCCTGGCAGAGCTAGTGTGATTGACCACAGCTGCTCAGACTCCAGCCCCTGCCCCCCAAGCCCCACCAGAGCAAAACAGGCATTGACCATAAATACAGTGTTGTCCAGGACGTCAGGCATACAAAAACACTCAGCCCTTATTCAGGTAGAATATTACAAGAGCTCAGGGTTTACCTTCTGGGAACTGGCCGAGAGATTGGCCTTTCTTTGCAATGTGCAGGGTTTAAGCAACCCAGGCCTGCTGAATTAACCCTTTTATGCCCAAATGTAGAATGGAATCTAGAATTAGAACAGAGCAACTCTGCTGTATGGCTGATAACAAATTCGTTGTGATCCCTAAGCCTCAACTTCATGATCTTTAAAATGGAGTTAATAACATAAGACACCATAGTTATCTCACAAGAGTATAATAAAAGCAAGTGAAGAAATATAGGTAAATGAGTTTAATAATGTATTCAGATGATTTTGGAAAGTTGGGATTAGGAACTTTGTAATAAACATTTTTTAAAATTTATTTATTTAATATTTTAATAGATTTAGGGGATACAAGTGTTTTTTGATACATGGATGAATTGTATAATGCTAAAGTCAAGGCTTTTAGTGTACCATTACCAGAATAGTGTACATTGTTAGATAGTTAGATTTTTTTTATCCCTCACTCCCCTCCCACTCTTCCCGCTTCTTAGTTTCCAATATCCATTACACCACTATATGACCATATATACTCCTCATTTGGCTCCCACTTATAAGGGAGAATATGTGGTGTTTGTTTTTCCATTCCTGAGATACTTCACTTAGGATAATGGTCTTCAGTTCCATCCAAATTTCTTCAAAAGGCATTATTTTATTCCTTTTAGTGGCTGAGTAGTACTCCATGGCACGTATATATCACATTTTCTTTATCTACTCATTCATTAATAAGCACTTATGTTGGTTCCAGATCTTTGCAATTATGAATTGCTCTGTGATAAACATTTAAGTGCAGTTGTCTTTCTTATAAAATGACTTCTTTTCCTTTGAGTAGATACACAGTAGCGGGATTGCTGGATCAAACGGTAGGTCTAGTTTTACTTCTTTTAGGACTCTCCACACTGTTTTCCATAGAGGTTGCACTGGTTTATGTTCCCACCAACAGGGTATAAACATTCCTTTTTCACTACACCGTGCCAACATCTATTGTTTTTGACTTTTTAATAATAGCCATTCTGACAGAGGTGAGATGGTATCTCACTGTAGTTTTAATTTGCATTTCCCTGATGATTAGTGATTTTGAACATATTTTCATGTTTCTTGGCCATTTGTCTATCTTCTGAAAAAAAATTTGTTTATATGTTTCTCTCACTTTTTGATAGAATTATTATTTTTTTTATTGCTGGTTTGATTTCTTTGTAGATTTTGGATATTAGTCCTCTGTTGGATGTATAGTTTAGGAATATTTTCTCTCATTCTGTAGGCTGTCTATTTACTTTGTTGATTATTTCCTTTACTGTGAAGAAACTTTTTAGTTTAATTAAGTCCCATTTATTTATATTTACTGTTGCTATATTTGTTTTAGGTGTCTTAATCATAAATTCTTTGCCTAGGCCAATGTCCAAAGGAGTTTTTCCTACATTTTCTTCTAGAATTTTTATGGTTTCAGGTCTCACATTTATCTTTAATCCATCTTGACTTAATTTTTGTATATGGTGTGATATAGGGATCCAGTTTCATCCTTCTGCATGTGGCTATCCAACTTTCTGATCACCATTTATTGAATAGGACATCTTTTCCCCAGTGTATGTTTTTGTCTACTTTGTCAAAAATTGGTTGTAGTTATATGGCTTTATTTCTGGATTCTCTATTCTCTTCCATTGGCCTATGTGTTTATCTTATACAAGTACCATGCTGGTTTTTTAAAAATTTCAAAATATTAAGAGGGTATACATGTTTTTGTTATATGAATACCTTTTATAATGCTTAAGTCAGGGCTTTTAGTTGTCCATCACCTGAATAGTGTTTATTGTACCTGATAAGTAAGTTTTTACCCCTCCTTCCATGCTGTTTTGATTACTATACCCTTGTGGTATAATTTGAAGTCAGGTACTGTGATGCCTCTAGATTTGTTCTTTTAGATTAGGATTGCTTTGGCTATTTGGGCTCCTTTTTAGTTCTATCTGAAGTTTAGGATTCTTTTTTCTAGGTCTGTGAAAAATGACATTGATATTTTGATGGGAATTACATTGAATCTATACATCACTTTGGGCAGTATGGACATTTTAACAGTGTTGGTACTTCCAATCCATGAGCATAGAATGTTTTTCCATTTGTTTGTGTAATCTATGACTTTTTCATCAGTGTTTTATAGTTCTCCTTGTAGAGCTCTTTCACCTCTTTAGTTAAGTATATTCCTAAGTATTTTATTTTATTTGTAGCTATTATAAATGGTATTGAGTTCTTGATTTGACTCTCAGCTTGACTGTTATTAATATATAGAAATACTAGTGATTTGTGTACATTGATTTTGTAACCTGAGACTTTACTGAATTTACTTACCAATTCTAACAGTCTTTTGGTGGAGTCATTAGAGTTTTCTAGATATAAGATCATATCTTTGGAAAACAGGGATAGTTTGAACTCTTTCCTGATTTGGATGCCCTTTATTCCTATCTCTTGCCTGCTTGCTCTGGCTAGGACTTCCAGTATTATGTTGAATAGAAGTGGTGAAAGTAGGCACCCTTGTCTTGTTCCAGTTCTTTTTTTGTTGTTTGTTTTGTTTTGTTTTTCTTTATTTCTTTCTTTCTTTTTTTATTTTTTATTTTATTCTAATTTCTTTCTTTTACATTCCGTGGATGGTGAGAATGTTCTAGTTCTTATTAGGGGGAATGCTTTCAACTTTTCCCCATTCAGTGTGATATTGGCTGTGGGTATATCATATATAGCTTTTATTAGTTTGAGATATGTTCTTTCTATACCTAGTTTGTTGAGGGTTTTTAACATGAGGAGTGCTGGATTTATTGAATGCTTTTTCTGCATCTATTGAGATGATCATTTGGTTTTTGTTTTCAATTCTGTTTATATGTTGAATCACATTTATTGATTTGCATATGTTGAACCATCCTCACATCCCCCTGGGATGAAACCTAGCTGATCATGGTGAGTTATGTTTTTGATGTGCTGTTGGGTTCAATTTGCTAGTGTTTTGTTGAGGATTTTTGCATATATATTCATAAAGGATATTGGTCTATAGCTTTCTTTTTTTGTTGTAACCTTTCTGGCTTTGGTATCAGGGTGATACTGGCTTTACAGAATGAGTTAAGGAGGATTCCCTCCTTCTCAATGTTACGGACCAATTTCAGTTGGATAGGTTCTAGTTTTTTGTAGGTCTGGTAGAATTTGGCTGTGAATCTATCTGATCCTAGGCTCTTTTTCTTGTTGTTGAGAGATTTTTTATTACTATTTCAATCTTGCTACTCATTATTTGTCTTCTCAGCATTTCTATTTTTTCCTGATTCAAGCTTGGGAGGTTGTGTGTTTCCAACAATTTACACATTTCCTGGAGATTTTCCAGTTTGTGTGTATAGAGGTTTTCATAGTAGCTCAGGTGATATTTTGTATGTCTATGGTATCAGTTGTGATGTCTCCTTTTTTATTTCTGAATGACCTTATCAGAATCCTTTCTCTTCTGTTTCTGATTAATCTAGCTAGTGGTCTATTGATTTCATTAACCTTTTCAAAGAACCAACCTTTTGTTTTGTCGATGCTTTGTATTGTTTTTTGATTTCCATTGTGTTTTTGTTCTGCTCTGATCTTTGTTATTTCTTTTCTTCTGTTAGCTTTGGCTGTGGTTTGTTCTTCTTTTTCTAGTTCCTTGAGGTGTGACATCTAGTTATTAATTTGTGATCTTTCTGTCTTTTTGATGTAGGCATTTAAAGCTATGGACTTTCTTCTTAGCACTGCTTTTTGTGCATTCCAGAAATTTTGGAAACTCATGTCACCTTTGTCATTCAATTTGAAAATTTTTTTTATTTCCATCTTCATTTTGTCATTTACTCAAGGGTCATTCAGCAGCAGGTTAATTTCCATGCATTTGTGTAGTATTGATTTTATGTCTAGTTTTATTTCATTGTGGTCTGAGAAGACATATGGTATGACTTCAATTTTTCTAAATTTGCTGAGACTTGTTTTGTGGCCTAACACATGATCTATCTTGGGAAATGTCCCATGTGCTGATGAGAAGAAAGTATATTCTGCAGTTTTTAGGTAGAATGTTCTGTAAATGTCTTTTAGGTCCATTTGTTCTAGAGTCCTGTTTAAGTCCAGTGTTTCTTTGTTGATTTTCTGCCTTGGTGATCTGTGTAGTTTGTCAGTAGAGTGTTGAAGTCCCTGGCTATTCTAATGTCACTTTTTATTTCATTATTTAGATCTAGTATAATTTGTTTTATGAATTTGGGAGCTCCTGTGTTAGTTGCATATACATTTAAGATTGTTATATCTTCTTCTTGAATTGATCTCTTTATTGTTACATAATGACCATTTCTGTCTTTTTTATAACCATTGTTGATTTAAAGTCTATTTTATCTTATATGAGGATAGCTGTTATGTGGAATATTTTTCCCACCCCTTTACCGTGAGTCCATGAGAATCTTTGTGAGTTAAATGGGTTGCTTGAAGACAGCATATATTTTAGTTGTGTTTTTCTATCCATTCAGTCAATCTATTTTTTAAGTGGGGCATTAAGACTGTTTACATTCAATGTAAGTATTGACATGTGAAATATTTTTCTGGTCATGACATTGATTATTTACTAGTTGCTTTGTTCTATCCCTTGTGTTACTGTTTTATAAGAGCTGTGAGTTTTAACTTTTGGGTGTCAATTGTTCTATTCCATGTATAAAGCTTTTTGTTTTTCTTTTTGAGAAAGAAAAAAGGGTTAGAGTGCCTGGGTTAGAGTGCAGTGGCATCGTCCTAGCTCACTGCATCCTCAAAGTCCTGGGCTCAAGCAATCCTCCCACTTCAGCCTCCTGAGTAGCTGGAATTCCAGGCATGTGCCACATGCTGGCTACTTTTTTTTTTTTTGTAGAGAATGGATCTTCCTATGTTGTTCAGGCTGGTATGTATAGAGTACTTTTAAGCATTTCTTGAATAGCAGGCTGGGTGGTGACAAACTCCATTAGTGTTTACTTGTCTGGGAAAGACTTTATTTCTCCTTCATTTAAGAAACGTACTTTTGTAGGATACAAAATTCTTGTCTGGCAGTTATTCTGTTTAAGAAGACTGAATATGGGGCCCCAATCCCTTCTTGCTTGTAAGATTTCTGCTGCGTCTTCCATAGTCTGATGGGTTTTTGTTTTGTAAGTTACTTGATGCTTTTGCCTCACAGATTGTAGGATTTTCTCCCTCACTTTGACTTTGACCACACTGATCACTGTATGCCTTGGCGATGTCCTATTTGTCTTGAATCTTCCAGGGGTTCGATGACTTCCTTGTATTTGGATGTCTAAATCTCCAGAATAACAGGGATGTTTTCCTCCATTATTCCCTCAAATAGGTTTCCCATGCTTTTTGCTTTTTCTTCTTCTCTCTCAGGCATACCTGTGGTTCTTATATTTGTTCACTTTACGTAATCCCATATTTCCCAGAGAGATTGTTCATTCTTCTTGATCCCTTTTTCTTCATTTTTGACTGACTGGGTTAATTCAAAACCTTGTCTTCAAGCTCTGAAATTCTTTCTTCTGCTTGGTCTAGTTTCTTGTTAAAACTTTGCACTGTATCTTGAAGTTCTCTAAATCACTTGTTCATTTCCAGAAATTCTGTTATATTTTTTCTTATGTTATCTATCTCTTTAGTGAATTTTTCATTCATATCTTGATTTTTTTTTTTTTTTTAGTTTCTTTGTGTTGGTTTTCAACTTCCTCATCAATCTCATTGATCTTATTTGCAATCCATACCCTGAATTCCATAACTGACATTTTAACAATTTCCTTTTGGTTGGATTACATTGCTAGTGAGCTAGTGTGATCCTTTGGGGGTATCAAAACAGCCTGTTTTTTCATGTTGCCAGAGTTCTTATGCTGATTCCTTCACTTCTGGTACCTCTCCTCTCAGCTAAAAATGGATAGCTTTGTGGTACACCTGTTATCCTCTGCTGGGAACTTTTTGCTCAGTGAAAAGAGGAAGACATCCCTGGATGTCATGCTTGAGTGCTACTCTGGAAGATTGATGAGGCAGGAGAAGGGAAGATGCATTATGAGCCTTTAACACTGCTGCTCTCCTGTGTTTCCCCACTCTTCCATGGCTGTCATGTGTGGGTAGGGTGTGGTGAGCATGTAGTGCATGACAGTGTGGGTGTTTACTCTGCTCAGGTCTAGTGGTGGCAGTGGTAGTGGTGGTGGCATGAGTGTTTATCCCACCCAGGTCTGTCAGTGGTGGCACTACCCAGGCAGTGGTGGCAGGTACTCAGGGTCATGGGTATATGCTCCTTGCAGGTCCTGTGGCTGGGTGGAGCCACCCAGGCAGCAACAGCAGGCACTAGGTTTGTTGGTACCTGTTCTCCCTGGATCCCTTGGTGGTTGTGAGGGCCATGCAGTACCTCCCCACAGGGTGTGTGAGGATGCCTGCCCTCTTTGGTCCCTCCCTGGCTTGGCAGGGATGATGAGGAGGTGACAGCAATGGATCTGGCCCCTGGTAGAAACAGTGCTGTGACCTCAAAATGGCACCAGCTGCAGAGCCCATGGTTTGGAAGCCAGCAGGACCCCTCTGTGCCTTCTCTCCAAAGCAATGCCACTGCACAGTCTCCAGTCAGCTCTCTGTATCAGCCCAGAGGCCTGTTGTGGTGGAGGGGCCCTCCTGCAGCTGTGACTGTAATGTCCACAGAGGAATTCTGGAGTCCAGGAATCTCTCCTCTGTCCCTCCTTCATGTGTGGGCACCTTCCCTGGGTACCTCTGATCCTGCTGAGTGGGTTGCTGCATTTCCATCTCCTTCACTTTGGGAGCCTCCCATTGCCTCATTGTTGATTCCCAATGCTCTCTCTTAGATGATCAATCTGAAGGTGAACATCTACTTGCCACATTTGATCCTCTCCATAAAAGTGACGTGTGCAGGCCACTTCTAGTCTGCCATGTTGGCCCCTCCCCCATAATAAATAGCTTCAGTTTTTGATAGCTTCAATATTTTATTCATTTATTCATTCAGTAAACATTCTTGGGTGCCTCAAATTTGCTGGGTACTAAGAGATAACAAAATGTTTTACGATACAAATATGCTTCCTCCTCTCATGGAGTTTATTATATATTAATAAAAGGTAGAAGCCGGGCGCGGTGGCTCACGCCTGTAATCCTAGCACTCTGGGAGGCCAAGGCGGACGGATTGTTTGAGCTCAGGAGTTCAAGACCAGCCTGAGCAAGAGCGAGACCCCGTCTCTACTAAAAATAGAAAGAAATTATATGGACAGCTAAAAATATATAGAAAAAATTAGCCGGACATGGTGGCACATGCCTGTAGTCCCAGCTACTCGGGAGGCTGAGGCAGGAGGATCGCTTGAGCCTAGGAGTCTGAGGTTGCTGTGAGCTAGGCTGACGCCACAGCACTCTAGCCCGGGCAACAGAGTGACACTCTGTCTCAAAAAAAAAAAAAAAAAAAAAAAAGGTAGAGAGATAAGTGAAAAGACCTAGGAAAAAAGTATGATAAAGATGATAACAGGGTTGGTAGAAGGTGTGATGGGAGGAGCTTACTTAGACAGATGGGTAATGTGAACAGGTTAGTGAAGTTCACCAATTATTCCAGCTGTTTAATTTATTCTGGTCAAGGGACTGTGAGCAGAGTGGCACGGATCACTTTTGAGTGCAGTTTTTAAGAGCATGTGTGTGTTCTCCAGGCTCTCTCCCCCTGGCGTGGTGAGATGGAATCTGCTTGGATTGCTGGGTTATTGCATGGAGGACAGCTGTTCTGACTCTCAATTTTGTATGTGCCAGGAATAAACTTTCTATTATAGCATAGTCTACCATATCTGACTAATATAGTGCCTAACCCAGACCTGGGAGTTAGGAAGGCCCAGAGTGAAAAGAATATTAAAGAATTAAAAATAGTTCAGTGTGATTAGATCAAAGAGTGCTTTGAAGGTCAGTAGGAAGAATTAGGTTGAAAGATGGATACAGTCCAGGCTTTGAAAAGCCTTGTAAACCATGTTAGGGAATTTTGAAAAAGAAAAAGAACCATTGAAGATTTTAAGCTAGAATGAAAATCAGGTTGAATTTATGTTTTAGGATGTTCATTCATGTTGCAGGGTAGAGAACAGATTGAAACAAATTAAAAGCTGAGGTAAGGAGATGAGCTACAGAGGCTGTTGTAGCAATCAGAAGAAAGCTATCCTGAAATGACCTAGGGACTGAAGGTGGTGGGTGGGAAGGGAGCAGAACTGTATAAATAGGTCTTTCCCAAGACCTTGGGAGAGATTTTAGCAATGTGTTCACGCACTCCTATGTTTCTGCAAAATTTGCAAACGTAAGATATTTTAATCGCACACACTTAAGGCTGCTTGCTGACTCTATTTCAACTTCCTTCTCTCTGACATGTGTCCTGTACTATCAGGTGGCTTTGTAGAGGCTGTCAACATATTTGGATTTAGTTAGGGAGTAAGTCGAGTTAGGGATATATTCAGTTTGGGTCTGGTGTTATATAGATATAGCCTGAAGTCACTTCCTTGTATGGTTGATACTAGTCCCATGGACAAACATACTTCCACTGTGTCAATTCATCCCATGGAACATGAAGGTGCAGTGCCAGAGATCACAAAGAAATTTGTTAGGGTGTGATCACTGGTCTCAAAAATGACACCCAATGCCTCCTGGTATTAACATCCTTGTGTAGTCTTCTCCCCTTAAATCTTGGCTGGCCATGTTACTTGATTTTGACTAAAAAAAAAAAAAAATGTGGTAGAAGTGATTGGGTAACTTTTGAGACTAAGTTCTAAAACATTTTGGAGCTTCTTTCTGGATCTCTTGGAACATACACTCTAGGCGAAGCAAGATGTCATGTAAGCAGTCTAATTACCCTGAAATTGGCATGCTAGGAGGAAGCTTAAGCCAGTCCTGTGGAGGCCAGCATCCCCCAGCTGTTTCAGCCATCCCAGCTGAGGCTGCAGAGATGTGATGAGGAAGCCACCTTGCATGTCCAGCCCCCTAGAGCCTTCAGATGACTCTAACCCCAGGCCCCAAATGACTGTGGCAAAATGAGAAATGTCAACTGAAAAACGCTAAGCTGAGTCCACAAACCATAATAAGATGATAATAAATTGTTGTTTTAAGCCTCTGTGTTTTGGGGGTTGTTAGGTAGCAGTAGATAACTGGAACAGAATCACTGTAGTGTAATAAAGATGACCACAAAATCTTTACCACACCTCCCATTAGGATGTTGTATCTATTTCTTCTCCCCATGAACTGAGGCTGGCCTGTGACTGCTCTGCCCAATAGGGTATGGCAGAAGTGACCCAATGCCAGTGCTGAGGCTTTCTTAAGAGTACTGGAAGCTTCTACCTTGCCTCTTGGAGCAATTAACCACTATGTAGGAAGTCTAACAACCTTGCTGGAGAGACCATATGGAGAGGGAGAACATCTCAGGTGAACCCTAGCATGGGAGGCTGGACCCTCCAGATCAGCCTGGCTGCTACCTGAGTACCAGCAAGTGATCCTGTTGACACTATAGCAAACAGAACTGGCCAGCCAAGCCCTGTTCAGATTCTTCACCTACAATATTGTGAGATATAATAAAATGGTTATTGTTTTAAGCTACAAAATTGGGGGGTAATGTATTATATAGAAATAAATGAAACACGGAATTTCCTCAAATTTATAAAGCATTACTGATAATGAATCATGACTATAAGTTGTAAAGCAAAAAGAAAGTTAATCTAAATTATTGATAATAAAAAATAAATTCCCATCAACCATTCCAGAGGAAAGACTGAATCACCTTTCTATTCTCTCTGTAGAAAATATTAAAAGACTATTTTCATATGAAAAAGGTTTCAAAAAGTGAGCAGCCAAGAAAGTAGGAAAAATGTCCTATAGAGCTATTTATATATTATAAAGTGGTTAATTAATACAAACTATATGATATTTTTCAGGATTTTGTGAGGGAGATTTATAGTATGTATCCTTTGTTTTAAAGATTTGTGATTTGTTGTGGGCTTTTTCATTTAAAATAAATATTCATAAAAAAATAAAATAAATATTCATTTTTTTCTCTAATTTTGTTTTTTGTACTTTGGCATTCTTTTTCTTAAAGAGCTTCTGCAAATTTTGCAGTCCAAGAGAAGATCCTACAAACTTCCAGAGAGAAGGGGAAAAAAAGCCCTAATTGTCACATACAAAGTATCAGGAATCAGAATGGCTTTGAACTTTTCAACTTCACTGGAAGATAGAATTTAATAGAGAAAGGCCTTCATACTTCTAGCAAGAAGTAATTTCCAGCATAGAATTTAATACACTGGGAAACCCTCAATCAAATGAGAGAGAAGAATAAAAACTTTTTCTGACTGGTATATAAGGTCTCAAAATTTTTACCATTTACCTTATTTCAGGAAAGTACTAAACAATGTGTTTAAGTTTACTTAAACTTGTGTAAACAGGATATGACTTAACTCTGACACACTTTTATTTCCAAAAACTATGTCTCTTTGACGTAGGTTGTACCTGATAGACTTTGCCAGGAATATCATGCAGACACAATTGGCACTTTTCAGCAGCAGCAGCCAATATACAGTCCTCTGAAGTGAAACAACAAAGGTCACCTTACCAGGTACATTCCCTAATAAAGTTACTGTTTTAAAGAAAAATTTGTATAAGAAATGGAGTAAAGAAAGCATTTACATACAAAAACTGGCTGGTAAAAGCAAGACAAAAACTTCAAATTTAATTTGTGATTGGAAGAAAAAACATTTTCTGAAATTTTATTCTGGTTTGAAGTCCTCTGACGTGAAGAGTGAAACATCCTGTATAGCAAAAGGGAGACTGAATATTATTGTAGGAGCAATGAATGTGTTGCATTTAATTGCTTAGTGCCTGGCAAACCATCAAAAAGAATGGGATAACACAGAGAAAACAGAGCAAAGAATAGACTTGGAAGGAGAGAGACTGAAGTGGCTCAGCTTCTTTGTCTCATTGTCAGCCAACAAGGTCGCCGCCTGTGTTTCATTCAATCCAAAGGACTGCAAATTATTACAAAGGAAAGTTTTCACAGTTCTTTCCTTCATTTGCTTAAGAGGCAGAAGACTAACAGAGGAAAAAGGGACAAAAAATATTCATAATAAAAAATCTATTTGTCATTAGAAATAAGTTAACTGAATCAATTTCACTTATAATCATTGACAGATATTTTAAAAATTAGCAGTTATTTAATAATTATTAACTAATAAAATACTACACTGGAGTTTAGCTATAGCAATGTGGACTATAGCTGAAGTAATTTAAAATTTACTATGCTACTGATATTTTATGTGACCACAAATTATATATGAACAATTTTATGTTTAATTTCATGTTCATAATTCTGAGAAGTCTAGAAAGTATTTTGGTAGGGTAGTTAACAGTGCTGTATAATAAGTTAGGGGTAATTTTGGTTTAGAATTTATTGAGGACAATCAAGTTCTGGTGTTGAATTATTAAAAAAAAATGTTGACCTTAAGCTTGAATAATAAAATAAGAATTTTAAAAATTTGAGATAATGTTAAGCTAAACCTAGACCATGAAAAAACAATTTTAAAATAAGAATTGTTAAAACCTGAAACAGAAAAAGCTGATATTTATTGAGCCCTTACCCTGTGCCAGGCATTATGCAAAAAGTGCTTGACATACTTTTAATATCCTAATTTATAGGTGAGAAATTGAGGATACAAGATGCATTTCTATAGTAGACAAGCAATAAAGTGATAATGAATTAACTGAGGTTAATGTGTTATTCAAAGATTTTCACAGTTCTCATTTGTGAAAAAAATAAGCTTATTGAAATTCAGGACTGGAACACAGAAATAACATCTCTTGATTTTCTTTTGCATGCATGCATTATAAAGTTTATTAGTATTTTGTAAATTCTTGTATAAGTGTTTCTGATCTGACACCAGTCACACTTACATTGTACCTTTACCTATTTTCTGAGAGAAGCAGAGATTTTATTCTTTCCTTTTATTCTTTCACTTATTTTCTCCTTTTCATTTCTCCCTAGTTCATTTATTTCTTTTAAATAGTTCACGTTTTGTACTTCCTGCCTGGCTGTCTTCATTCATACAAGGCTAGGTGCTTAATTTTAAAATCTCATTCAAAATGGTGCCACGTCATCTGCCAGGGCCAAGAATCCAGAGGTGCTGTCATATTTCTCCCTGCCAGCGTGGATCTCTTCCGAGCCCCGCCCTCTTCTCCTCACCTGCTTCCTGGAGAATGACACAGAGGCCGCTGTCACAAGCTCTGGCCTAGGGCTCCCTCCCCCTCGCCCTGGGACCGCTCCGCCCCTCCCGGATCCCGGCCGGGAGAGCGCATTTATTTGCATATTTCTACCTTTGTTCCCTGCCAGCGGCCAATCAGCGCGCGGGGCGAGACGGGTGGCTGGGCGGGGCTCGGGCTCCGGCTCCAGCTGCTGCGGCCGCAGGTTCCAGAGCGGGTCTGAGCCGCGGCGGGCGCACTGCACTCTGCAGCCCCAGGCCCCGGCCCCCTACCCGTGTCCGCGTCGCTGCCCCGCCTCGGTCAGGCCCTGAAGGCAAGGACAAAGCAGCTGCCCAGGAAGCTCCGCAGGAATCGAATTTACGGGCAGCTGCCGGTAATCACAGGCTCCAAGATGGTTTGCGGGGGTTTCGCGTGTTCCAAGAACTGCCTGTGCGCCCTCAACCTGCTTTACACCGTGAGTACCCCGACCCCGTTCCTACCGGCTTAGGGGCTTTGCACCTGCTTGGGCGCTCCTTGGCTTCCCTGCCTGGCCGGCGACTCACTCGCTGCATCCGCGCCCCCTTCCCGTCTTCCCACGCTGTGCGCGCCCCGGCCCTCGCCATCAGTCCCCAGCCGGGGGGGACCAGGAGCCGGCGCTTGTCGCAGTCTCTTCCTTTCCTTCATTGTGAAGCAGCAGTCTTTCAGGCTCGCTGGACGCGTCCCTGCCACATTGCTCCACCCCGCCCCCTCACCCACCGCCTTGTTTTTCAGACATTTAACCAGACCTTCCCACTTCCCGATCTCTGCTGCTGCTCCTTCCTAGCTTCCAAGCCCATCTGGGGCGCGAGCAGGAGAGCAGCTCGGGTTTGCGGGCAGTTTTGCAGAATAGCGCGGTCTGAAACTGATGAATGGTCTGCTTCTGGGTTAGCTCTACGTGCTCTTGTGATTTTAATTGAGGCCACCGAGTAGGTTCACAGGATATCCGCTGCTTCCGAAGTTTGTTTCGTGCTTACAATACAGGGATGTCTTTTTGCTATTGTTGCCAGTTTTGCTCCTACTTGATGCTTTTTCCATGTGTCTGCTCCCTTATCAATAGCCTAACTCCATTTTAAACGAAGTCCTCCCGTAAATAAGCGAGCCTCCACCCAAGTCATTTCTTTCCCTGCTAATCAACTGGGGCCTCTGGGTTCCACCGCTGCAGGCTATCTTTTGTAATTTTTGAGGCGCAATTCTGGGTGAACAGGATGGGGAGGACAGATTGACGTTTATTGAATGCCTGCCACGTCCCAGGTTTCACATACACAATGTTCATTCGTTATCTGAGAACCATCCAAGGGAAGGGGCATTGTCTAAATTTTAAACATAAGGTAACAGACCAAAAAGGGTTTTAATAAGTTTGCACAGCTAGAAGTTGGCGAGTCAGGAGGGGAATCTAGGCTGTGGAATCCAGATCTTTCCACAGGCTGCTTCTACGGGGGTGGGGGGTAAGAAACTTCCTCTTCTGTCATCCCTCCATCACAGTCTTGCTCCCTTCTATAAATACACCTGGTGCTTTGCAGCACCCACCCTGAAAACAAACCCAGCACCCCTGCATTAGTGAAGAGCTAGGCCATCTGTGCAAGCTTAGGTTACATCCTTGGAATAGAGAGGCTGCCTTGTGGTCACCAACAGGAGAGAGAGCCTGGGTCATTTTACCATTACTGTTCCTTTGTATGTGAACATGATTGCAAAGCTTTGAAGGCAAGACAGAAACAGGCATAGGGTATGCTTTCCTGGCTAGTTAGAAGGAATTTAGTCAATGCGGTCATTAATGGTACTTACAGGGCAAAAAAATTCTAGAACATCTGGTGATACAGTTCCTTGGAGATACATGTCAAGTTTCAGATCAGAATCCATCTTTGTCTTACCTGATGCATGCTTATCACATTGGCTGTTTATTCAGTAAATGCTGACCAATTTTCCAGTTTTTTTTTATTTTAATCAGTGTGACTGGTCTGCTTAGAACTTCAAATTTCCTATTTTGTGCCCTGACCTGTTTTTTTTTTTTCCTGTCAATGATTTAGTTGTCTGTTTGCCAGACACTTAGAGTGTCTGCTTACACATGGTAGAATGTCTACTTTGTGTATTTACGTGACTGAAGTGTCTATATAGATGAATGTGCGATATTTTTTTAAAAGGCAAGATATATCATTTTTAGTTGTATTTACAGTGTATCAGGACAGTAAGGTGGAAAAAAGGTGATCTAAAGGGACATATTAAGACTATTAATATCTATTCTAAATTATTGACCTTCAAAGTGTATTCTATTGATTTTAATAGCTATGCAGTAAAACTTAATGAATTGGAAATTCATAAGACTATAAAAATGGTTAGTCCTTTTAAATCATAAACTTTTTAGGCAAAGGGACATTTCTTACAATGAATAGTGGTTACTTCTTATACATTGTGCATAGTCTTAAAGGAGTTCAGCAGTTTAAAGTGGAGGCAAATGGCAGGTAAAAGTTGGACTAAGTCTTAAATAGATGCTGAAAATGTGTCATAGCTATTATTTAGATTCTTTATCTTCCCTGGTCTCTCCTTCAACATTTTAAGATGGAAAAAAATGTGAAGTGGTTGAGGGTGGGGTGGAGCTTGAGGACCTGGGAGACATTTCTTTGTAAGTCATGAATAGAAGGACCCTTTGTAGATTCTAATCTCACCCTGGTCACTGCCTATACCCAAAGCTGCAGGATTAGGCCTAAGGTCATTTCTAGAAGTGTTGGTAAAACCAGGATTGCATATGGGAATGGCAGGTGTAAAGGCCATGGCTGCCTTCAACATCGTTACTGTTGTGTTGAAGCATTTTCCTGAGGAACTTAGGACTCTCCCAGCTGAACTGTCTGTATGCTCAGGTAGCCCAATTATGAGTCCGAGATTTGTGCTAAATTCATGATCAGTCCAGAAACCATGTCACTAAAACAAGTTGGAAGTCTGAAACCTGTCATGGAAATTTGGTCACTAGACAGAGGTTAAGAGTTGATTTTTGTTTTTGTTTATGGCTTGATTGTTTTAGTTAACAGGATCTTTAGTACTGGACAACTTTAAATTAGTGTAGTATATGTTAACAATTTGTAAGTACAGAAGGAGAGGGGGAAGCTCTAGTCCCTTATTTCACCTTCATGGTGTTCTAAGAGAGGGAATGACTTCCTTCAGAGCTTCCTATGTTTAAAGAAACTGAAAGTTTCTTCCATTCAACAAATATTTATCAGGTGCCTACTATGTGCCAAGCTCTGTTCTCAGTTTGGAAATGCAACAGCGAACCAAATAGGGCTTAATAATCAATATGCTTTGATGAAGCCATTTTAAAAAATTTACTATTAATACTTTTTCTACATATGATCTCAAGAACTGTATTTAGTCAGTAAGTACTTGCCTACTGTGCGCTGTGCTGAGAACTGTGGGAAATAATAATTAAATATAAAGGCAAACACCCTGTGAAGACAGGATCTAGTTGGGGGACATGCAGTGGGAAAATTAAATAGTATATAAAGGATATATTGACTTTTTGTGCCATAAAATTTAGGACTAGGGGAGAGCTTTGGTTTAGAGAAGTTGGGGGAATAAAGAATGTGTGATTGAATTGGGGGAGTGTAGAAATAGCATGTGGATCTTTTTGATACCATTTAGGATATAAATAAAAATTAAAACTATTTTGGGAAAATGATTTATTTTCAATGTTATTTTTATATGAATAATTTAGGTTGAAAATATTTGACAGATAGCAAAAAAGGACTTTTAAAACTATACTTAGTGACTTGTGGAGAATTTCGGAACTATGAAATAAATGTTATATTAAAATATGTAACATTTTAAAGCTTTGTAATACATCTGCTTGTGCTTCTTTACCAGAGAAGAAAGCTCTATTTTTCAAAAAAGGTAGAATCTGTCATGGGATTGATTGGTTGTTTAAAAAATGGTAGCTGACTTTGTTAAATAAAACCAAACTGAAAATTATGACCAAAAATGTATGTACTGGGACTTTAAGAGTTTCACTGCTAGTTTTAGGTATGTATGTATGAATGAATGGTTTTAACTTATGGTTTTAAAATCAGGAGAGAAATTTTGGAAGTTACAGTTTTGTTTCTTTTTGTGTGTGTGTGTCATTCTTTTAAAATCTTTCCAAGTTTATTTCTTTTTCTTATTTTTTTATTTTGTGATTTTTTTTTTTTTTACACTTTTGGTTGTTTTGATAAAAATTCTCACACAGGATCAAAAATTATACAGATTTGGCCGGGCGTGGTGGCTCACAACTATAATCCTAGCACTCTGGGAGGCTGAGGTGGGAGAAGGATCGCTTGAGGTCAGGAGTTTGAGACCAGCCTGAGCAAGAGTGAGACCCCGTCTCTACTAAAAATAGAAAAAAAATTAGCCAGTCAACTAAAAATAGAAACAAAAAAATTGGAGCCGGGTGTGGTGGCTCGCACCTGTAGTCCCAGCTACTTGGGAGGCTGAGGCAGGAGGATCACTTGAGCCCAGGAGTTTGAGGTTGTTGTGAACTACGCTGACACCACGGCACTTATTCTAGCCCAGGCAACAAAGCAAGACTCTGTCTCAAAAAAAAAAAAAAAAAAAAATTATACTGATTTATATCAGTTCTAAGACACACTAATTTACATTTTAACATCTCAAGTTGGGATGCATTTTATGGTAGATAAAATGTTCCATATCTGTCAGATAAAAAAAAAGTTCATGGGGAGAAAAATCACCGGAAATATGAAGAAAATGGAACTTCTCCAACTCTTCTACTTGGACAAACAGCTTGCTTTAATAGAGTTTTAGTTTCTTCATTTATAAATCAGTGATGAAATTTTCCATTCTTCTCTCAATGGAGTTGTAGTGAGAATAAATGAGATAATGTGTATAAATGCTTTAGATGTAGTACAGAAATAAAATTATGTTGTTACAGCTTCAGGTGGAAAAAGTTGAATTACTTTAAACTTCTGAATTACAAACCTATGTGCTATAATGAAAAGATTTTGAAGCTATTGGGATATTTAACGTGTACAGGCTGGAGTTAAGTCACCAGGCCCCATGGGGCAAGAGTTCATACCTTCAAAGTAAACAGGATCTTTCTGTCGTAAGAAAAAAATGACTGAGGTAAGTGTAAATTTGGAATTGCAATTTTTAGGCTTAATTGCATGTTTTTTCGTATCTTAATTTGGTCAGTGGGGTAATTGTAATTGGAAAATTGTAATTTTGTTCAGTCTCAACCCCAAAATAAATGGAAAACACCAATATTTCAATCAAAGAAAAATCTTATTACAGTTGCTTTCAAATTATTGCATTATTGTTTTTCAAAATTTTGATCATTTTTCAAATTATTCTAGTTTAATATTTTAATGAGTGACTAGGTTTGTAGTATTCTCTCTGTCATTGTTAAAACCACTGAATGAATGTGTAATATTTGGTTGCTGAATATTTGTTTGTGTTTGGAATTAAGAAAATGATTCACTATCTACAGACCCTTGAATTTTCAGGGGACATCATTATGCTGATATTTATAATCTGCTTTTGTGCCAAATATGTTCTTAAAATTTCTTAACTTTTGATTTAAAAATACAGTAGCAAAAATGTCCCTTCATGCCATTTTTCACTTGAAATGAACTTATCGATGTTCACAAACTTTACAAAGTTACTAAAGGCATTTTCAAAGAAAGAAACAATTAACTTGGGGGAAAATTAAGCCCATATTGTAAAAGTGATATTTGAAGACCTCAGTGGCTTAATTTATATACAATTTAACAATGAGGGTTGTCATTTCAAACACATTTGAGTTATTGGTGAAAGCAGGCTGGGTTTGGTCTTTCCTTCTTATCATATTTTACCTACATTCATCTTCATACCATCTTACCACTGTAAAAGGAATAATCCAAACCCACTTGTAATAATTTATGAAAACTCTAGGACAATAAACCCAAATTCATTAGCATGTCATTCAAGATCTTTCACTGCCCACTAACCTTCCATGTACAGTGCTTTATATATCTCAGCCATCTGGGATTCCCCACAATTTTTTGCCCTTTCTTGCCTTCCTGTCTTGCTAATCTTAAACCCTTCTCTGTCTTTGGAAAGTTACTGAATAAATCCTCCTAGAGGCTTTATCTTTACTTTAAAATTTTCTCTTTGGTATCTTGATATTTGAGTGCCAGCCCAGACTAATTCAGTCAGAATTTGTGGGTAGAAGGGAGGGCATATGATTTTTTTTTTTTAAGTTTCTTAGATAATTCTAAATTACCGTGGGAGCTGAGAGCTGGTGTTATAAAGTTTTGTTTTACTTTGTCTTTGCCATTAACCTTACCAGAGCTACATATTGTAGATAATTGTGAGCCTGTTGTTTTCCCCTGATAGAACATTGACTTCCTTTTGGCAGAGATCATGTATTTTTTTCTCTTGTTGCATCCTCCAGTTTGTAGTGTTTGTTTGTTTGTTTGTTTTTAACATAGAACATAATTTGTTCTCTAAATAGTTCCTGAAATGAATTTGCAGAATTGGCTGCCCCCTTTTCCAACTGTTTTTCACAGTTAAAACTCGCATAAGGAAAACTTTTGTAAATGAAACTTAGGGTTTTTTTTTTTAGCCCACAGCAATCAAAATTAAATCCAGAAGCACAGCTAAATATTTTAAAGCATGAAAGTTAGCATTAGGTTAAAAATTAACAATATTAAGTAGGAATTACTTTTATCTGTCCACCATAGAATCTAATATTTCTTGAAATACCCTCTTTTGTTCTATTGTTGGCCAACCGCTCAAACACCTCTGTGGGTTTCCTGTAGCCTTTGCCATGAATGAATCTACTTTCTGTTAAATTGTATTGTAATTATAGTTGTCTGGGATTCTTTTAATATAAGTGTGCTATAAGATGCACCCAGGTCATTTTCTTTATTTTATTCATTCTAATCATAAATATTAATCGAGTACCAACAGCAGTGAACAAAACAAACCAAAATGGCATAACTTCATGGAGCCTATATTTATGGGCACAAACAGATGCTAAACAAATAAATAAATTATAGATCACAGTAGATGGTAACCAAGTGCTATGGAGAAGGATAAAGCAGAGGAAATGGAATAAAGAGTGGTGGATGGATGGGGGAGGATATGTACATGGTTTCATCTGTGGTGGCCACAACTGGCCTGCTTGGGAAGACAACATGGGAAGAAAGGCTTGAGGAAGATGAAAAACAAATATCTGGGAAAAGTGTTTCATGTAGAGGGAACAGCCTTTGAAAAGACCCTATGGAGGACTATTTCTGGCTTATGCAAGGGACAAAGTGGGCAAGCAGTACAGTAGTAGGAAATGAGGGCAGAGAAGTTATGGGGCCCAGATTATGATGGTCTTGAGAGCACTATAAGGACTTGAGCTTTTACACCCAGTGAAATGGGGAGCCATTGGTGGGTTTAGGCCTGAGGGGTGTCATGGTCTGATTTTTATGCAAAAGATCGTCTGGCTCTTGAATTAAGAATAGATTATAGATGGCACAGGTGAAAGCAGTGAGACTAGTTATAAGGCTATTGCTGTAATTTAAACATGAGACAAAGGAATCTTGGACTAGTATAAAGGAATGAAAAGAAATAGATTCTGGGCCTGTTTGGGAGGTGGGGCCAGATCGGATTTTTTGAGAGAAAGGGATAAGTCACAGATTACTCGTGAATTGTAGTTTATGCAGCTGGCAGGATAGATTTGTCATGACCTGGGATGGAGAAGACGACAAGTGGAGCAGGCTTTGGGATGAACGTATGGGGTATCAGATGTGATGCCAGTAGGTACTCAAGGGGAGATGTCAAGCAGCACTCATACTAACAACACTGTGCTTCAGGGGAGAGGGTTACCTGGAGATTTAAATTTAGGGAGCCATTTAAAGAGTTGAGAGTGGATGAAATCAAGTTAGTAAGGGTAGATGGAGAAGGGCAATGGTCCGTGGATTGAAGCAGTGACATTCAAACATTAAGAGGTCCAGGAGATGAGGAAGATTCAGCAAAGGAGCCTGGAAAGGAATGGCCCATCAGGTAGGAGGAAAACTGGGTAGAGGTAGGTGTCCTAAAAGCCAAGTGCAAGCCGTTTCAAGGACATGGGATTAAGTATCTGTGTCAAATGCTGCTGCTAAGTAAGATGAGGAACAAGACTTGATTCTTGAATTTGTCAGCAAAGAAGTCATTCAAAAGAACCTTTTATTTTTCTTATGATAAACCCCTCAACAGTAAGGACCATGTCCTCACCATTCCTGTTTTCCTGAGTGCCTGGAACAGCCCTGGCATATGGTTGGCATTTAATTGACTGAATACAGGAGTCAGTGCAGGATTGTTCTGCCCATAATTTCATTTCTTGTTGCCCAAAAATGCTCCAAAGAAGGAAAAGAGAGGGTGGGGTTGAAACTTTGTTGGCAGGTATAGACGTCATCTCAAACTAGTTATCCTTGGAAAAATGACAAGTGTGGGTCCCTTATTTTCAATTTCCTTTATGCAATTTCTTTTCAGGAGATATATACTTTGTATTTTGGCACCATGGAGAACCAGAAAGAAGAAAAATATGGGCAGGAGCAAGTCAGGCTTTCTGTGCCATTTGAAGAATGAAAAAATAAAGCAATCAAAGAACTGAGGTTTTGCCTTCAACAGTAAACGTCTGGTTATTTAGCAAAATTTAGATTATTTATAGAATTTTCACATTTCCATCCAGATGTTTGGCATCATAGAAACACGTGTTTGTGCTTCAGTTTTCCACATTAAGCAGAAGTTCAGAGGAGAGTTCAATGTTCTTGTAATTCCTCATTATAAATGTTGAAGCATATGGAGGAAGATAGTCTGGGGCTTTTGTTTTCTTTACATATCTATAGATGCTCTATTATATTTTGGTGATAAAGTGTTTCTATATCTTACTACTGTTTTATTTAATTCTTTTTGTTTTTTTTATTTGATCCCATTACTCTTTGATCTTATTACTGTTTTAAATTTGTTGCCATCCACTACCATCATAACTTCTCTCTTGCTTTAGTGCTAACGAAACATTTTTGAATAATTTAACTACAACATTTAATCCAGAGTTTTCAAATGTTCTAAATTCCTCTTTCATCCTCAAAGCAATCCATTTACACTGGGAGAATTTTGATGCTCAAAAAAGTAGCTGTTTTAGCAATATTAAAATCTGTCTTTTCATCTTATTCATGAAACATGGTGGATATTTGAAAGAATGAAAGTCTCTTTTATAGGTTATATAAACAATAATATGGAACATCATTAGACTGAATTTTCTTCCCCCCAAATGTTGCATAGGTTGGTGAATAAGCATTTGCTTGTCCTTAAAGTGTAACGAGCAATATCATAAGCTCTTTCATTCCACATTTTATTTTTGAACACTTCTTCTGTACCAGGCACTTAGCCAGGTGCTAGGAATATAAGATCAACATATGCCTTGATTATATGGCACTTAAAGTGTAGAAAGCTCATCAGAAGAATTCAAAGTATGGCTGGGGTGGGAAATACTGGCTAACGAATTACCTCCAGAGGTAATCCAGGCCCTTCACATCTGGGTATTTGTCAGTTTAGGAGTATGGACTTTATCCTAAGATCAGAAACAAGGGACAGCTAGCATAGAAATGACCCGATCTGATTTGGCTTTAAAAGGAAAAAAAAAAAAAGACCATAATATTAGTTAGGATTAGAGTTCAGCTGCAGGTAATAGAAACCTACCTACCACTGCTTAAAATGGTAAAGTTTATTGTTTTCATGTAAAAAGAAGTTAAGATGTAGGTAACCCAGAGCAGGTGTACAATTCAATCATGTTGTCCTGGACTCAGTCTCTGTCTGCTTTCCTGCCCAACCATCCTTGGCATGTGGCTTTCTGCCTTGTCATCAAATTACATCTGCAATTCTAGGTACCATGATTTGTTCCATGCCAGAAGCAGGAAGATGCTCTAAAATTCCTTTCCTTATAAAGCTTTGTCTTTTTTTTTTTTTTTTTTTTTTTTTTTTGCTGAGGGGGGCAACAGATTTATTGAGGCATTATTGACATAGTAAGCTGCACATACTTAAAGTGTAGCATTTGATAAGTTTTGTCATATGTATACACCCATGAACCTGTTACCACATTTAAGATCTTGAATATATTCATCGCCCCTAAAGTCTCCTTCTCCTCTGTAATGCCTCTTTCCTGCCCCCAAAACCCGTGCTCCTAATCTGCAGATAGCCACTAACCTGCTCAGTAGTAAAACTTAGCTTGGAGTTAAATTTAGGAAACCCGAGGAGGGGTTTGCAGAAGAAAGATGGTCTAGGACATTACCCTGGCTCGTTGATTTCCTTCTTTTGATCTTAGGGAAAGAAGCTTTAGGGAGGTCTTTTCGGCTAACAGGGAGTGCTCATGTTTTTTTAAAGTTTATTGACAAGTGGAAGAATTTAGATCTGGTTTTAGTAGGTAGAGCAGTCATAGTGGTAAAGGTAAACAGGGTTGATACAACTTTGCAGATATTAAAAAATTTATGATGAACTCCTGCAAGATGAAGCTTGTGTTAATCAGGATTCTTTATGGGTTATTGATGATCTTTAAAGAATTTGTTGGCTCATGTAACTGGGACATCCGATAGTTGGATTATAAGGTTTTGCTGGATCAAGAAGCTCAGAAAAGGTCAGAATTCTCTTACTCTTTCTATTTACATTTCAGCTAAGCCTCTGCTTAGCTTCTTTTTTGAGGCTAGATCTTTCCATGTGCAAGATGGCCACTGGGAGAATCAGTTTGGTCTTTATAACTTGCTGCAGCAGAGGAACCCATTTTTTTTTTCTTTCAATATTCCTGTATCAGATTTTATGGGACATACTTATTGACCTTGTTGGTTTATGTACTCATCCCTTGGATCAGTCATTGTTGACAGAAGGGTGAACAACTGTGATTCGTGGGCCTGAATCTCGTGTGTCTGCAGCTGCTGATGGTCAGAGGGGCCAGTGAGGCACTTTTACTAAGGGTCATATGAGAAATACACGTACTGGGTTGCAAGAGTGACGTATGTCTAAGACTGAGGTCATTCCTGCTCTGGGCAGCAATATCTTAATTCTAGGATATTCTAGCACTTTCTTCATCATTTGAAAGTCTTAGTGTAGAGGTTTAACATTTCGACACCCCTTTTGCTAGATGATAGAGAACATTATGCACCTATCTTTCTTTGTTCTTTGCTAACATTGTATGTATCAATCCAAAAGGTGCATAAACACATGCTAATTGGTTTTAAACAATTCTGATTTCTAGAGTGATCTCAAAGATACAGTCTCTTCAGCCCAAGTAGAATTTCTTGCTCCCCCTCTCTAGGTAACACATTGTGTGTGCTCATGCTTGTGTGTGAATGTGGGTGTATGTAACAAAATTTCTGGGTCAGATAAAAAGAAAAATAAAAAGCACAGAATGAATAAGCTAGCATTTGGTGCTTAACTAATGGAAAGGTCATATGAGTAGAGGGCTTTATTGTTCTTAACACGTCACTGTGCAGCCAGGTCTCATAGGGAGTATGTTAAAGAGATGCTATTCAAATATAATACATATTGATCTGGCTACAAAGCATGAACTACAATTTCTTATGCATCATAATAGTGTCTTGAATATTACATCTCAGTGTTAAAAACTACTTAAATATATGGTAGGCACTATGACACAGTCCTATAGGGAGAAAAAAAATGCACTGATCAGAAAGTTTGCCGCAACTCTGCCACTGTGTCAGTGGGCATGTCACATTGGTCCTTTAATTTCCTCACCGATAAAATGAAAGGGATAGATTACGATCACTGTCCAGGTACCTTTGTGCATTGCTGTTCTGCGAGTTTGTGCTGTCTTGTGAGCCTTGGTTGAGAATTTCTACATCTTCACTAGCACCGGCATCCTCCTGTTTTGTCACCTTCATTACAATCTATTCGAGTATGCACTGGTAGTTTTGTCACTGTCACCTGCTCTTGGGATTTGCTTGGGGAAACAACGCCAGTCTGGCTTTGGTGTGCTTTTTGTATTACTGCTCTTTTAACTCTTTTTCAAAGCTCCTTTTATATGATTCGTCTTTCTTTGTTTTAAAGAGAAAATAAGAAAGGTTTGGCACTTCCTGCTCATAAAAACATTACTAACAGTGAGTTAACAGATGCATAATCTGTTTTTATCAGCGTTCTGTCTCCCAAAGGAAGGAAACTGTTTGTCATAGGCCTAAATTTACTTTCTTTTACAATTAATTTAATAAGAAAACTGTTATCATTATTGAACCAAGGATTCTTTGCAGTTCCTTTGTCTACTAAGTTCTAGGGACAAACAGACTTTTTAATTATGCAGTTAGAATTAATTTTATTTGAATCAATTATTTTTAGATCACTAGTTTGGAAGACTTTCATATAATCCCATTCTCTCCAAAATTACAAACTAACCATGGCACATACCACTACTCAGAAGTAAATTGTTTCATTATCTTTAAAAGGCTCCTGTTTAGTAAAAGTTAAAGAAACACTGATAATCAAATCTTATTAGAGGCATATTGTAAATCTTTAGGTGTTATTTCTAAATTAAGAAGTTAATTATGAATATTTGGAATATTTTTGTTATAAGGTATTAGAAATATGAGTCACAAGAAAACACATTGTTTTTACTTTTTAAACTAAAAAAAAAATCAACATTTTGGGGGGTTTATCAGAAATCGATGAACTCAAATAAGTTCATTTGTACAGTTTCACTGTTGTAATAATAAATGCAAACTTTTTTTGAATTGGACAATTGAATCTGTGTTCTCTTTCACTTTCAAGAATGGCCCTTACAGATGAGACTGTATTTGTGTGTGTATGTACCTGGGAGTTGTGTATGAGGAGGGGGTAGGGCAGTGTCTTGATTCACACTTGAGATCATCCAAGTGTGATGGAGCTAGAGAATTGCCTTCTGTTATAGACAGGTGGAGAATCAACAAGTTATTGCCTGCTACCTTCAGGTGTGTGCCACCTTCATTCAAAATGCTCCTTTTTCCAAAATGGGAACAAATTGTAGGAGAGAATGTGGACTTTACCTGAATATGCACAGATGGGAATTAATATGAAATATTTGAGAGAGAAATGAGAATATCTTAATTTAAGCAGCCAGGTTTGGGGAATAGTGGCAACTAAGGCTGGATGAGGAAAGTTGGACTAATTTACAGAGGAAAGCAAAGCAGAAGGATTTAGAATTTGGAATTTAGTAAGAAGGGGGTTGTTAAAACTTTCAAGGCTAGTTTTAATTAGGGAATATTTCATATGCACAGAAATTAACATGGTAAACTCTTATGAATTCACTAGTTAGATTTCATAGATACCAGTGTTTTGCTTTGTTTCTCTCTTTCTTTCTCTCTCTTTTTATAAGAGATGGGGTCTTACTGTGTTGCCCAGGCTGGAGTGTAGTGCCTATTCACAGTTGCAATCATAGCGTACTACAGTCTTAAACTCCTGGGCTCAAGCGATCCTCCCGCCTCAGCCTTCCGAGTAGCTGGGACTGCAGGCATACACCACCACACCTGGCTAATGTCTGCTTTTAAGAAGTTAAATGTTACAGTTCAGCTAAAGGCCCATTCTACAGGCTCTTCCCCTTTTTTCCCTTCTCAAAAGTAGTCACTATCCTGAAATCAACATCTGTCATTTCCATGCATGTTTGTGACAATTTCACATATTAATCATCCATGACGAATATATACTATTGTTCCTTGTGTTTGAAAATTTATATAAATGGGTTGTTTTCTCTATATTTATGTAAGCTGATTTAGTCTTTCATATTTTTGAAGTTTGTCAATTTAATAGAAATAGATAAAAATCATTTGTAGTCTAGTGTGTGATCACACTAGAGTCTAATGAATTCCCTAGTTACGATGTTTGTGGTTGTTCTCAATTTTTTACTGTTACAAACAAGGCTGCAGCAGAATCCTGATATAGGTGTAGTTGGGGACATGGGTGTTTTCTCTTGGGGATTAACCTAGAAACAGAATTGCTGGGTTAGTAAGGGATACATATCTTTAATTTTCCTAGGTGCTGCTAATTTGTTCTGTGAAGTAGCTCAACAATTTACATTTCTACTTGTCTGTGAGTTCTAGATTCCCCACCTCCTTGGTGTCATCAGGCTTAACCTTTGCCAATCTGGTGCATGTGAAATGGCATCTTATTGTTTTAATTTTTGTTTTCCTCAGTTTTAATGAGTTTTAACATCTTTCACATGTTGATTGACCTTCTGAGTTCTTCTTCAGTGAATTAATTGTCTCTTCTTACTTTTGACCACTTTTCAGTTTGCTTTTTGTCCTAAGTTGATTTGTAGGTGTTCTTATGTGTGCGCTGGAAACATCTTCTTGTCCTAAGCCTATCCCACATTTGTCTAGTAGTTTTCATTGTACAGTATAGAATTTACAAAATATTTTTCCCATCACCTCAAGCATTTATTATTTCTTTCTAGAATTTTAAGTTTTTAACATGAAGTATAATATGATAGGTGAAAACACAGAATCTGCAGCCAGACAGCTTGGGTTCATATCCTAGCTCCACCCCTGTCTTACTTACTGGGTAACCTTGGGTGAGTTACTTAACATCTCTGTGTACAACTTTTCCTATCTGGAAAATGGAGGCAATAGTACTACTTATCTCTTAGGGTTGTTGTGAAGATTAAATTAGTTAATAAATGTAAAGCACTTAGAATACTTCCTTAAACATAGTAAATACCACGTCATTATTATATGGGCTTTTTTGGGCTCTTAAAGCCATTTTTCTTTAAACACAGAGTCATTAAAATGGTTTTGGTACTCTTAGGTTGTGGTTTTTGTACGTAGAGCTTCATCTGTAGTGTGAGGTAGGAACTAATACTATCCTTTTTCAAAATAGGAAAGTAATTGTCATGGGGCTACTTGTGAAAGCCCACCCTTTCCCTACTGGTGTAGAATTCCATCTCTCTCAAAGACCACACTGTTGGCTTACTTAGATCTGTGTCAGTTACTTGGTTTTAATGACTGAACCATTACAATACGTTCTGATATTTGTTAGATGATTTTTAACTTCTTTAGTTCTTTTGATTTTACTAATTAAAGAAAATGAAACATGTCCAACAAACATAGAGTCAGGCTCAAGTTTTTCAGGGCACAGATGAAAACAACAACAGCAGCAGGATTCAGGACAGTTAGATTTAACCACTGACAGGGTTGATTGCCACCAGGGGCATTTCATCTACATGGTGCTGGTGACAGTGTAGCTGGGCTGAGACAAATTACAGCAGCCGTAGGCTTTTCTCCTTAATCTTCTTAAAAATGTTCCTAGCTCTTCTATGACATTTATTCTTCCATATGAATTAATGGATCATTGTATAAAGTTCCATCCAAAACCCTATTGAGGCTTTTACTAGAATTAGATTGAATTTGTAGGTTAAATTGGGTGTGAATTAGTGCTTTATAACAATGAATGTTTCTATCCCTGAACATGATCTCTCTCTTCATTTATTTGAGGTCTTCTTCACGGTCTTCAATACATTTCATAATTTTCTTCATGAAGATCTTATACTACTTTCATTAGATTATATTGTCATGTACCTTATATTTTGGGAGCATATAACAAATTGTATCCTAAAGAAATACATTAAAATTATTTTCGGTGCATGAGCATGCTGTTAATTTTTATATATTGATCCTGCCTTTAGCAAGTTTTCTGGTTCTTACCATTTTAATAATTTTTGGATTCTTTTGGATTTCCTTTGTAGATACTCCTATTAATTTGTGAATGATGATAGCTGTGTTTCCCCCCTCCCATTGTTGTTCTGTATTCACTATTATTCAATTGTCTGAGACTCCTCCACTACAGTGCAGAACAGAAGTAGTGAAAGCCCCATACCCTTGTCTTATTCCTGAATTTTGGAGGAAATATTTCTTATGTTTTAGCACTGAGTATGATTTTTGCTTTGGGTTTTTGATGGGTATTCTTTATCAGTTAAAACAATCTGGGAAGATTTACTCTTGCTCTTTCCCTTAAAAAATAATTTGGCTGAGGGCTGTTATTTTTTTCTCTTATACTGAAGCTTTATATATTCTCCCTAAGATAATTTCCTCTTCTTTCTCCTTTCTTTGGGTTTATTTGACTTTTTCAATTGTGTGTTTTTTAAAACATGCTTTCCCCCATATTGTTTTTACTTCTCTTTTATCTTTTTATTCAGTTTAAATATATTAATTTCAGCCTCATTCAGTTAGTTCTGTTATCAAAAGTTCTTGGGAGCTCTAATCCTTCATTTACTATGTTTGTCACCACTCTCTCATGGTAAATTTTTTTCTTATGCATTTTGTGATTTTTTTGATTAGCAGGGAAGTTTTTATTTTTTTCTTTGGGAATCATTTAAGGGCTGAGATTTGGAAAGTTCCCTCCTGAGTCATTTTGGATGTACTTCTGTAAGTTTTCTTCCCCCAAATGCCACCATCTCCTGTGATCAGCTTTTATCTGAATTGCTTGTCTTGAAGATTCCTGCATGTCTGAGGTAGTGTACATTTAGATTCCAAACCTGGGCATGGTAGGCTTGGTGTTTCTCTTTCTTGCAAACTTTTTGAAGAGACTGAAAAATCTTTCCAGTCTTCCTTGATGTATTACAGTTTTTCTATAACCCTTTACACGCTAAGAATATAGCTTTTTGAAAATCCTAGCTATGCAGGGGTCCACTTCCTAATACTGCCTGGTTTAAAACCTAAATCCCTCCCCCTTAGGGACTTTTCTGATCCAGGAACTCCTTCCTCACCCCTCATGGGACCCCATAGCGCCAGTTGTATGTTTACAGTTCTGACTTTCTGTTCCTCTTTTTTTGTTGGCCTATGGGAGTTTCCTGTAGTTTCTCTGTGCTTAGCTATATATTTACATACAATGTTGCAATCTTTTTTAATGTTTAAAATATTTGTAGCAGGAAGGATTCTATGGTAATTCAGTTACCTGTTCCCAGAACCGTTTGTGGTAGGCTCGATTAAAGTTGTCCACATCCCAATCCTTGGAATGTACAAATATGTTACCTTATATAGCCAGGGGGACTTTGAAGATGTGATGAAATTAAGAATATTTAAATGGAGAGATTATTCTGGATTATCCGGGTGAGCTTTATGTCATCACACGGGATTTTATAAGAGGGAGGCAGGAGGGTCAGAGCCAGAAAAGGGGATGTACTGAGGGAAGCAGGCTGTGGTCTGAGAGATTTATAGGTGGATTGCTGCTGGCTTTGCAAGGACTGCCAAGGAATTCGGGTAGCCTCTAGAAGCCAGAAAAGTCAAGGAAACAGATTCTCCCTCCAGAGCTTCCAGGAGTACAGCCTGACACTGATTTTAGCCTCCTAAGACCCATGTTGGACTTCTCACCTCCACAACTGTGAGACAATAAATTTATGTTGTTTTAATCCCCTATGCTTGTGGTGATTTGTTAAAGCAGCAATAGGTAACCATCTTCGATGGCTTTAGAGGGTTGCCGGGTAGTAGTAATTGGAACAGAATGAAAACTATATTAGAGACACAGCAGAATCAAGTTGGTGAGGAATACCCTTGACGGAGAGCTATATATTAAAAGCAGGCAGCTTCTTCTTTCCCGTATCTGGGGAAAAAAATAATGAGAACCGAAATACTTGTGAATATTCTTGATAATGTTTTCAATAATAGCATAATGCCTATTCTGAGAACCAGACTAGTGCTTTCACCTCCCCTTTGGTTGTAGAAATTATTTTTTTAAAAGGGGAATAGATTCTCATTATTAACAAGACTTTTCATTGGCAACTGAGTGAGCATTGAAGAGTTTTCTCATTTTGCTGAAATGTTGGTGTTGTAAATAGAGTATTTGGTTTGCTGGGTGGAAAGAGGCTGACGGGGATGCCTGCATGCCTCCCTCTAGCTCCATGGTAGGGATTCTATTGACAGTAAAATATCAGGCAGTTTCTGTGACAGTGACAGTGACAGGTTCCTGATGTCCACTTCCAAATGTATGAATTGTTCTGTATTTGTTTTCTAGAGCTGTTGTGGAAAATTACCCCAAACAGCGTGACTTAAAAATAACAGAAATTTATCCTTTCACAGTCCTGGAGACCAGACATTTGAAATCAAGGTGTCCACAGAGTCAGGCTCCCTTGAGAGGCCCTGGGGAGCAATCTGTTCCTTGCCTCTTCTAGCTTCTGGTGGCTGCCGGCATTCCTTGGCTTGTGGCTGCAGCAGTCTCTGCCTCTTTTTTACATCACTTTCTCCTTTGTGTGTGTGTCTCTCTAATTTCTCTCTGCCTCTCTCTTATAAGGATACTTGTGATGACATTTAGGGCCCGCCCGATAATCCAGGATAACCTCCTCCTCTTAAGATCCTTAAGTTAGTCACATCTTTTGCCATAAAAGGTAATAATCATTCTTTTGCTACATAAGGTAATACTCATGGGGTGGGGGTAGGGGTCATGTTTCAGCCTACTTCTTGCTAGTTTACTATTTCTTTGCAGTCTTTGGTCTATTCCATTTATCTGGATTGTTTTAAATTATTCTTTGACATTGTGACCTACCTTGTAAAAATCTCAGGTGTAGCAATTATTTGTCCCATTGTAATTTTTCATTCTCTCTTACACTGACTTCTAGAGAAAGGGTCAGAAAACTACAGCTCACAGCTCAAATCCATCCCATTGCCTGTTTTTGTATAGCCTGCCAGCTAAGAATGGTTTTACATTTTTAAATGATTGAAAAAAAAATCAAAGGAAGAATAATATTTTGTGATACATGAAGATTATATGAATTCAACTTTCAGCATCTGTGAATAGGTGTTATTCACAGACTTGCTTGTTTGTTCACACATTGTGCATCTCTGCTTTAGTGTACAATGGCAGAGTTGAGTAGTTGTGGCAAAGACATGTGACCTACAAAGCCTGATACAAAATATCTGGCCATTTACAGAGACAGTCTGCCAACCCCTGATCTGTAAGAATGTCTTATCTCTGGCTTTCAGCACATAGTGGGCACCAACCATTTGCTGATGAATAATTATTATTTAATAATACATAACTGTTCATATTCTTATATTTAAGAATTTCAGGCCGGGCGTGGTGGCTCACGCCTGTAATCCTAGCACTTGGGAGGCCGCGGCGGGTGGATTGTTTGAGCTCAGGAGTTCGAGACCAGCCTGAGCAAGAGCGAGACCCCGTCTCTACTAAAAAAATAGAAAGAAATTATCTGGCCAACTAAAAAAATATATATAGAAAAAATTAGCTGGGCATGGTGGTGCATGCCTGTAGTCCCAGCTACTCGGGAGGCTGAGGCAGTAGGATCGCTTAAGCCCAGGAGTTTGAGGTTGCTGTGAGCTAGGCTGACGCCACGCCACTCACTCTAGCCCGAGCAACAGAGTGAGACTCTGTCTCAAAAAAAAAAAAAAAAAAAAAAAGAATTTCATTAATATAGGCAGGATTTGATGTGATTCCCAAAAGGATTCTTTAAAAGTATAGGGTTAGGAGAATGGTATAGATGAGATGATTCATATATGACATTTTATATTTTTATATTTTTTGGCTCTAAGACTTAAAGGATGGAATATAGTCCTGCTCATGAGTGTAATTGACTTAGGAAATAAACATCACAGCCAGAACTTGATGTTAGCTAGTGGGATGGTTAATTTTATGTGTCAGCTTGGCTAGGTTGTGTGATCAAACACTAGTTCTAGATGTTGCTGTGAAGGCATTTTGTAGATGTGACTAACATTTACAATTAGTTGACTTTAAGTAAATCCTATTACCCTCCATCATCCTATCAATCAAAGGTCTTACGAACAAAGATTGAGGTTTTCTGAGGAAGAAGGAATTCTGCTTGTTTCCAGCTTGCTGGCCAGTCCCACAAATTTCTGACTTGTCAGACACAACAGTCATGTGAGCTGATTCTTTAAAATCTGTCTCTGTCTCTCTCTTTCTGTCTCATTTTCTCTCGATAGATAGATAGATAGAGCTTTGGTTCAATTTCTCTGGACACAGAAATACAGGCTGCTCGGAAGTGTTGCAGGCGTGGCCCAGCCTCAGTGTTCGGGCCCAAGCTGCAGTGAGGATACTAAGCATAGCCCTCTTGCCTGGTATCACCCAGCCCTTCTTCCTCCGCACCTCCCTCAGGCTTCTGTCTCTTACGGCTTGTGGAAGGAGATGTGTTATATTTGAATACCACAAAGTCAGAAATAAGCTCACTTGTGAAGGGGCAGAGGACTTTTTCTCAGCCCAAGATTGTTTCAGGTTGTGAGAAGACTTGTGAGTGCGGACGATAAAAATGAAACAGAAGCAATGGGCCTGCTGATAAGGGGCAGTTGAGAAAGTCACAGGGACTAGACAAATTTCTGAGTGACAAAATTGGTGAACATTTTTCCCTCGCCTTCTCCTTGCAAAAATAAAAGCTTGCTGTGTGTACCACCAAGTCCATAGAACCCCCTAATTGGGTCCTATCGTGCCACAGATGGTTCCTTTTATTCCCAAGCTTGGCCTCGTTGGCAAAGATACAAAAATATTTTGGATAAAAATCCAAATAGATGCTCAATATTTTGCTTGTGTCTCTACAGGTGTAAGAAGTTTTATATACCAGTAAATGTTGAATTTGTCTGATAAACTGTTGTATTACATATGAAAAATTATACATTTGAGCAGAAAAGATCCATTTGACTAAGTGGTGATTTATTATGATTCTAAAAAGGCTTATCAGGCTTTAAAGGGTGCTAGAGAATACATTTTGATATTTTGATTCTTCCCAAGTGGACGTTGTACTGGCAGATGGCTCCAGGGAAACAGGACTGAAGTGAAGATGCTGTCTCTTTCCTGTTCCACGACCCCTCCCCCATCCTTCCCCTGGTACTTGTTTAAGTTACATCTTCTACCAGTGAATTATTCATCTTTATGTGGCATACTCTTTATTCAAGTGTTATTTTAAAGAAGTAATTGTAACTTTGAGTTTGACAGGTCCTAACCATCAGGCCTGTGTTCTGCTTTTTCAGATGGCATTTTATAAATATATAAATAAAATGATTGGAATATAAAATAATTTCATTTTGCTCAGAATGCTGTTTCACTTTAAATAGCTAAAATCTCTTGTACTCTTTTTATCTTGCTAAGAGTTTTAATGGTCTCTCTCTCTTTATATATGATTTCTAGTAAAATAGATAATGACATTTAAAGCAATTCATTTCAGCAACAATTCTGTGAGCAATTTTTGAGTGTTCCTCAGGGACCTGGTTGTGGGGATATAGAGAGGTGAAACAATGTGGGTCCTTACTGTCCAGTTGCTCCCAGTCTCCTGGAGAGACGAGCTTGGAAACACAGTGGGTTATGAAGGGAACTATAGAATCATATTCAAGGAACAGAGATTACACAGAGAAGGCAGGGGTTACTTCCATCTATTTGGGACTAGGAGGGCATCACAGAGGTTACAGTCCAGTTGGGCTTTGAAAGAAAGATAAGCAATTTCCATGTGAAGAGATGAATGTGTTGGGCTGAGATGTATCAGCATCTAGAAGTTTCACATACACTATTACTTCAAAAGCTTATGTAGCATGCCTTTAGGCTTAGTAAACCAGATGACCTCTGCAGATAATTTCATATATTATTGTTAGACTTTATTTTGAAAGTATGACTGAGGATTAATGTAATTTTTTAAAACAGTACCACCCACTGAGATCTTGTGTGTTATTCTAGTGTTGAGTATTAGCACTTAATTGTAAGATATTAAGCAGGTGCCTGAGAAATGTTCTTGATGTTTAATAAACTGACATTTTCCTTATTGTCTCTCTCTCTCTCTTCCCTGCCTTCCTCCATCCCTCCCCCGTTGTTCTTGCAGTTGGTTAGTCTGTTGCTAATTGGAATTGCTGCCTGGGGCATTGGTTTCGGGCTGATTTCCAGTCTCCGGGTGGTCGGTGTGGTCATTGCAGTGGGCATCTTCTTGTTCCTGATTGCATTGGTGGGGCTGATTGGAGCAGTAAAACACCACCAGGTGTTGCTATTTTTTGTATCCTTTTTTTTAAAGGTGGTATTTTTACCCCAATTGGGTTGAGTTCTTACTATTGATTACTAGTTTGATAGCTACAACTAATTTAATGTTATCACTGGGAAATGAATTGCCAGAAAGCAGCTCCTAGCAAGTGTTATGCATATTTGTTCAAGCACTTTTAGGAATATATCTTAGGGTAAAGTTACTGTGTATTTCCATATTCTCACTCTGCCTCCTCACATCATGAAGAATGTAGTCTGCAAATTTAGTATAGTCCTATTTCTGTACTGCAAATTCAGAGTTAAGTTGAATTGATTGAGAGACCTCTAGGCCCTTTCTAAACACATTAATACTTGGTTGAGAATTTCACAGTCTTTTTAAATTTAATATTAAGAAAGCTTACATATATTTTTCTATCCTTATTTCCTATTTTATATATGTAAGAATTTTTATTCTGAATGAAATTCTAATAGATATGTTTTAATGATATAATTACCATTATTAGTATTTTTCTGTATGAACTTCTAGCTACAGTGTATTATCAAAATAATAATGTGCATCCTCTTTGTACTTTCTCCAAGTGCCATCTGTTCAGTTTTCTGGATGGATTGCTTCTAGTGCATTCTAAAGTTGTCAATACCTGTGTTTTATGCTATTTTAAGAGTATTTAGAAATATCCTTAACTTTTAACTCTCAGTATATGATTATTCTCTTACTTGTATTTATTGTTCAGTTTTCTGTATCTTGTGCTTGTTTAGCCCTGAACCAGGAACAACAGGTAAGCAAAGACTTTTTTCTTCTACTTTGTTATAGAACATATTATAGCATGAGTATGGAAAAAGGGAGAGAAATGATTAGAATAGAAAATCATTTCTTCTTGCTCAGAATGCTATTTCGCTCTGAATAGCTAAACTCTGTTATTCCTAATTGCATTAGTGGAGCTGATGGCAGCCGAAGACACCATCAGGTGTTGCTATTTTTTGTATCTTTTAAATAGAAATTTGTTCTCACTGGGTAAAAAGAGCTACTGCTAAAAGATGTTCCCCCAGTCTTTACCCACGTTATGCAATGAAACATTTGCTCCAGAATATTTGCAGTTCCATTCTAGCAGTCATTCTTTTCAAACTCTAATTTGTAGAGGAATACAGGTTTCTGTCTTGGGGCAACAGAAGGTTTGTCTTGTTATACTCCGAGAATTAAGCCTTTGAACCAAGTGCTTCTTTTAAATTGCATGTACAAATTAAGACTTTTTCATTCTTGGGATAGAAATAGTGCCTTAATTTTTGTTGCAGATTGAGAGATAAGCCTTTGAAAAGTTTTATAATTTGAAATATAATGGTTTTATAAGGAACGTTTATTTTAGGTACTCTCAGTACTAAAAATTATAGACTCTAGCTTTATACATTTTATGCAGGGATGACACCTTTTAATGCATATATTAAATACATTTTCTAGGGTCAGCTTCTGGAGGTTGGTTGGAACAATACAGCAAGTGCTCGAAATGACATCCAGAGAAATTTAAATTGCTGTGGGTTCCGAAATTTTAACCCAAATGACACCTGTCTGGCTGTAAGTACAAAGTATAAAATATTATTTTGGAAATGTATTACATATGGATGAATGATGATTAACGTGGAAGAAATGGTCTTTGGATGCTAAATTGTTTCAAAATTGTTTTACATGTATTGTATTTACATATTCACTATTGTATCATTCGCCTGTTCTCCAATATCCACTCTGCAGAGTGCTGTGTATTTCAGGCTTTGGTTTATTGTTATTATACAGAGCTTTTGGTTTACTGTCCTGATTTCTTCCCATTCTACTCCTCCTAGAACAAGTTGTGAAAGAGAAATAACAGTAGCTCAGATCATGTGTGTTTAGATTTTGGGGAATCTCCTATTACCACCTCCCTGAGCTGGACAGCCCCCTGCAAGGAGGCCTTTTTTGTGGGATTATCTCCTTGTAAGGATCTGCATTACTTTTCTATCGCTGTGTAACACATTATCACAAATTTAGTGGCTCGAAACAAGACTCATTTGTGATCTTAGTTCCCGTGGGTCAGGAGTCTGGGCATAGCTTAGCTGGGTCCTCTGCTCAGCGTCTCAGCTGGCTGAAATCAAGGTGTTTGTTAGCTGATGTTGCAATCTCACCTGAGACTTGGGAGCCTCTCTGAAGCTCAGTGGTGGTTGGCGGAATTCAATTCGTCATGGTTGTAGGAACAAAGCCCCGTTCTCTTGCTGCCTGTTGGTGGGAAGTCTTTCTTAGCAACCAGAAGCTGCTCTCAGGTCCTAACCATGCTACCCTTTTACAACATGGCAGCATCAAAGTCACCATGAGAATCTCTCCATTCTGTTGAGATGCAGTCCTATGTAATGCAACATAAACATGGGAGTGACTATCCCATCCCATTCACAGGTTCTACCCACACTCAAGAAGAGGGATTCTGCGGGGCATAGACACCAGGAGATGGGGAGTCTTGGGGCAGTCTTAGAAATTTGCACTCTAAAAAAAACAAGGACTCAGATTGGATACAGTATCCCCAGATATTGTGTGCAGTTTTATGTGCTCTTTATAAATATACGTTGGAGTAAAAGTTCTTTTCTTTAATTGATACAGAGCTGTATGAAAAGTGGCCACCCGTGCGCACCGTGTGCTCCAATAATAGGAGAATATGCTGGAGAGGTTTTGAGATTTGTTGGTGGGATTGGCCTCTTCTTCAGTTTTACAGAGGTATGTGCAAATCGCTCAGTATTTTTCCTCCTTTGTCACAGGGATTCCTGTTTTGTATGGCAAAAGGGCATGGCATTTTTCCTTAATTTTTGGAATGTTTCAATGGATATTTTCATTGAGAATTAGCATTGTGAAAGGAAGAACCCTAGCTTGGCATCAGAAGATGCACAAATCTAAAGCTAACCTTAGGACAGGGTGAAATGCTCGATCTGTTTCTTCTTACCTAAAATTTAATGAACTAATGAAATGAGATTAGACTGTATTATCTCGAGAGTCTTCTATTTATAGAGTTGTATGATAAATTACAATTTCAAATTTAATTTTGGAAGAGGTAGATGTTCATACTGTTTAACATATATTAATAGATTTGCTTTGAGAAATTGCCTTCCAATACCATCCCCATTCCCTTCTGTTCCTAGCCTTCTAAAACCTACACGTAACCACTATTATCAATTTCTTATATATATAAAATATACATTTACACTGTGCTAATATATTTATACTAATTAATATTTTTATATAGTATATATATCTATAAGCAAAGCCACCAAACACATATTATTTGATAATTTTTAAGGAATGCTCATTTGTCCTTATTAAATGGTTAATATCTGTAAACATTTTTTGATGGTTCTGTGTTCACAATGTGTATCAAGATTAAATTTTTTTCTTTAACTCACAAATTCCACTGACATTATTTTATTTCATGGAGATAATTGTATAATTATGTAAAACGAATACACAAGAATGTTTATTGTTTATTCAGCAAACCTTTGGGCCGGCTTGTGTTCCTCAACCATGCACTGGTTAAGGTATAGCACACAGGAGCACGTGGTTAAGGAAATGCCTCAGGAGCTGGGCTGTCTGGGTTTTGCTGCTTATTACTCATGTGACCTTGGCAAGTTACTTAACCTTTCTGTACTTCTGTTTCCTCATCTTTAAAAATGGGGTCATGGTAGACAGCCCTACTTCCTAGGGTTGTTGTAATGATTAAAGAAGTTAGTGCATATGCAACTTTTAATACTTAGAATAGTACCTGGTACATGGTGGGTGCTGTGTAAGTGTTAGCTGTCATTTTGTAGCCATTAATAGATTATTGATACATGTCACCATGTTATGCCCCATTAAAAAAAAGATGAGGGGACCCCTGGTATTATCGCTGTCAGATGCCTATGTCACACTCCTATTTAAAACAGATAACAGAGTAACATATATAGAATAATTTTTTAAAGTAAGATTGCATATATAGCTATAGGAATATAGGGTAGGCTATTTGTATGAGTGAGCATGAGGCTGGGTGCGGTGGCTCATTCCTGTGATCACAGCACTTTGGGAGACTGATGCAGGAGAACTGCTTGCGGTCAGGCGTATGAGACCAGCCTGGGCAACATAGCCAGACCTTGTCTCTTTAAAAAATAAATAAATAAATAAATGAGTTAGGCATGGTGGCGTGCACCTATTGTCCTAGCTACTCAGGAGACTGAGGCAGTGGGATTGCTTGAGCTCATGAGTTTGAGGCTTTAGTGAGCTATGTGCTCCAGCCTGGTTGACAGAGTGAGACTATGTCTCAAAAAAAAAAAAAACAGAACGAGTATGTATCTTTATGGTTGGAGTTTAATGTGTTTATTTAATCTGTTAGACATGTAATTTTCCCTTCAATATGTCACCATAATAAATAGTCCCATAGTCAACTTCCTTGTATATAATTTTTTTTATCTGTATTCTCTAGGTTTTTTCCTTATACTACATTCCTTTCTCTTTTTTTTAAAAGACCATCACAGGGTGATAGAATACATTTCTCGAAGTAACATTTCATGACATAGTATATGGACATTTTAAAAGATTTTGATAAATATTATCTAATTGCCTTCTGGGGGATCTTTTACCAACTTCTGATTGAAGCACTAACTCTAGATATTTTTATCATTAAAAAAATTGAAAAAAAATTATAAAATGTTTTATAGGTAAAAATAGTATTAAAATTCCATGTGCCGTTTTGAAAAAGTGGCTGGTGAGTTTGACCATGTATTCATATGGGTTTTTTGACCATTTATATTTCTTCTTTTGTGACTTACTTATTTACTTTCACCTTAGTCCAGGCCCTTTGGATTGCATGTGACAAACTCAGAACAGCATATACCAAACAGGGAATTTTTTACAAAGCTACGCGAGCAGGTCTCAGGGGCTTGGCTGCGTGTGAGCCTTAGGACAGGTGGCCTTGGAAAGCCAGGCTCTGCTCTCTGCATCTCCCACAGCTTCCCTGTGTCCTCTAATTCTTCTCTCTCCTCTGCTTTTTTCTGTTCTTTGCTTTATTCTGCTTTCAGTTTCTTTGACATTTACTTTTCATGAAGTCAAATCGATCACTTTTCCCCCAATGGTTTATCCCTTTGATTTTATGCTTAGGAAGGCCCTTTGCATTTGGATATGTTATGTGTGTGTAAAATATATGTGTAACATATGAATTGCATTTGTGGATATAGTGTATAATGTTTATATGTATATAATATATGATTATATAGTATATTATATGTCTGTATGTATTTATCATTTATTTTATTCTAATTTAATTTCTTCTTTCCACTCAAGAATGAAAATTTCACATTTGGTTGTCATTAACAGAGTGACAAAAATTAAAAAAAAGACCAAGCTTAAATATTCATTTTTTTAAAAAAAAACTTTCCTTGACATTTCTTTCTTACTCTATTTTTTTCATTTCACTTTTTCTCAGAAAAGAGCTATCTGACTTGTGAGTTGGTTATGACATTAATTCAAGAAAATTTATATACAGCTTGAAAAGAATTCTGTATATTTTTCCTTTTTTTCCTTTAAAGAACATGGATTTTTTGTTATGAAAACTTAAAAATATAGGTAGAGAAAAACTGGAATTAGGAATCTCTATACATACATTGGCCAGATTCAGCAGTTACCAGAATTTTGCCACATGGTTTCTTTTTTATATCTAGAGTTTATTTTGAGAATTTAGTTCTTTCGGGCAGCTCTGTTTTCTTGTCATCAGATCACACTGCCTTCAGTTATGCTCCTTTTTAAAATACCAATTCTTTAAAAATAGAAAACTGAGCTTCAGATTTTGTAAAGTGTTCTTTCATTGAATCCTGCTCCATATTTTACATAACATCTCCTTTTGAAACCTGGCTAGAGATTTTAATAACTCATGTAACCTGACATTTTCTGGAGAGTGAATACTTAGATTTTTCTCATTTTTTAAGTTCATATTTTTTTCAGTATTTCACAGAATCACAGTTTTTCAGAATTTGCAGAGATCAGGCTAATGAATAGCTGATGAGTTCTTATCATAGGTGAAACAGAAAGATTTGATTTGAACTATTTGTAATACCTTCAAATAAATTTAAGCCACCAGAGAAACATTGATTTAAAATCTGAAAAAAATTATGGTAATTAATACATGTTCTTTATAGAAACTAAAGAAAATACAAAAAAATGAAGATGAAAAATTAAACATACCTACTAACTAAAATTGCCTGCTCAGAAATAATTGTTTGTATTTTGGCATATTTCCTTCTCTCTGCTCTATATTTAATGAAATGAGTACAAACTTATTGCATAGTCTAAATATCTTTCTACATACACATTTTTATATTATGAGCTATACTTTGGTGACCTACGGCATACTGGGCACAGGTTGTAGAGTCAGCAGAGTCGATGATCATGACTAGTCAAAGTTACCTTTGCAAATCTCTAAGTCATGAGGACCTTTGTAAGCTTGAAATCCAATAATTATCTAATGTTGATCTGTTTGCATTTTGGGTGTGGCCTCCCTTTCCATCCCTCTCCCTGGGAGTGAGGGAGGAGGTGGTGGTTCAGCAGTGGGGTAAAGTTCTCCTCTTGTCATTTATAGCTGAGTTGGGGGAATTAAATCCTGCTAAAATGTGGCTCCAGATTATTGTATTTAGTTACCAGATTACTTTGCTTCCCCAAGGCCTGTGATTGACACTCTTGGCATATATCTAGGGGTGATAATAAAACATTTAACACAACCTCAAAAATTCTGACCGGAAGCTTCCTGGGTGCCAAAATTTCTAAGGTGGAGAGTGAGCGAAATGATGGTTGGGCAGGTTGAGGGGGAATCTCAGAGAAGTTGTTGTTTAACAACAGGTATGTAAGTATTTCAGTGTTGTAACAACTGGTGTGGCTGAAATGGTCAATGGAATGTTAGCCTGAGAACGGCCAGTAACACACCAGATTGATGCATAAAAGCTGCAAACGTGGGGAAGGGCATGGATTCCAGGTTTGAACACTGACTCCACCACTGGGGACGTGTGTGACAATTAGCCAGTTATTTACCTCCTCCATGCCTCAGTTTCCTCGCTGGTAAAGTGACCATATTATTAGTTCCTATTTTGTGAAGGTTGTTGAGAGAACTATATGAATTTATAAAGTTTGAAGAATAATACCCCTCATTAATACTCTGTGTGTTTGTTAAATAAATTTCTTTCCCCTCCACCCTGCCGCCTATCATGCAGACGCCAAAGGAGACTTTCTACTTCTTCAAATTAGGCTTTCCTTTATTCAACCCACAAATCATATAGCTCCATCAGTCCATACGTGTTGTAGCTATAAACATTGCCAGTTATGAATTTTACAGTAACTTATGGGTTATTATTGTGGACAGTGGAGGTAATGGGGGACTTACACAATTTTCTATTCATAGTTTAAAGGGCTAATGAATAGCAATGAAGTCAAAGAAAATTTAAATTAAAAGTTGGCACACCTGGAAAATGAGAAATATAGTTTGGACTCCCATTACAATTTTATATCTTTTTCAGTTCAAGAAAGAATTTTTGATTATTTAAAATAGATCAACTTTGAAATAGCAGAAACAGAGCAAATTTTTTTAATTTCGAAAAAACTATGTTGGCTAACAATTTAGTGAACTTGGTGTGGGAAGTGGTGCAATAACAACTTAATCATTTTTCTAGAATTATAGGCTTCTCTTCCCCTTGGTGAGGAAGAAATTGCAACATCTTTAATGATCCGTGTTGGAAAATGATTGTCAGATTTTTGCTATTGCTTAATTTTTGTTCCTGAATTATCAACATATGTGATATTTTAGCTATTTAGACTGCCTGGTGTTTGTATTAATTAGTTTCCTGTATTGGTGCTCTAACAAGTTACCGTAAACTTAATTGCTTAAAACAACACAAATTTATTGTCTTATGGTTCTGCAAATCAAAAGTTTAAAACAAAGACACCTTCCAGAGGCCTAGCTCGTAGCCTGCTTTTCCATCCGCAAAGCCAACAGTGTAGTGTTGTCTCTTTCTGACTCGGTTTCCCTTTGTTTCTGTCCTCATGTTGCCTTCTCTTGGTATCTTTGTCGTTCCTGCCTCCCTCTTATAAAAACCCCTGTGATTATGTTGTTGAGCCCACCCAGATAATCTCTTTATTCCAAGATCTTTAACTTGGTCGCACCTACAAATTCCCTGTACCCTGGGAAGTGACATATCCCCAGGTTCTGGGGATTAGGATGTGGACATCCTTTGGGGGCAATCATTCAGTTTACCGCAGTGTTCTTAATAATTTTTCTTAGGACCTCTCATTTGGTTTACTTCTTTAAAAAAATAAAAAAAAAAAAGAAAGACAGAAATCTCTCCCCTTTGAACAAAAGAAGTGCAGTGACTCAGAAGCTCGAGTTATTTTATTGATGTACTGAATAAATATATGCACATGTTATTTTCTTTTTCATCTTTTTTTTTTGTTTTGTTTTCCCCTTTCCAGATCCTGGGTGTTTGGCTGACCTACAGATACAGGAACCAGAAAGATCCTCGTGCTAATCCTAGTGCATTCCTTTGATGAGAAAACAAGGAAAATCTTTCATATTCTGATCTTGTTCACCTTCTCTTGTTTTAACTTAAGCTGATTTGTCCATCTAAGGAAGGGAACAATAGGTGAAAAATTATATTATTGACAGTGGAATTATATATTTTTACTCTCATGTTTCTCTACATGTTTTTCTTTTTCCATTGCTGAAAAAAAAAAAATTGAAACTGTGGTGTCCTCTGAAGCTCAGTGGTACCTGTGATCTACTGTACTCACAGTGTCTGGCACTGTCCATGTGGCCTTTCTTAGCATTTTTATCTGCAGAAGAACTTTGTATGGCACTCTTGTGTCGGTCATATGGTTAATCTAAATATACATCTCACTGGAATAATTGTACGTAGCGCTGTGCTGTATAGATAGTTCCTACTGGAAAAAAAGTTGAAGTTTATTAAAGCCAGAAAGTATGAGATTCTATTATGTTAAGCTCAATAAGGGAAATCCAAACTCCCAATGTTTTTTTGTCTTTTTAGAAAGATGTGTTGTGGTAAAATGTGTTAATATAAAAGTGGTCATTTACTTCTAGTAGTCTTTTATGATTACACCAGTGTGTTCTAGAAATAGCTATGTCTTTAGGAAATTGTGATTTCACTTTTGACTTTTCCAGGTAAGTGCAAAGGAGAAGTGTCTCATGAAATGTATAACATTTACTTTCAGCCTTCAGAATGGAATGAGTTTGAATCATTCAGGAAGTCAATCTATGTAATCCTGATATTGTTTTATAATAATTTGAAGTCAAAAAGACGGTGTTTTTAAACAAGTTACTCTTAATGTGTTGGCCCGTGTAGCAAAAAGATATTTGATTATCTTAAAAATTATTAAATCCCCTTTTCATGAAATTTCTCAGTATTGTAACAGCAACTTGTCAAACCCAAGTATATTTGATTGTGATCTCTCAATTTGAAATTGAAGTAGTATTGTGGTTCTGTATATTATGTTAAAAAATTAAAGGATAGAAGAAACCTTTCTTTGTGTTTGCATGTTTGGATTAAAAGAAAACAATTGAAGAATTGATAAATTAAGCGAGGTGGAATTCTGTTTTTTCTGCTTTAGGTGCTCTTTGCCAGACTTAGAGCTGGGCATTGCTGTTTTAATGTATAATTAAGCCATGGACATAAACGTCCAGCACTAATATTTACCGGTAGTCATCCTCAAATCCTTTCTTAAAATGTTTCAGTGGTTGATATGATCTCCATGGTGAGAAAAGCCTTTTTTAAAAAAGAAGCCATTTATATATATTTTGGAGAAATATGTAAGTTCTTTCCCAATAACAATAATTGGTCATTTTTTAATCTTGCATTCTAGGTAGCATGCGGTATTTTATTGGTAATTGTCTTAGTAGATTATAGACCAAGAAAGAGGGCAGATACTTGATCTGTAGAATTTTAGAGCCTTTCATAGGTTTTTCACTTCCATGACTCTGCAACACTAGCTAGTCTTCCAAGAAAACAGGATTGAATTATTCCCACAATGTCATTTTGAGCTCTGGGGCAGCTCTGACAGTGTTCCCACATATAAGATAAGATTGTAACTGACACATGAAGGGAGATTTTTGAATTCTCTTTTCCTTTAAGGCATTCTGTATTTTCCCTGTTTGTTTTATTACATTTTGAAATTTATAGAAGGCTCTGGACTCTCCTAATGTAATACTTTGCTTGGTGGAAAGGGCTATTCCAGAGAGAACCAGCCTGTACCTTTGTTTGTGTTCTTATTGCCGTGGACTATTTGGGTCAACCCAGTTTGCTTTATGCATCATCTGGTAAGTTAAGTGATGCATCCTGGAAATTCTAACACAGAGAACTCTCTATTCTGTTCAAATATAGCTTGACTGATGTCACCCTGCCTCAAGTGTATTACTTAAAAAGCAGAGTGCAAAGAGAACAGCTGTCAGGGTGAGAAATCTAAACACATTTCTGAAAAGTAGCCTGGTGCTGACAAAATGTATTTAATCAAGCTCAAACTTTATGAAATTGAGTTCATTAATTAGGATTTTAAATCATTATGGGTAAGAAAAAGTATTTGTATCTAAGCTATTGAATAAAACAAAGATGAAGTTATCTAGGATGATGTTAAGATTTTAATAAAATGAGTTAATGAAAAGGAAAGTCAGGGTATAGGCAGGATGAATCTTTAGGAGTACTAAACTATAGGATTAGAGTGGGTAATAGAGATGAATAGCCACTCAAGAAGTGTACATTTTTAAGCACCAAGGGCAGCCCTGTCAAATGAACCTGGGCTTTTCATTCTCTCAGGCAGATCTGAAAGTGATAGATTATCCAATTATGACATTACCTGTGATCTTTGTGTTTGGGTGCATGGCTACCGAAAAGGCCCCTGAACAGGTCCATCCTGAATCCCAAATGGCCCTACTATGAGCTTGCAGAGGTCAGGCTTATCCCTGGATTACAGGACGTCCACTCTCTGTGTGCACAGAAATGCTGCCATAAACACAGTGTCAGAGGAGTGCGAGTTTCAGATCAAGGTCTGTCCTCAAATTACAATAAATGGCTGTAAGGCGAACCCAAGACCCTAGATAACCTTTCTTCCAAACCTAGCATTTCTTTAAACAGGAACTATACTACTTGGAAAAAAAAAATCTCTTATTCTCTGTTTACATATCCCATGTAGAGGAATGTTTCTTAGAACATTTGCCCAGTCAGCCTTGATGTTAAAGGTGAAATTTCAGCTAGAGAATTTAATGCTAATACAAAAGAAAAAGTGTTCAGCTATAATTTCTAAAATCTGAGCTTATTGTGGCTCAAATTCATCTCAGATACTCTGTTATCTAAGCAACAATGTGTTTGGTATGAAAACCAGTTTTGCATGTTCATGCTGAATGGAACCTTTCAGACAGGGAAAGGAAACTAGAAGTGTGGCTTTTAGTTCTTAGGTTCCTTGAGCCCAAACCACCTTCTACAATTTCTCTAAATATTTGTTTAACTCTTAAAGTTTATTCATTCCTTTAGAAATAATCTAAATACATGAAACTATTTCACTTTCAGCTGGTACTAAAAAGGTTAGAATCACATTTTTACGTAGTATTTCATAGGAGAAAAATACTTTGAGGCATCATGATTGTACAGATGTGATCATTCACGTGTGAATTGTTTTATGAGAGATGATGATAAAGACTAACTTTTCCAGGTTTCTGGATAAGTGAGGGGATTTGTGTAAAGTTTTCTATAGTTGGCACAGTTGGGGCTAACAGATAATTTTTATACCAGGCTTTCTGTGACAACAGAAATTATAATATGTGTTGGTGAATGTGTTCTAAACAATTTTAAGGGCACAACCAGTCCTTCACCCCACACCTCCACTCAACAAAAAAGAGAGAGAGGGACCAGGGCTCGTCATGTTGATATTTTTCTTAAATGTCATATCATAACTGAGCAATTGTAGTCATTGAACCACCTCTTAGACAATGGCAAAGGGGGAAATCCAACTCCCCTACCGTGTGCCAGGCTACTTCTCATCATTCTCCTTAGGAAAACTAGCTTTTGGAATTCATTTTCAAGCTAGGGCCTGAGAGAGTTGCTTGTACATTAAAGTACATGTCAAAGAATGGGCTTTGACATCACTTGGATGGTGAAACCAATTTTTTTGCTTACTTTTAGGATTTTTCTTTTTGCAAGTAGTTGAGGTCATAACTTGACAAGTGGCCTTTTCCTAAGTTAAGCTGACTTGACTTGGACTTTGAAGTCCAGCTCCTTGAACTGAAGAAAGTTCTATTCTTGCCTTAGAGCTTTTGCTCATTTCCCCTGGCTCTTGTTCCTACCAGTGATCGTTAAATACAAGGTCTTCAGTAGCTGCTTAGAATGACTGAATGCAAGGAAAAAAAATTACAAAACAGAGGAAGATAGTCATAGATGATCATTTGAAGAAGACTATAGCTCTAAAATCAGACATGTTGACCATTCGTGTAAATGAATTTTATAGATGATTTAATATAAGCAACATTTTTTATAGTTAATTCTTTTTTTCTCCTAAGCAGTTGGATCTTAGATAAAACTAAGAAAAAAATTTTTGTTGTAGTAAAATATGTATAGCATAAAATTTATTATTTAAAACATTTTTAAGTGTACAATACAGTAGTATTAAGTGTATTCATATTGTTGTGTAACCGCCACCACCATTCATTTTTTTTTTTTTTTTTTTTTTGAGACAGTCTCACTTTATTGCCCAGGCTAGAGTGCCGTGTCATCATCATAGCTCACAGCAACCTCAAACTCCTGGGCTCAGGCAATCCTCCTGCCTCAGACTCCTGAGTAGCTGGGACTACAGGCACCACATGGCTAATTTTTCTATTTTTTGTAGAGATACGGGTCTTTCTGTGTTGCTCAGGCTGGTCTCAAACTCCTGGCCTCAAGCGATCCTCCCACCTTGACCTTCCAGAGTGCTGGGATTACAGATGTGAGCCACTGCACCTGGCCTACCACCATTGTTTCCAGAACATTTATCTTCCCAAACTGAAACTCTGCATCCATTAAATAGTAACTCCTCACTCCCCCTTCCCCCAGCCCCTGGCAACCACCATTCCACTTTCTATGAAAACTACTCTAGGTACCTCATATAAGTGGAATCATACCATATTTGTCCTTTTGTGACTGGCTTATTTCACTTAGCATAATATCCTCAAGTTTCATCCATGTTGTAGCATATGCCAAGATTTCCTTCCTTTTTAAGGCTAAATAATATTCCATTGTATTTATATACCACGTTTTGTTTATCCATTCATCCACTGATGGACACTTGAGTTGCTTTCGCCTTGTAGCTATTGTGAATAATGCTTTGAGGATGGGCATACAGGTATCTGTTCCCCACTTTTATTTCTTGTAAGTATGTACTCAAAAGTGGAATTACTGGATTGTGTGGTAATTCTATATTTAATTTTTAAATTCATTTTCCACAGTGGCTGCACCAATTTACATTCAGAGCATGTTACCAACATTTTTTTCAACTCTTTGAAATCATACTCTCTAGTCTTATAGTAGTCTTCTCTGTCACCGAATAGTGAAGCTGTGCTTTTGGTTGAAATTTATTTAAGCACAAATGAAAGATTGTGAGATGACAGTAGAGGAATTTGGTATAAAAACGGGTATTTCTAATATAATGAGCTTAGAACAATTATTTTCATGTTTGTAGCTTCAATTCCATTTTTAACCTTGTATGTATACATTTCCTGTAGTTGCAGTTAGTATAGAAATTCTTAAATTCTTTTTCACTTAGACCTTTTCTGTTTTTCCAGTATGTTTATTACTTTTATAGATGACAATGTGGTATATTCTGTAACTATGTAACCCTTATATTTGAAGGTTGCTATTTTTTAGTATGTTTAGATAATGTTGCCCTTGGCATTTTCAAAGAAGCCTGTTTCTCTTGAATGATTTCCTTAGGATAAATTCTTAGAAGTAGAGGAGACTTAGGCAAAGTCAATCAGTATTTTTTATGACTCTTGCTCTGTGTTTCTTTAATGCTTTTTTTCTAAGGAGGACACATTTTCCCTATAACTTTGACATTTCATGTCCTAAAGATTTATTTATATTTCAAAAATTTATGTGTTACAATACCATTTTGTCATTCAATAAATTTTAAAAGGACCTAATAATCTTATTTCACATCAGCCCAATGAAAATATCAACATTATTTTGCTGTACTATAGAAGAAACTTGAATCACGTAGAAGTTGTTATTCAAAACATTTTATAGAAGTGTAGCTTCTTTCCCTCCCAACCCCTGTTAGCCCTCAGAGAACTTGCTAAATGGGATGTTTTACCTTTCTTAGCACATGTAAGTTAACTACTTATGAGAAGGGAACTGATTCCCTCAAGATATTTTTGCTGAAGATTTTTATGTCATTAAATCAACAATCTATGCTGAGCAACTAGTGATAGTTACTGTGAGAGATAGAAAAGCATTGAAAATATATTTTTCCTACCCTGGAAAAATCAATAATGCCAAAGGATTTGTTCAGAAAAGGATCTATCAAAAAAAGTTAAGACAAGCAATAGATAATCAATATGCAAAGCATTATATAGACCACCATAGTCCAAGAGCCAAAGAAGTCAGTGGGGCTGGGTAATAGAGGAATTGCATATAATAATGTGAGATTAAGTATGTAGTAAAGAAACAAACACACAGTTCTAATTTCTATTAGGCAGAATGTTCCCCTACCTGGTGGCTCACCCTTTCACAACTTTTTCCAAACATTAGTGACCTCCGATCTCTACCTCACTGACAGGATATCACTGCCCTTTGCTCTTCTCCCAGTCAGTCACGTGTTGGTGAAGAAGATGGGAGCAATGCAAACTGAATTATTCTAGTTCAGTACTCTGGAACTGTAAGAGACCAGCTCTATTCCAGGGCCAATTCTTAGGATTTCCTTAGGGTGTGTTCAGGGCTGCAGAAGGTTTTTGGATAACCTTTCCACAAAATTAGGCTTCTGAAAGAGAAAGCTACCTGCCAGAGACTTTCCCTGACAGCATTAAGTTGGGAAAAATCTGACTAAAATTGAATTATTAAAGTGTGTACATAAGAGTTTCCGACCAGGGTGGAGAAGGTTGTCTCTTAGTAGCAACCTGATTTTCTTGGGCTGTCTTTCAAGATGTTCTTTCAGGCTAAAGCATATGCTGTTTGAGACGTCTGTTTATTAACCTTATGCCTACATCTAGTCACCCAGTGGGAACCTGTAGTGCGGTGAAATGGGACTTTGATTGTCTTTGGTCTTCATGATTTGAACTAGTTTTGTTTTGTCACTTCCTTGAGCAGTTTGGGTGTGTCCAATAATCCTATTTGATGAACAAACCAGTTAGCTTTTCTGTGAAAGACCAAGTTGGGAGGAAAAAAACTCCAAAATTTTAGTTAGAACACCCCCAAAAAGGATTTATTTTTTAGAAAATCATGGCTCACTATGGTAGTATAGAATATTGTTTTTATACATGCATACTTGAAACCAAATTTTTTTTTTAAAAAATAGGTGTTGTAACATTACACCATAATCTAATCAGTGTGTCCAACAGTGCTTCTGCATTCTCCAGTCTTCTCAAATCTCTTCTGGTTTCAAGTCTCAGGGTCTAACACAGAAGGAAGAGCTTGCAGATTTTGTATTTTCTTTACAATTCAGTCTTCAGCAACTTGAGAGCTTTCCTCATGTTGTCAAGCACTAATGGGGGATAAAATTAGGAGAGTCAAGATGTCATCAGAAATTACATGAATAGATAGAATAAACCCCAAACTTGGGTTGTCTATTCATTGTTTAATGGAGTACTTTTTAATCATAGAGTAAATAGTTGCTAATCTTATTGTAAATTTTTTCTAAAATTATATGAAATGGCTTTTGTGACAATCGAGTTCTCTAGTGTATTCATTTCTTCTCGTATCTTCCCTCTCCAATCCCCACTTGCAAAAGAATCCCTTTATACATTCCATCAGCAGGAAATAATTTTGGCTAATTTACAAGTAAATTTTAAATTATGTTTATAAGAAATATCTATTAGTAGGTATGTGCAGCTCCTGAAAATTGCTTCAGAAGTAGGTGGAATATAAATTATAAATAATGGCAAACCAAATGTTTTACATGCACGAATTGCTTTAATTCTTACAAAAACTCTATTAGAACTTTATGTAATGAAACAGGCACAGAGAGGCTAAGTATCTTACTCAAGGTCACATAGCTAACAAGTGATGAAGCTACTGCTCCAGAGCCCAAACTCTAGAACGCTGTTCCTTCAGCAGCAGTTCATGAAAGTGAGGTTTGTGATCTACTAAAATAAGATGTCCATGTAATAGGCACTCAGTAGCTGCTTATTCACTCTTTCTACAGTTACTTATTAAATGTCTGTTCCTCAAGGCACTATGATATTACTTGTGTAAGATACCTGCCTTTAAGGTGTTTTGTCGTATTAAGGTATATGATATCATCCAAAATGGCCAATACTACTTGGAATGTGCTTTCCCTGGTCCTCCCAGCACCCACTGGAAACATTGCTAGTGGGGTATGAGGATCTTTCCTGCTGCCCAGACAGCCTCACACTCCTCCCCAACATGACATTCTAAGTCAGTGTGGGCCAATAGAAATTTCTGAGATGATGAAAATATTCAGTGTCTGGGCATTGAGCACTTGGAATGTGGCTGGTGTGACTAAAGAACTGAATTTTCAATTTTAATTTTAAATTGGTAACATGTGGCCAATGGGCAGTGTAGTTGTGGGCAGCTACTACTAATTGGCCAGAATTATTGGTTCCTAGGATAAAAGCCAATTTTCTAATCAGATGTCACAGCTAAGTATAGCCTTCCATTTAGGTACCTCATCTGGCTTAAGTCAGTCCCCCCCCCCCCCACCCCGCCCACAGCAACCACAGCGACCACAGGGAAAGTGAGTATCTTGGTAACTATTTGGATCGTCTTTCCTCCTGATCTTTAAATTGAGCCTGAATTTAACTTCAGGCTGGACTAAATTATTTCACTTTTGTTATCTGGAAAAAAAACCCACACAGATTATTATTATTACAACGATTGCACTCAAATCTGTGAGAGAAGGAGTGTGTGTGAGTATGCCTAACAGAAAACCTGAAAAGCAGGTAGTGTGGTCATAGAATCCTCTGAGAGAAAAAGATACCTAATCTAAATAATTCATCTTCAACTAGATTAAAAAACAAACACACAAACCTGAGATGGAAAGAAAGTATGATTTGCCTGAGGACACAGGACCAGTTAGGGTCAAACTGACTCTCTGGCATCCCTAAGCAGAGCTCTCTGTCACCTCACCACGCGGCCCCTTGTCCCATCACTACGGCAGTAGAGATGGTCAACACTTGGACACCAACCAAGTTAGAGGGAACACTTACGTAGAGGTATATCTGAAGGCTCATAAGCATAGAGACGATTTGAATATCTTCCAGTGATGTCGGCTCTAACTGTCAGGGATGGGTCTGCAAAGATAAAGCAAAAGGGAATGGAATGCTTTGTTTTCAAATAACCTCTATTTATTGCCTGACATAGCCAAAGCCTACATATCCGTGTCCTGTGAAGGAACGCACACAGTGTGTGTCCCCATTGGATCAAGCTCTGTTCCATCCACTCTGCTACCCAGCCTCTGGCAGTTAAGCCAGGAGCGTTCAACAGCTGTGCAGTGCTATTTGTGGCAAAGGTTATGAACCCTGCCATCCTATCTATAGCAACATGAAAACAGAATAATATATATTTTGAGAGTAGTGTGATGTTTTTCTGGTGAAAACATTAACATTCTTTACTACAAAATTATTTTAAAACTTTGAAATGACTACCTTGTAGTTGACGTGTTTTACCGAGAGCAGCCTAAATAATTAGAAACCCACATCCAATGTCAATTTTCAAAATGATAGGGTTTTTTTTTTTGTAATGAATAAAAGAACACAAGCCCTTAAGAAGAGCAAAGGTCGACTAAGTATAAAGTGCCCTATTTTTTTACTTTACTGTTCATTAGCTGCATTTTAAAAATAGGGATTTGAGTCTTCTCTTCTGTATATTTATATTCCTCTAAATTGAAATCCGTTTTTCCATGTTTTATATTTAACTTGAACTTATCTTATTAATGAGAAAAAAAGGGGTATTTTAAAATTAAGGTGCATCCAAAAGGGAGATTGTAGGACAGAGAAGTTTGGAAACCTTGCCTTGAGAGAAGTGATTGAAAGAACCTAAGACGTGTATCCTGAAAATGAGATGAAGAGAACACCTGAGAACCATCTGCACATTTGCAGTCTGTCACCAGTACTGGAGTGGACAATCTCCGTCATTTCAGAATGCTGGACTAGGTCCCACAGACATAAATTACAAGAAGCAGAGGTTCATTTATTCACCAGAATTAAGACTGACTATACTTCTGCTTGGTGCTGAAGAAACAAAGACAATGTTTGTATTACAAATCTTTGTAACAAATTAACATAAGAATGGCTTTTAAAATACCCAACCCATGGCTCACAGCCCCTGCCATACATTGCAATCACCTGGAGAGCTGCAACAACTATGATGCCTGCCTCGGACACCCAGAGATTCTGACTTAATTGGTTTGAGGTGTGGCCTGGATGGCTTGATTGTTAAAACCCTCCAGGTGATTCTAACGGGCAGCCAGAGTGGAGAATGAGCTGGAAGAGCAAGCTGCCTTGACGTTGGTTCTTACGACTGAAGGAATTGAATGTGTTAAAACGCCCTTCAGCAGAGATACCGTGACAAGGATTCCTGCACAAGGTATGACTGGACAACCTGTGAATATCCTTTCAACGTTAGGATTCCAAATGTTCTAAATTCTGACAGAATCAAATCTATCAAATTAGTGCTCTAAGGTCAGCCTTCCTCCTTTTTTTCCCCACCACTTGTTTTTCTTTCCCCTGTTTTATACATTTAATGTAAACGTTAATGAATTACATAGGTGAACCACTCAGAGTGAGCTCTGCTACGTGATGGATTTTATTAGGGATTATCCTTAAATCGGTAGGACTTTGAAGAAATCCAAACTCAATGCGTTCATTCAATAATTCAACAGATATTTATTGAGAACCTGCTACAGGTGCATGCTGAGAATATGATGGTGAGAAGAAATAGGTACAGTCCCTGCCCCATGGGGCTTATAGTTCTGTGGGGGAAATATTTATTACATAATCACCCAACAAATATTAAATTATAATTAAGGAAAGGGTGATCAATAATCATGCCACAAGAGCACATAGTGGGGATTTGACCAGGTCAGTGAATGGCAGTGATGACTGGGGAGTTAAGGAGGTGACCTTGGGGGACAGGGAAGAAGCAGGAAAAGCTGCCAGCAGAGGGAAAAGCATTTGCAAAGTCCCAGTGTTAGGAGGGAGCATGACTCCTTTCATTTTTTTTTTCCCCAACCCCTATTCCTAACTTCCCTAAAAATAATGATCAAAAATGCGAAAAAGAAAAATCCAACACACAAATGGAAAGTTTAAATTAAAAAATAAATATCAATAGGCTTGATGTATTCAGGAAAATTATCAGTATATTTAAACAGCTAACAAGGCGTTTCTTCTCAGATGTATTGTGGCAGAAGATAAAAAGTTAAGAGTAGCAGATGAGAAAAGAAAATCTTCTGTGGAAATAGGTAGAAGCTCACATTTTCTTTTTCTTTTTTTTTTTTTTTTTTTTTTTTTTGAGACAGAGTCTCGCTTTGTTGCCCGGGCTAGAGTGAGTGCCGTGGCGTCAGCCTAGTTCACAGCAACCTCAAACTCCTGGGCTCAAGCGATCCTTCTGCCTCAGCCTCCCGAGTAGCTGGGACTACAGGCATGCACCACCATGCCTGGCTAATTTTTTTTTTTCTATATATATTTTAGTTGGCCAGATAATTTCTTTCTATTTTTTTAGTAGAGACGGGGCCTCGCTCTTGCTCAGGCTGGTCTCGAACTCCTGACCTTGAGTGATCCTCCCGCCTCGGCCTCCCAGAGTGCTGGGATTACAGGCGTGAGCCACCGCGCCCGGCCAAAGCTCACATTTTCTAATGAAAAATATGTCGTGGGGCTTCAAGGAATGTTCTACCCCTTGCCAGAGCTCAGTAATGACGTTGGCCATGGTGAAGTGGCAGGTGAGGTGGGAGGACAGGGGAAGGGGTATAGCAGCACCTGTGTTATCTTCAGACTGTGTCATCTCATCACTGCTTTCACTTACCGATAAACATTATCCTAGGGACATACTGGCCATCGGGAGAAAGATGCTTGTCAGTTGTTTCATACTAAGATTTAAAAAAAGGAAACAGCTTTTAGTTTACTCTTCAGTTATTTTCAAACTTGTTAACACAAGGATGTGTCCACGACTGGGTGAGGCACCTTAAGAAATCACAAGGTGCACGTCTTCCACAAGGAGTTTAATAATATAGATGGGGAGACAAGTTACATGCATGAAATAATAAATAGAGCAGCATGTGATGTGGAAAACGAGGTAAAATGCAGAATGGATGCGTTAAAGAGCAAAGAAGTTTGAAAAGGGAGAATTTGGAAGGAGTAACCATGTTTGGGGAAGACATCTTGGATGAGGTAGGAGGATATTGATTAATGAAAAAAGCAGAAGTCATTTCTGGAGAAATTATAAACACAGGATTTTTTTTGAATATTCATTATCCATTTAGCAATTTTGATTTAGAATTTTATTTATTTAGCAAGGCACAGTGCTTATCCTTAATGAATGCACGGTCTATTGAGAGATAACAGGTAGGAAAATGAATATTGAGGATTCAGAGGGTGAAATGTTACGATGGAGGATGTGCAGGTGGAGTGGGTGCCCAGAGCAAGACACTAGCCCAGGATTCAGGTTTCACTAGGACTTTCTAAAGTGGGTGAGGAGGAATCCTAAAAAATGAACAGGAGCCAGTCACGTGGAAAAGAAGGCCACTCCATGCAGGGCGAAGAGCATGTGTAAAGGTATGGAGAGGAAACGCATAGCACTTTCTCTTATGACCAAGTGCTTGGGAAGGACTGAAATGCATGAGGGCAGTGGTGAGAGAAGGTGCTAGGGCTGCTTCTGGAGCCAGCTTGTGGATGCCTGTGCACACCATGCCACAGTGTTTTTGTTTGTTTAGAAATAGTTAAGAACCACTGGAGGGATGTTAGAGGAGTCACCGTGACCTCAGTTTGGTCTTTAAAATAATTACCCTGACAGCCATGTGAGATTAGACAGGGTTTATCTTGTAGGCAGGAAGCCATTTAGTAATACTACAGTAAAGTTGGCAAAGTGAAAAAGGCTTACACTAAAATAGTGGTACTGAGTTTATAGAGAAGTGACTAATAGCATGAATATTTAGACTTTAGAAGTGCAGAGCTTCTTGAATGCTTATAGCTGAGTAGGAGAGTCCAATCTAGAATAGTACCACTTGAAATGAAATAGGGAATAGAGCAAGAAGAGCTATTTGAAAAGCTTGAACCAATGTGATTAATTCAATGTAGAACATGCTGGGTTCAAGCTAATTATGAGATGTCTGGAATATGGTTGGATAGAGGAGTTGGAAGTTGTTGCATGTTTGGGTCAGATGTAGGAATTATCTATGTGTAGGAGTTAATTAGAGGCAGGTGGAGATGACGTTGTCCATAGAGAATATAAACTATGAAAAGAGAAGTGGGCAAGTAGAGATTCATCAAGTCACTAACATTTAGTGGTGGAAAGAGGAGGAGGAGCCCATGGCAGGGAGGCGAGGAAGAACTGCTGGTGTGGATGGATCTTTAAAGAAGCCAAGCTGTGTTTGGGGTGGGGGAATCATGGGGACATACAATTAGATAGCATCATTTTTGTTTGTTTGCATTCAGAAGGAAAATGGAACCCATTTGTATGCAGTAGAAATAACTTGCAAAGACAGAAAGCTTGTGCATCAGGAGGGGTGGTGATGGTGAAGTAAGATGAGAATGCACAAAGCCAAAGCACAAGAGGCCACGACTGGACTGGGAAAGCCAGACCACTATCTCCTCTGGAGAGAGAGAGCAGACAGGGATTAAAAATGGGTGCAGAGAAGCCAGGAGTGTAGGGGAATGGCACAGGGAGTAATTTGCAAATACAAAAACCTTCCAGTTATTATAGCAACAGAGAAAATACTGACCACAGAAGAGTATTTTTCAGGCAACCTAAGATTATTAATTACTACGTAAAAACAGACATGTCAGATAGATTATAAATAAAATGAAATATCTTTTTTTCTCTCCAATCTATGAGATGGGATATCTGGAAGAGATCCCAGTTAATGCGGTATGACTAAGACGTATAGGATAAATGAATCATCCATTGCAAATAATGAGCCAAGGGAGAATGTTAATGATGATGAAAAGTGAACTTACCACTAGATTGAGGAGGACAAACTCGTCTGCTAATTTCTGGACATCTTTACTTTCAGCAAACACTTTCTTTAAAGCTATAATACATAGAAAAATCATTAAGCATCTATATTAGCATGGGTTAAAACCATTGTTCTCTGTTATATTTTATGTTGAATTGCATTTTAAATACAATATTCTACTTTGCTCTGTCAGCAAATGATTAGTGAAGTTAATATGTACAGCATTGACCACCTCTGCTTTTTGCATTCACTCATTCATTCATCCATTTATTTCTTTCCAGCTTACAATTATTGAATGGCTACTAAGTGGTAAGCACTGTATTATGCACTAGGCATAGTGCAGTGGAGAAAAAAAGCATGTGCTTTGTTCATAGAGCTCAAATGCTTGGGTGGGAGACCTGTCATAAACAAATAAGCAAATAGATAATTTCAGGTGTAGATACGTACTTTGAAGTAAACTAAAGCAAGCAAGGGGTTTAAGAACTATGGGGTGGTCAGGGTAGACGTCTCTGAGAAGGTAACACTGACGTGAAGAAGTGATCCATTTTGAGGGAACTGCAAGGGCAATATCTGTGAGGTGGGAATGAGCTCAGATGTTTGAGGAATAGCATGAAGGCCAGGCTACAGAGAATGGAGAACGCAAGAGAAGAGTGGTAGGAAAGGAAAGATAGGTATTAGCCAGGTCATGTCCAGCCTTGTAGGTCATGGTCAGGAATTTGGATTTAATTTTACCACTTGAACACATGAATGATATGATCTGACTTATGTTTAACAGCCTCACTCTGGCTTCTGTGTGGAAAACGGGCTATAGGGTGAGCAGTTAGGTGCCTGTTATAGAAGTTTAGGCAAGACCTCATCTTGGCTTGGACCAGGAAGGCAATAGGAAGTGGATGGGTTTGGCGAGACCAGCTACATATTAGGCCCAATGCAAAATGAAAATGTAGAGCCCCTTGTTCAAGAATTATTAAGAATTTTAAGACAGTGACAGGAGAGCATTAAACCAGGTTCTGGGCCCTGTGTGACCACACTGGTTGCATACCCAAAAAGCTGGTGCTAGTTTTAGGATATATTTTGAAGGTAAAGCCAGTGTTTACTGATGTAGTGGATGTGGGATATAAGAGAAATGAAGATGTTGAGGATAAATCCTAGAGATTGTTTTTTAAAATATGCACAAACATGGAAATATTTGAAGTTACTTTGATATATGTTTTTATTACATAAAATACTCTTTCTTATTCAACTGTGCTAGGTTCTACAGATACAAAGATGAGTGATCTGAAGCCTGGTCCTAAGCCTAAAAGGCTATATAAAATCATATTTAGAAGAATACATTACCTTGACTGTGTGGGCATTCATCCAAGTGATGAATAATCATCAAGGGTTTGTTGCTTTAAGAGACAGAGATTGGATAAATTTTAATAAGATTTCATGTATATCTAGATGTCACTAGATGGTGCTCTTGAGAGCTTTGAGAGAGCTCTGTGTAACCCTCATCCTTACCTTGTCCTGGATTTGTATAAAGCTTCTTCATATGTCTGAGTCCAGATGAGTTGATCACCCCAACCTAAAACAAAATGAACCAGTCTATGTAAAGCTTTTTTATAATTTCAGACCCAAAGCTGTTGAAAATCAATGATAAGGACTGGGATAAATATATTCTTGATATTAAAGAAGAAGAAAAACCTCAAGGAAAGTAGAAATAATTATAAACAGTGATAAATTTGGAAGGAACACATACCCAAATATGTTCAACACACAAGTTTCAGCACTAAGAGTTAGGAAACGTTTCCCAATTAAGTAGCAGTTAGAAGCCGATAAGAAGCTGACTCTTACCTCTGGAGAGGGTCTGGGGCAGTTTGGGTTGAGAGTCCCTTTTAGCTCCAGGTTTGACTGTGGTATCTTTGGCCAGAGTGTAGGAAAGGGCCACGAGGAGCAAGAATGCTGACACTGAAATTTTTTCCATGGCTAATCTGATGTGGAAAACAAACAAAAATTAAAAAAAAAACCAAACCCAAAAGGAATTAGCGATCTTTAAGATTTGCAGATTGCGTCAAAACGGTGGAACACAACAGGAACTGAGGCTCTGTTGAGATTGGACATGTGAGATGGGAGTAAATGTCCACCCTTCCTGAGTGCAGCACAGTAAGATGTTTTGAGAGAGAGACCACATTCATATTACTTTTATTATAGTATATTATAATTGTTCTATTTTTTATTATAAATATCTTATTGTGCCTAATATATAAATTAAACTTTATGGTAGGTATGTACGTATAGAAAAAAACCATAGTATATATAGAGTTTAATGCTCTGCACTTTCAGGCATCTACTAGGGGTCTTGGAATGTATCCCCCATGGATAAGGGGGACCACTGTAATACACCTGACCAGCCGAACATCGTAGCTTAGCCCAGCCTACCTTAAACCTGTTCAGAACACCTACATTAGACTACAGTTATGCAAAATCATCCAACACAAAGCCTATTTTATAATAAAGTATTGAATATCTCATGTAATTTATTGAATACTGTACTGAGAGTGAAAAACAGAGTAGTATGGGTAAATCGAAGTACAGTTTCTACTGAGTACATATTGCTTTCACACCATCATAAAGTCACAAAATTGTTAAGCTGAAACATAAGTTGGGGATGTCTGTATATAGTGTATGTATCTATCTATCCACATTGATATAGATATAAATATGTAGATCTCTACAGATATGGAATTATGTTCATAGCTATACATCTATATATAAATAGATAAATATAGCTATACTTTAAGGAAGTAGATAGCTAGGCAGATGTATATAATCTCATAGCTAAGGAAATTTACATTTAAATTTCATATTTAAAAAATATTGCCAGTCACAGTGGTGCATGCCTATAGTCCCAGCTAGCTAGGAGGCTGAGGCCGGAGGATCGCTTGAATCCAGAGTTCTGGGCTGTAGTGCATTATGCCAATGGGGTGTCCGTACTAAGTTTGGCATCCGTATAGTGACCTCCTGGGGGCAGAGGGCCACAAGGTTGCCTAAGGAGGGGTGAACCGGCCCAGGTCTGAAACAGAGCAGGTCAAAAAATATAGTACTGGAAGGTGTCTTAGGAATCATCTCCTCTTTTTCCACCTCCCCAATGCCTTGTTGTATAGATAAAGAATCTGAAGTTAAGAAAGATGAAAAGATTTAGGAGATGGGCCCAAAAGAAAGGCTTCTGGATTTTGCTATTTTGTAGTGCTGGCTCCCATCTTCCCTCCTGGAAACAATTACCCTAAACATACACACTTCTTTAACCTTCCCTTAAAATGGAGAATTGCCATTGAAGAATGAGATAGGAATAAAATCATTCTTTATTTCATTTAGAACCTACCATCTCTGTCACTTAACTGAAGACTTGCACCCACACACCTCTCTCCCTAGTGTAACATTTACTCCAACTCTATATTAGCTCTGAATTAACTCTATATTAGCTCTAAGACACATCAATGCCAAGTTTCTTCCAGTGAAACAATTCTTTGACTCTCTGTGTGGGCCTGTATAGGTAGGTGGGGGTGGGCATGAGCAAAAGTGCACAGAGGTATTCAGTGAGATTCCTAACGCAGAGAAATAAACCCCATGAGTGTCTGTTTGTCAAATTCTTTTTTCCCTTTTGGTACTCCACGGTTGATTCCTAGGAAAAGTGGAAGCCAATGCCGATCAACAGGAAAGTGAATGGCAAGATAAGTTCCATGAGGGAGGAGGGAAGGAGGGACAGAGCTAGCAATCAAAGTGAGTTGCACTTGCAAGTCACTGAGGTTATCCAGGGCCATGACGTGGAAAGCTAGAGCCTTGGGATTCTGGTAAAGCCAAATACTGAAATTGCTTAAAAGGAAATACGAAACTACAGCATCTAACTCTAATTTTGGTGTAGGTTTTGAATTAAGTCAAACTCTTAGGATGTGGGATGGACTCTCATTGCTTAGTGTTTTTAAGAGGGGAGTTTTTCACTGTCTGATAGCTTGGGTGGGAACCTTTGCTAAGCATTAGTTGATTTAAAAAAAGGTGTTACTGAGTTACCAAATCCAAATGATGCCTTGTATTAAACTGACCACTTATTTTCCAAGTCATAGTATGTAGCCACAAAATATCTTACTCAGAAATGACATAAGCAAAAAGCAGGAATGTACTCTCTTTATTTTCTACACCCACAAAGATGCGGAAATGCCTGTGTCAACTTTTGTCTTCTAGAGTTCTGCGAAAACAACTCAAGTGTACTATGAGTCAATAATACCCAGCCCTCTTAGTATAAAGACTTCTTTTTAATGTTAAAAAAATCAACAACTTTTATGTGAGAATAATTATACTTTTGGAATATTAGCTGTTTCAGAAATATATCATGGCAAATAACTACTAATTTGTCAATAAGCATCTGATTTTGTATTTTATTTATCACAGCATCTATGTGTATTTGAATAAATAATGGAAATCAGTGGTGAAACATTCTACATATTTAGTCCATTGGCAATTGTTGTTGTACAGTAACTATTAGGACCCCTTGCTACAGCTCCACAGATTATAGGTTGGAACTATTGACATATTATCATTTGTGTTTTATGGCAGGATGACTTAAGGAAGGCTAATATAACTCCTGCTGTACAAACATCCTGAGCTGGGATGACTTTCTGAGATTCACTCTGCTGAATTTTCAAAATATGAATAGACCCTGCTATGCAAACTTCCTGCATAAACCACCTCAAAATACAATGTTAACCATGGAAGATGTTGATAATATGAAGACACACGCACATGCACACATACACACACTGTGAAACCAGGACTTTTTACTGGTCACTATATCCCGGTCTTGTCTTTAGCAAGGAATGAATTGCAGGACATTTCAGTGTCTGTGTATGCTTCAGGAAGGCAACCTCTCTGACAGTCTATCCCATGAATTTAAAGACTGAAGAGGCAACAAGAGTATCTTTACACCAGACAGAGAAAGAAAATTGTTTCCTGATTTGCAATAAGATATTCCAAGTGGGCAATGTGAGCTGAGGTGTCACAGTTGAGGTAGCCCACGGGCCTTTGCTTTAGCCAGGGGGACAGAAGCAGGGCATTAGATGGTGACTGGGACAGAAATCCCTGGGCCCAGTCCCAGGTTTGAAAACTTCTAGAATTCACCTACTCTTAAACCTCTTGTTTCATAAAGGAGAAAGCATTACTTTGAACCAGCTCAGGAACATAACACTCTGACAGCTCTGGCCAAAGAAAGGCCCCAGTAAGCCTTTGGTGGAAATTCCACCATTCCCTCTCTAGATCCCACTTCCTTGCCCTTGGAACCTTGCACTTCTCTGTTGATTGCCTGCAACGTTACAGAGCAGAGTCCAATACTCATTCTAGCAAGCACACGTTCACAGCTATTATCAGGAGCCTTACCTGTACTTCCCCACCCACCTTGTGTGCCACCTGCCTTGTGTGAGCCGGCCAGGATGCAGTCCAAGCTTCTGAGTGTGCCGGGCAGCTCCAGCCTCTATTTATGCACCGAGGCGCACCTCAATCCCACCCACTAATCCTGTATTTACATGTTGCTAACTCGGAAACGAACCTTCCTTTTCCCAAGCAATTGTCTTCCCTGGGTTAAAGAGTTCCTGGTTTTTAAAAATAACGTTGCAAAGGTATGCTTTTCAGTAGGTATGTCTTTCACTGTTTGTGAAAATATATTGTTAAGTAGTTTGGAAACTGTGGGCAGAGTGCCAAGTCCAGGTAAGCTTGAAATGAAGACTTTTGATTTGCCTGAAGACTGATTTGTCTTTACGTGATTGGATGGAGTATGTGGCTTGTAGATTTTTTTTTTTTTCTCTCCCTTGGGCAGATTGCCTTTATTTAGTTGAGAACACACAGAGATGATTCACAATTCTAACCCCTTTAGTCATATAACCTGCCAAACTCCATTATGATACAAATTATTTTCCATGATACACTTCCCTCCTCCTGTCAAAAAAAAATATACACCTTAACTATAGGTATGAAGAAAATACAAATCAATACAATATTTCAAAGCTGAGGAAGTTATTGAAAACAGACAGCCTACTGCTATGAGCTGGTAATAATTATCTTGCCGTTGAAGATATGCAGTCACTTCCCTCCAAAGAGTTCAAAAGTGTTTCACAGATACTCTCTTATTTAAAGGCAAACTTTCCTCCTAGGTGTGCAGGTAATCATTTACCCCATTTTTCAGACCCAGAAACTAAGGTCTGCAACTATTTTTTTTTTCACTCAAGATTATTCAATTATTCACTGAGGATTTTTAAGACTGGAACTCAAGTTTTTTGTCAGAAAATGTTAATTCTATATTTTGTTCATGAAGCTATGTGCAGTCTTTAAAAGCTCAGAATAAAGAAATCTTTAACAACAGAAATGGAATGCAAGCCCTACAAAAATAACTTCTTAAAATTTTTTGAAAACATCTCTGATTTGTTATAATTAATTATAATGATACAACAATTATTTATTCTATTATACTTCTGTGCCTAATCTACTGTCAGTAAAAGCCAGTGTTTACCGTAGTGGCTAAGATATGGCAAGGAAGAGGTAATTATTAGAGAATATCCTGCACATGTGGTGGCTGCAGAATCTTTGTCATATTAGCCTTGGTGTGAAGCAACCAGGGTTTTGTAGATGGTACAAGTAAGCCCTGAGACAGGTGGATGAGGGGTTTTTCTTACATGCTACTAAACTTCATCATTTTTAACAGTCACATGATCGATCTTTTGGATTTGCCTGATATTTTAAAAATATGTTGTTGGGTAATATCTGAGTACGATTTCTCTGAGTAGAATTTGATAATTTGATATACAGGTATAACGTTTGGTAAGTAAAACTGAGCTCAGTACCAATGACCCTAACAATGATCATAATGAAATGAATATTAGACCTTTGTGTTTTCAATATTTGTGTCATCATAACATTAGAGCTTCTCATTTGAGCATATTTTAAAGTGAGTTTTTTCCTATTTTGAATAAAATCTGGAGGCTTATGAATAATAACTAGCAATTATTGAGTATCCAGTATGCATTGTATAGTAGACTCTATTGTTTCATTTATTCACTCATTCATTCATTTCTTTGCCAAATATTTATCAACTCTATTTATGTGGCAAATATTATACCAGGCATTAAAAATATAAAAATGAAAAAGACATGGTCAGTTATTGAGGTAGCCAGACACATACATGGATACTTGCAATTCAGGGTGATAAGCCACGCCATGGGGAAAACACATGGAAGTTTACAACATCATCCCTGTTCTAAGATTACTTATAAACTAATTGAAGAATTAAGACAGAACCACAGTAAAAACTAACCATCCACATGAGAATAGCATACAATAAGGGACATGTTAGTGGTGTAGACACCAGGTGTTATTATTTTTCAGAGGAGGTAGAGATTGTTATCCACTAGAATGCTCAAATTGATGGTAGAAAGCAAGATTTCCAAATGGATGCAGTGATATAGAATTTGAAAAATATGTTTATGGGATATTTAAGGACAAGTCTAGCTGAAATGAGATTTCATCTGGGTAGCTCATAGACAATAGGGTTGGAAAGGTGTTTGGGGGCTATTTGCCTGGGACTTTTAATGCCATTCTGAGTTTAGACTTTAGCCTATAGATGAACTGTGGCGGGGTTAAGAGGGCAAACAATAGATTCAGATTGGTTTGAATGTGACATTTGCTTTATGACTATTACATACTTTACTAACCCAAGCAAATTCCTTAACCTTTCTGTACTTTAGACACTTATAAAGTGGGGAAAGTAAGACCTACGTTGGAGAATCTGTGGAAAATTATATAATAGATATAAAGTGCTTAGAATGGTACATAGCACATAGTAAGCACTCAAAAACATTAGTTATAAATACAGAATGTATCACTTTCTTCTCTTATTACGATCATTTCGATCTCATTCTACTAACTCCATGACAGCAGAATCTTTGATTACTCTTTAATTATAGCTGATCATAAGGCTTAAACTTTTAAGGCATATTTATTGGAAAAATTAATTTTTCATTGTAACAACCTCATCAGACTTCATTATTTTCCTTTAAAAAATAAAGGAATAGGCTCAGATGAGTGGACATAATTAGTCTAAAGCTGCAAAGCTGATGAGAAAAGACCTAAAATTTCCCATAATTGCCAATAATTAATGCAATATTTCTCTCAGTCCATCAGGCTGCCTTCTTTTTTTTTTTTGTTTTTTTTGTTTTTTTTGTACAACTTCCTGTATCAAGACAGGCTGCCTTCTGATGTCAGGAAGCAATGAGATAAACCTGAGCTGCATGCTAATTCCACAAAACTGAATTATGATGAGCCTTGTGCAGAGAGGAGTGCAAATGACTTCTTGTACTCAAGGGGTCTGCCTCAAAGGAGACTTACCAAAAACATGTATCTAACTGCAGACCAAGTTATTGAACAAATATGCTCTCTCTAAACTCCACCTTAGAGAAATAGACACATAAAAATTTGTGTTTTGACATATAGGAAGCATTGGTTGTCATTTGAGTTTATCTTAACGTCTGAAGGAGGCTTTTGTGCACAGAAATAATTGTTTCCAGCTTCCTTTTAATTGGTATTCTGTGTATTGAAGCTGAAAAACTTTAGAACCTAGTTTTTTCTAAATCTACAAGTTAAAGTTTAAATTACATAAATTGCGTATACTTGTATAAAGTATATAAAATATATTTTACTTATGAAAACAGTAAATTGGTAGAAAAATAAGGCACCTATTTTACTTGTTTCTTAGTGACTCAGCTCGCTTTTAAGTGATTAAATTCACCTAAAATAACTAGATTTAATTTTAATGGATTAAATTCAATAAATTAAAAAATAAATTCAATGGAATAAATTCAATTTTATAAACGTCATTAATGAAATTTATTTAGTTTAAACTACAATTTTAATACCAGTGTATCTAATTCTCTTATGCTTTCTAAATGCCCAACAGATTTGCAAACATAATTAGCAAAACCTTTCTAAGCGTTTTAGCAGCTCTTATAAATATCATAGATAAAAAATTACTACATAGTAAATCAAGTTTTGTTAATTATTTTCATATAGCTTCACAATAAATTATTATTATTTTTAACAACTGGTAATTCTCATAGTCTTGGTAGGCATCTGAACTGGTCCTTTTACACTGAGTTTTTTTTCCTTTGCACCTATGATCAAGCCGGCACACATCTTCTCCAGGGAATTTATGTTGCAGCTGGTTAGGGTAATTCTAATGTGGTGAATCGCCACCTCTAGCTCCACAGGTATTATTTCCAGTATCTGTAGAAGCCACGGCTACAGTATGGCTCCCTGAAAAACTTGTTCCTTGGTGGGAGTGATCAGGGGTGAATCAGGGGCATGAGTGAGCGGACCACTGCTCCTGCAGCCGGGACTGTGTCTTCCTTGAAAAGATGCTTCACAATAAATTATTTTGTATGTTTCAATTAAAGTTCTAATTCTAGGCATATCTTTACAACTCAAGACTAATATTCAAATTGTCTAAAATATAAGCTTCTTTTATATCTTACAAACACTTAAATGACAAATAAAGGTAATTCCCATATTTTTCAAAACTTAACAAAAAAGCCTTAATACTATGGGTTTGAGTAACTTCATTGGCTCTGTGCTTCTTTCTGTTCTTTTCCAGGGGCTAGTGAGGGAGGAGCAGGTTTACTCCTCAGGTGGACAAAGGTTCCTAGTTCTAAAGTTTGGGACCATGATATGGGGTAAAGGCTGAGAACAAGCCATTGATATGTTATATTAATGTCATGCAATTAGATGTTTCTTGTGGGAAAGTGTAGAGCAGGAGACTCAGCATCCAACTCTGGTAATAAGCATGCATTTAGGAGGGTGAGGAAAAGAGGTACTTGGAAAGCACAAAAAGTAGAGAGAAAGTATGACGAGGACATCCAGGACAGTGTCATGACACTAAATGCAAGTTTAGTGGGAGCTGCAAACCCCAAGGCAGCAACCAGTGTCAAATGCAGGTGAGACTTGTAGTCAGATACTTGAAGGATACACCTGATTGTATAAAAATCAGTTGTCTTAAACCAAAATTCAAGAATAGTGCTTGTGTTAAATAATAAAAAGCCCAATCCTCTGGTGCAATAGGGTATTCCCATCTGGGGTCATGAATAAGGGTCATAAATACTTCCCAGCTTGCCCAGAAGAGCTTCAGTCTAAGCCTGTTGCTGGGCATAATAATTCAGAACGTCTCCTTTTGGTCTCAAAAATATTATTATTTGGACAATAGATAACATGGTCTATATGATGAACTCTACCGACTTTCTCTGTAGCAGAAATGTATATATATGTGCACACATAATTTTACAGTTATTTCAGAGGGTTTACTTATATACTGAATTCAATGCAAAGATCTCTTTGAGGGATCCATAAAGCCCAGGTTAAAACTTTTTGCTCTAGTGTTCAAGTTTCTATGCTTAGCCATTCTCAAGGAGCCCACAGCTTTAGAATTTGGCATGTAGCTCTCCAGACTTGTTTTATAGCATAATCTAATATTTCTTCCTGGCTAGCAGAAATTTTATACCTTGTACTAAGCTGGAAGGAATCTAGTCTCACAACCATTCAAGTATCTTGTTTTCCCTGAATAAAGGCACACAGCCGGAAATCCTTTTAGATCATGGTAGAGGTACACTTTGTAGGGAAGGAGGAATAAAAAGTAATTTAAAATATATGAACCTCCAAAGTGGTTAAGTGATTTCCCCATGAACTCTAATATTTTTGAAGATGGACATTTAGAAAGGAGATATTAACATCATTCTCTTGGAATTTGAAGTGAGTAATCTCAGTACATCCTTAGAATTTCCCATATCAAAATGATATGTTACTAAGGAAGTCGAATAGGCTGGAAATAGGGGTCATTTAAAAAAAAAATCTGGATTTAGTAACTACTTCAGCCATGTATGAAGGTGAGATTTCAACTAAGGCGACGTGTCCTTAGCAGTTGGAGTCTGACCCTAGAGTCAATATTGTTAGATGGCAAATATACTCCTTAGGGTGGAGCACTGAATAAGCAGAGATGCAGTCAGAAGCTGTCATCTCTCCTGAAGCATTAAAGTGACTTTTTACAAAAGCCTAAATTTACCTTGGAGGATAGCTTTACTTTGACTTAGGTTCTATGAAATTTCTGATTCTTTTTTTTCCACCTTACTCCTTTGAAAGCTATTATATTATTATTATGCTATCCAATGTAAACAGTTGTCTTGTGGTCACAACTAGAGTTTTCTATCTTATTATCATCTATATACTGGAATGGCAGGTGTTTTGTAAGGAACAGTAGTAGTAAATGAATACCAATGTAATATGGAAATAAAAAGTATATTACATATCAATATTATCTTGGTAAATATAATCCATGGTATATTATATCATGTAATACTTCAGTTTGTGAAGTTTTCTTTAACAAGCAAAATCCCATAAATTTTAATATTTTGAATCCACAGCAGGAAACACTCTTTACTATTAAACAAATAGACTCAAAGGAAAAGTATTATTATGCTTCTAATTTTTCATCTGTTAAGTAGTAATAAATTTCTAAAACCTCATTTTTGTGCATATAATTGAACACATTTCTTAGAAGATCAAAATAATTGTTATCTATGATACCAAATTTGTCTCCAGTCAGTATGTTTCTGTGGATCTTTTATTCCAATTGATTTTGTTATATTGTTTCTTCAAATGAATGAATTGGTTTCAAAAATCAGAGTTTGAGTAACTTAGGGGATTTCAAAAAAACTGCTATGATTGTTACTTAAAAAAAAAAAAAACAGAACCACCTATTGCTTTCACAAATTGACCATTTTGGGATGCTTTGCACTGTCTAGTTCTTGTGTTTTATCCTTAAAGTTTTAAGTACCAATGAGAGAATAACACATACTATGTTCTCAGTATTCTTCTGTTTGCATGTGTTTTCCATATGACTCATTCTGTGATAACTTTATTCTCATAGTTCTTAGCAATAGATCAGCCCAGAAAGCAAACAGAGAAGGAACTTGTCCCATTTACTTTCTTCCTGATTTCTGTAAGGCCTCGTCATCATTTCAAGACTAAATTTTGCAATGTTCACAGCATTGCATTTTTTTCTAATCTGCGATTTTAGGAAAAGATCCCATTTGTTTATTATTTATAGGCTCTTAGGCTCTGCATAATGGGGGAAAATGTGTTTCAATTCAGCGGATATTTAGGATATAATTTTAGAGGAGTATTTTAATTACAGTTAAACCAATTTTCTATTATTCCCATTTTATGTTGGGTTGCCAAATGAAAGGCTCTCTCAGTACAAGTAATTCAGCCAACTAATTACTATAAACATTAAACTATTTGATGAATTTGATGAATTTCCTGAGGCTGCCAGTATGGTTTGAGGGATATCTGAATGTATTTGGGGCATGAAATGTAAATATTCTATAAGGAGATTTCCATATGGAATCATTAAGATTGCTTTGCTTAAAATACTAGACTTAGCACTAAGATAAACACCAAACTATGGATAGGCAAATAACTCTTAAAATTTTTCAAGTAAATACATGGACATTTTGTTTATGACTTAAAGATTAGTCTCATTTGGTTCATTTTTACTAGGCTGGCTCAAGCTCATTTTATATGGCGCTTAAATGAAAATCTTTATTTCCTCAAAGTGCTTTCAGATGACTTCTATGTGACATGTCCAAACCATATCATTTACAGCTTATATTAGTTTAGAAAACTGAGATTAACTACTTCCCGAAGACAGGGAAAGGAAATAAATCAGAAAAAGCTGTGAAACTGTCATAAAAATTTCTGAAAGCACATCTTAGTGTATGTCTTCAATTGTTAGTATCTATAGCTATGATTTCTGAAGCTTTATGATGGTGCTCATATATTAAGCATGATATTATCAATATGTAATTGGTCACTCATCTGATGTTTTATGTTCTTTTTATTCTTTGTAGTAAATTTGTTGCTGTGGTTACACCACTTTCCTTTCAGCCCTATTTGTCAACTTTTTATCATAAGCTTTTTCTGCATAGTTTTGCCTATCAGAGTCATTTAGTTTAGTATTTAGTCAGATAGTTTAGTATTACTGGATTATGGAAAAATTGATAAAGGGATCTAAAATGATTGCTTTGAGATTACTAAGGCATGTATTTTAAGGAAGAATTTTTCTACAATATTACTCTTATAAGTAAAAATGAAATTTATGTTTTTATGGTTTATGGGTGTTACCTTTGTAACCATTTGAACAGTATGCACTACTGAATTTTGGCAAAACTGCCTTCCTTTATTGACTGACTACATGTTCTGAGCTAGAGTAAACCACAGACCATGTATAAAATAATATAATATTTATTCTGGCATATGTGATTCAAGAAAGATTAAAATTAAAAAAAACTAATCCCCAAAGCTTATCATACCAGAAACAATAGTACATCCTGTGACATCTTGTCATTTGGAAACACCACAGGTTTCAGTGGAACTAACGATCGAGACTAGTACCGAATTTTTACAAATGATAGCACTCATGAAGGAGCTTTGCACACCATTCTGAGGTTCAGAGTTTGTGGCCATTTTCTCATTTGCAAGGCACTCTAGGGGGACATTTCAGGTTAGGCAATAACCTAACAAAGTTTTATTAAGCTCAGAAGAAGGAAGTTGCCAATGCAAAAGCAGTGTCCAGGGGGCCAGTTTATGCTAGTTACTTGGCAGAATTCTGGGGTGCTGACTAAATACAAAGAGTTTTATATTTCATTTCCAACCACAGGCCAGCATCAAGGATATGACCACAGAAATGCATTGCTTACTCTGCCTTGTTATCTAAAGTCTGAGAAAGAACAGTTCTAGAGTCATACCTGTACTCAGTGCTCAATGCAAAAGGAGAAGACACAAGACAGTGCCTCCTCCACTTAACAATATGACCTGGAGGATCCCTTGGACCTCTTTACACCCTCAGCATCTGTCCCAGTGGCCAGCCTTGCTGTCCTCAAAGCTGCTCTTCCAAGGGTGCCTGTGCATTCAGTAGGCAGAGTGCTGTGTTATGACAAGAAGTTGTGTGAACCAGAGCTGTTAGCATGATGCCACTGGGGATCTAGAGAGAAGTATTGAGCCTTCTCATTGCTAGAATTGGGGCAGAGTGCTGTCCTTTTGACATCTCCAGGTTTCCCTTTTATGGAATGCAAATGGAATCACATCAAGTCCTCCCATGGAGTATCTGGTTTTATTTTTCATTTCTAGAAGTTTTACTGGGTTCTTTCCCAGTCTACCTGTTTATTTTTATAGCATTCTACCTTTATTGTTTCTTTCCTTTTAAATAGTTTTTTAATAACTTAAACATATTTAAAATAGAAGTGCTAAACAAACCTATTTGTTCTGCTTGTGGACAAATGTCCCTTGGGGGGACATTTTTCTTGCATTGGTCTATACTTTTTGTAAACTCATCTTCCATGGGGATTATTTTTCTGTTAGAGTCCAGTGTGCTGGGTTGTAGACAGTTTTCTAAAGAGCCTTTTTGAGTTTATGTCTGGCAGATGCCTGAATGGTATCTTTGGTCCATGGTAATTTTTTTTAAATTGCTCTCCTTTAGAAGGTTCTAGCACAATGAGGGTAGCATAAACTTTTTTCTCACACCCACACATAGGACAGACTTATAATTTTGCTTTTCACAAGAGCATGTTTTGTTTTATTTTGATTTTCTTTATAGGTCTCTCTGCAAAAGATAAGTTTCCTTCCTGGGTTTCCTGGTTATTGAGTTGTTTTTCTAGCCTCTTTTCTCCAGGGTCCATAGTTTCAGCAGAGTTCTTAGTTTTAGCTTTCTTCTTTACACCAAAATCATGTTTCCTGAATCCACTTGATGTTTTTGAATGTTTTCTAGAACTATCAGTTGGAAAGCAGTTGAGAATAAAAGCAACCAGTCTCCTCCAGTATCCAGGTCTGAACTGATTTGTGTTAATGCAAGCTCTCGGGATTACTTTTTACTATTTGCTCCCTGAAAAAGAGGATCCAGAGGGACAGCATAAAGAGTGTTGTCTGAGGAGTGATTATTGGCATGGTGATGTGGGAGTGGCTTTATTTAAAGTTTTGATGGAGATAGCCCTGGGCTTTACTCGTTATTGACTGGTGAGAGGGAGGCTGAGGAAGGCAAGTGGGTGAGGAGGGGCTGGGGCAAGCCTGGGCTGAGTCAGGTGGTGATTGCGGAGCTGCTGAGCAGCAGATGGGTGCCTGATGCAGGGTGGGTAGAATGGCAATAGCCCCTAATGCTTCCTGTAGAAGTGGAAGAAGGCCTCTATTTCCTGCTTTTATATATTTGTCTATGGAATGAGAAATGATAACATTCAGCATATGTGTGCCCTAGTGTAAATAAATGAGAACGTAAGCTGATGGGCTAGAGGGAAAGTTAGGAGATTTCCCAGGATGTGCCATCTTTATTCCATGAAAACTCAGTGTTTAATACTCACCATGTTTTTAATGTATGTAATATACTATCTAGGGGCGTGTGTATGTGTGTGTGTGTGTGTGTGTGTGTGTGTATGCACATAACCAGCATCTTTGGTGGTGATGAATAATTAGTAAAGTTGAAGAAAGCTTCATTCAATCAAAAACTAATTAGGAAGTGCCCACTATTTCCAGGCACTTTCTAAGCATATAGATTCAACAGTGAATACAACAGAGCGAAATTCCCGGCTTCATGGGATTTACATTCTTGTGCAGACAGGCAGACAATAAACAAAATAAGCTGGTAAAACATATGGAGTGTTAGATGGAGGCCACCAGGATGGAGGAAAATAAAGCCAGTCGGGACATGGAGCGTTGGTAGAGGGTGTCTAATTTTAAACACTGTGCTTAGGGAAGAGCTGATGGAGAAGGAGGTGAAGGAGCCAGTCAGGCAGAGGAAAGAGCCAGGGCAGAACCCTGCCCCGGGGGTGGAAGAGGCCATTTGGCTAAAGCCACGTGAGTTGGGGCCGGCAGCATGGGAGATGCAGCCAGAGAAACACTGCGGGGCCGTGTAGGTTTCCTGGTGCAGAGACAGCATGAAGTGCAATCTCCATGAAACTGAGAAGACTGGGCAGGAGCTCTGGAATATTTGGGTAAACTGATTCTTTGGGTTTAAGGGTAGAGCTGGATTACGGGTGGGTGCGGGAGAGGGCATATTTTGTTCCCAGGGTCAGCCCTGGGAAAAGCGGAGCCCACATAGCTGCTCCCTGACACCCACCTCACCTACTCCAGCAGGCTCTGCTGGTCGGTCTGCCTTTCAGCAGCATCCTCAGCATCCTGTGCCTGGCTGGGGTCTTCCTAAGTCACCTGATAAACTCATCCCTGCCCAGGGCCTGGCTGATACTGACTTAAGGTCACCACCCACTTTGCCTCTTTAGGATGCTTGAAGATAAACCCCCTTTAAAGGTCAAAGATAATTTAATTTGACTCCGTGCACACAGAAAGTTACTTTTGTACTTAACTGTGTGCATGGCCTCGTGCTAGGTGCCTCCAAGAGATGCGAAGAGGAGAGAGATATGGCATCTGCTCCCAGGGAACTTAATGCATAAGACAGGGAGGGGAAGGAAAGAGATTTGCACAAAGAACCATAAAATTCTACTAATGATAGAATTTCAGACATGGTTACTGACAGTATAGGAGGTATTTTTCAGGATGAAGAACTTACTGGTAATTTTTGAAACACAGGGGTATAGGCAACCGCAAAAGCTGGCTTTGTGTTTAGCTGTGATCACAAGTGCCCCATTTTAGACTGGGAAGTCTGCAGCACTGCTAGGTGGTGTGATGCAGGGTTAAGGGCCTGGGTCACAAAGACTGTGCCTAGAGTGATCCAGGCTACTAGTTGAGGGACCTTAGGAAGTTTCTTAATCTCTCTGTAGCTCAGTTTTCTCATGGGTAAGTGAGGGATAAGATAGTAGCTACTGCACAGGGTGTTTTAAAAGAACAAATGAGTTAATATCTGCTGTGTATTAAGAACAGTGCCTGGAACACGGTAAGGCCTCTGCAAAGATTATGTATTATCCCCAGCAACAAACTCACTCCTTCTTCCTCTTTTCCAGCCATCACTTCTCTCTAGTTACTCCATCTTTATGGACAATTGTTGATTGCATAAACAGATAACACAACTTCTTCCTCCGTTAAGGACAAGCTGGAGACTTTCAAGAGATAAATATATGAGAAGATCCTGTAATCCTGAGAGGAAAAATTCTTAAACCTCAAAATTGTTAAGTGCTATAGAAGTTTCTGGATAACTGAGCTTCTAGAGTTAAACTTTTATGAATGTTACTTAATAGTCTTTCAATCTATCTTTCTTTATAGTAGGTCTCTTAGTAAATAAAAGATAATTAAAAGCAAGAATATATATGTGTATATAATTAAGAGTGACTTCTGTGCCTTTTAACTTTCTATGTCATTTGTAAATTAAAACTTAGAATTTTTATCTCTCTCACCTGCATCTGTATAGAATTTTTAAAGACTGTTTAAGATCTTAGAGTCTATAATACACAACGTATGAGGAAGCTAAAAGTGTTCCATTTGTGCAGAAGCTATTGTAGGATTGGCCACTGACACTTCACATCTGTAATCTGAGAATCTACTAAGCTACTTGCTTATGAATAAGCTGACTCACAGCACACCCAATTCATGCTTGTCTTTGTAAAAAAAAGAAAAAATAACCAAGTCTTTTGTAGTGGCACAGCTGTCACCAAATAAAAGTTGGCCCAGAGTTTGCATAAAGGAGCATATGATAGAGGGAGGACAAAACGCAAAAAGCAGTTGGCAAAAACTGAGGAAAGTTATGGTCTACTATGAGAAAGAAGTCTGTGTGTTTCAAAGCATACAATATGAACATCAAGGGTACCTAAAGTATTTTGCAGAATCTCAAGCATCCTGTGGAAGAAGAAGAAACCAAGCAGCCCCCATTCTCATTCAGAAAAACTGTCACATTTTGTTTTACACAGTGGACTTCTGAGTAAAAACTTCTTTTGAACAAATTATTTTAGAGAAAAAATATTTGAAAACCACCGGTATAGACCAAGCCCTTCAATGCTGCTCTATTTTGCCCACCGTCAAATGGCCACTATCTAACACGATGCCTGGCACACAGGGGGAAGTCAGTAAATATGTACTGGGTGAGTAAAGGGAGATAGAAAAATGCACACCAGCCATTTGGTTGGAGTATAGAGTATATTTGGGGGAGGAGTGGGAGCCAAGACTCCAAATAGGGCAGCTGTGATTGAAACACGAGGAGACATGGATTGCCACAGTAAGGGGTTTGTATTTGATTTAGTCGGTAATGGAAATTACTTGTTAAATTATTAATAAATATGTAGGAAGAATTAGCCTGAGTCTGTTTTTGTACTTTGAGTTCCTACATAACAAACTGCAACCTAACTTTGTCCATAAACAAGCCAAAACCTAATTTAGGAGTATATTTTTTGTAACAAATAGCCAGGTTTCAGACAACTGGACCTAACTGATCACACCATGCCCAAATAAGGCAACTGCCTTATCACACTATTCTCAAATAAGGCAGCTGCCTAGCTGTAGCCAATCAGGTGATTTCTCTACTTTGCTTCTGTGTTTGGCCCATAAAAGCTCACTGCTCACACTGCTGGGTGGAGCTCTCTGAACCTCTTCTGGTTTTGAGTGATGCCCCACTCATGAATCATTCTTTGCTCAAATAAACTCTGTTAAATTTAATTTGTCTAAAGTTTTTCTTTTAACATACTGATGATTTTAAAGGAGACTCATATGATCGGAGCTGGGCTTTTAATCAAGAAAAAAAATCTGTTATATTGTCTTGAATAGGGAGAAAAGGTAGTATGGAAGACTGTTTGGAATTCTGGATGACACTTTAATGATAGACTAAATTGGGTTGTGCCAGTGGAAATGAAAATGAGGAACAGAGGAGGTAGAAGAGATTGAATTGGCAACCAGTTTGGTGAAAAACGGAGGAAATGTATTTTGCTTCAAGATTTTTAACCTAAAAGGTGTCTAGTGACTGAGTGAAAGAGAATAAATATGGGATGGACATATTGTATCTGAAGGGCAGTGGACGATGAAGACTGAAAACAGATCATGAGAGATGGTAACAAGGAGACCTTTGATTTAATCTTTGAAAAAACAGTTTATTTTTAATCTGAACCTTCTCAGTATTCACTCTGTGCCACTCAAAAGCTGAAACTCAGGAGCTCAGGCCCAACAAGTTCCTCTAGTTTTGGTAAATGGTTTTCTGTGTTATTTCATATGCCTGAGTCTTGATTTTGGTCCTTGGGCCTAAGTTTCACCTCCTTCCTTGGTCCTTCTGACATAGGGTCCTGTCCTTACTCTTCCAGAACCTCCCTGGAACTGGAATTCAGTAACTGGGACTCTGCTGTCTGGTCACAGAATTCCCTTGTGCTGCCCACTGAAAACTCCGAATGTTGCCTATTTCTGGGTATTTCCATGCTGTTCTGCTTGTTAGGGTTCCCTGGTTCTCCAAGTTGGACCTCTCTTCTGGAATTGTTGGACTGAACTTAACTGGCACTTCTAGATAAGGTTTTCTGCCTGCCTGACTGGATTTCTCTACTAAAATTCACAACAGCGTCTGAGCATTCAGTGGTTACCAGACTCCAGTAGGTCACTTTCCAGGGTCCTTAGTCCTTTCCTTTATGTCCTACCTGCCTGATTGAACTGGATCATTCCTCGACGGCACCAAGTGCTTTCCTGCCTCAGGTCTTTGTAGATCTGATTGCTCTATCCTGAAGGGTTATTCTACTTTATTCTTAGAACAACTGTCTATTTTGGCCACCATTTCAGAAAAGCCTCCCTGACCACTGTACTCAAGTAAGTAGGCTTCCCTTGCTGTCATCTATAGTCGTATCTGTTCATTTTCTTCATGGGATACCTCATGTAAGTATCTTTTAATCTGCTCAGCTGTTTCTTAGCTGTGTTCCCCACTAGATTGCAAGCTCTCAGCCTCTATTGTATTCCCAACACTAAGGATAGAATGTGCTCCAAAAGTCTTTGCTGAATGAATAAATATGTCCTTTTATATGATGTGAAAGTAGATGATTGAGAGAAAAAGCCAGTTTTTAGGGTTTTAAGATGTGATCGGGTAGAGAATAATTTGTGGAAAACTAAATACCAATAACTCAAGAAATTGCAAGAGAGAAAAGATGATAGTTTGAGGTAGTAGCAGAGTTGATAAAGATTTGGGCCATCCAAGCTTGTTAGAGATAATAACGGCAAAAGGATCTCAAAAGGACTGCAGGAATTGAAGAGAGGAAAGGAGCCATAGTGAAGCAGGGGAAAAACTTTTATGGAAGGGTTTTCCTTGACAAAAAAGTAGAATATATCTCTTCTTCAGAAGCAAGTAACAATTGGAGGAGAGGGAAGGGAAGCTGATGGAACTCAGTGTGGTTGGCTTTAATCTCCCTTGCAAATAAGAAATGGTTTTGTGTACTTAAGTGAAGTTGGGTATTGGAGGAGGAAAAGATTTGGAACAGCAGTTATGAATGGGATAAGAATTAATAAAGGTGTATAAAATAATTGTCGGACAGTAAGGGCCCAGCTGAGATCAGACAGCATGATTTTAAGTGTCCACAGATAGCCAGGGTTTATGATCTTTCTTCAGAAAAACATTTTTTTTTTTTTTAAATTAGGGAAGTCATACAGAGGAGACTGTATGCAATTCACTTAGTGGCTATTTCTATTTGTTTGTTTTTTGTTATTTTTTTGACACAGAGTCTCTCTCTGTCACCCAGGCTAGAGTGCCATGGCTCAGCCTAGCTCACAGCAACCTCAAATTCCTGGGCTCAAGCGATTCTCCTGCCTCAGCCTACCAAGTAGCTGGGACTACAGGCACGTGCCACCATGCCCAGCTATTTTTTTCTCTTTTTAGTAGAGATGGGGTCTCACTCTTGTTCAGGCTGGTCTCAAACTCCTGACCTCAAGCGATCCTCCTGCCTTGGCCTTCCAGGATTACGGGTGTGAACCATGGTGGCTGGCCTCCATTTGTTTTTAACCTAAGGTTTTGAGTTGCCTAGGTTGGTTGGTTGGTTTTTCATTTTTGCAATTTCATACTCGTATGAGATAAACTGACAGCATATTTTGTAGGTAATTGAGCAGATAGTTGGGATAAGGGGAAAAGGATATTGAAGAGAGAGAGAAAGGAGAATTTCTTTCATATTAAATAGCACAGTAATATTTTTTATTGTATGGTACTGGGTACATATCCTATCTGAGCCTTTTTTTCCTGCTAGAATTAAATCTTTGTATGATCAATTATACTTAGGGGATAAAACTTTTTAAAAAGTTAAAAATGTTATTCAACTTGATGACTTCTCACTTGACTTTAAAGAAGTGAATACAACATTGGTGGTTACATTTGATAAATTGTGTATGCACTGGGGCCTCAGCTTCTCCATTTTTAAAAAGAACATGATAGTGATGATGTATGTTAGGTTGCTAGGAGGAAAATAAACAGTGATATTGTAAAGGCTTAGCTAAATATTAAATGCTTTGCAAATACCTTTGGTAGTGCTATACAGGAAGGGCTCATGAACATTTAGATAAAGTTATTAAATTTCTGAGAGAAGAACATGAATGAAAAACAAAGCAGGCATTGCCATTGGAAATCAGTCCCCTGCCACAGTACTGATAAGTAGACTGGTTTCCAGTTATACTTTCTTTTTGAGGAAATGCAAACACTTCAGTAACATGATCTTACAAATAGTCCTACTCTCATAAAGCAGGGGGCCATTTTTACAAAGAAAGGAAGCTTGATCAAAAAATATACATGATATGCTAAGAATCAGCCAGATGGCAGATGAGGGGAAATTTACATTAAACTCTGGTTCTGTTGGTAATGAATCACATGCCCATGATTCAACCCGGCTTATACCAAGAACAGCTCCTGGTGCCTACTAAGTGTTCAATAACTGTTGGTTGTGTCAATGAATATTGTTTCTAAAATGTCCTATTGTATAACCACCAGTCTGTTAATCAGTCTGAAAGATGCTCTGGTTTCTGCAGCAACAACAAATTCATGACTCTGGGTTTCACATGGGTTTTAGGATTAGGACTGTCATTTTGAGGTTATATCCCACAAATAGAATAAAAGTGATCTCAGTGGAGTGACAGTCTCTTTCCTCAGTGTTACATATTATTGTTTGCAGAGCATTTTTATATATTTTTTCTCTGCTGACCCCACTAGGTATAAATGGTAGGTATGTATTCCACTTTTCCAACAATAAAATGAAATTTCAAGAGATCACTTCCATGCCTAATGTGTTACGATGAGTATTAATACTTTGCACAGATAGGACTAGAAATGAGGTTTTCTAGTTCATAGCCCCATATTATTTTCTGTCCTAAAAAAGAAATAAAACAAAGCAAAATAAATGAATACATAAATGAAATCTGAAGATCAGTCCTTTAATAAAACTTTGGGTTAAAGTAGCAAGAGCCTGTGTTAAATAAGAATAAATTGCTGGAAGAAGTCTATCATAACTATTCCTTATGGAATATTATATCATATAAGCTAGAAATAATAGGAATAGCAAATACTGTTGCCAGACACTCTCATAAGTGCTTAACTAACTTAATTCTCTTAACAACTCTGTGATGTCGGTACCACACTATCAAATCTATTTCCTTATTGAGTTTGGGTAGCAAAATTGGAAAATGACGATATCATACTATCCAAATCAATTTGGTTCCTGAAGATAGAAAGTAGTGGGAGTTTGAATAGCAAGAGATTTTTTCAAATAAGTTCAATTCCTAAATTTAGCTATTTAGTTTATACAGGTGGAAACCAAGGCCAAGGGATGTGCCCAAGGCCACACATCTAGTAAATTGTGGATGTTGGACCTAGAGCTTCAATCTGGAGAGTCCAGCTCTTGAGTAAGCTCTTATTAACTGTACTATTCTGTCCTTCACTAGAACCCCCAGCTATGTACCAGAAAGTTTAGGGCGTTAAGTTTTCAATAGAAAAGAAAAGGAAATAGTCAAAACATGAAATATATGAGAAGAGAGAACAGCTCTGTGGTGAAGTGGGTAGGTGAATTTGGACCAAATGACATCCATTTACCTATGGCTTTACTTTAGAACCTGGGAATCAAAAAAAGATGTGTTATCTCTAAAATATCTGTTGTCTAGAAGCCCTATTTATTTTACATAATTAGAAAAGTGATTGACCCAGCTGTAGATATTGCCTATGTTGTCTTCTTCCTATGCGTTTCTCTGGAATTCTAGCTCTGGGGTACATGCTGAATAGATTCTTCTTCATTCAGCACGTTATACAAGAGAAAACAATTTGTTAGTTCCGTGTTTCCTAAATGAGAGTTGCTGGACATTATTCCTAAGGGATGTTTCCCGGGGAAAATAGTTTTATGGTCACGTAAGCTTGGAAATCACTATAGTGTACAGTGCCCATGGATAATTGCTCATTAGCATAACAAAGACTTTATGACGTTCTGCAGGAAAGAAAGCTATTTAACTTTGCTTAACTAAATCTTTTTTCGGATTATTTGATCAAAAAAATTTTGGAAGGCGTTTCACTATTGTTCTTATTGGTAAAAAATCTATTAACATTCCATGGAACAGACTGCAGGAAATCTTGAATTAGTGTAAAAAAAAAAAGTTTAACCAAAATAGATACTTTACAGACTCAGATCACAGCTTAGCAGACATGTCTCCTTGACACCATCATACCTCGGAGGGATACGGCATTATCACCAGGTGGTGGTGGATGTCCTGGTTCTCCACTTGGCCTTTGCTGACAAAGGTAGTAGTGAAACCACAACTTTTTCCATGGTGTTTGGGTGGAGTAAAGTAGTTATTGTCCGTAAGTTTTCTGTCTTGCTGGACTGTGCCTTTCTTGTTCCCTTGGATAGAAAGAGCAGACTTTTCTTGGAGTTTATTTTTCTCTGTGTCCATTGGTGGTTTCAGATTGCCAGATTCTTCATCTCCAGTGTAGAATATTTAAGCCAAAAAGAAAACCCAGAGAGCTCGTCACTCTGTCATTCCTCCAGTCGCAAGGTCTCTGGCCTGCCATCTTTTCTCTCTGTTTGCCTCCTTCTTCTCTATCTTTGAGAATCTTATATTTGTTTTACATATATAATATCCATGATTTTTAGTTGTACTTAGCAGGAGGAACAGTTTATAACACAAAGAACTTTAATAATATTGCTCCCATCTATTGAGAGGCAACCCTGTGCCAGAAACATACAATCATTTGTTTCTAGTCCTAACAATAACATTATAAAGCAGTTATTATTCTAATTGTGTAGATGAGGTAAATAAATTTATAGAGGTTAGTAATTTGCCCAAGATTTCAAAACTACTAAAATGTTGAAGCCAGGAATCAAACCCCTGCCTTATGCTAAAGACTGAGGTTTTAATTCATATACCAAATTATAAAGATGTGGGGGGCATGGAGGTCGTGCCTGCCGATGGAAAGGTGAGTGAATGCCACCAAGTTTCAAGCTATTAGCACGAGGATACACATGTGACAATATAAATATTCTAAGAAGTGCTCACATACAGACAGTGTGTGCTGCACTGTATGTTCAAGCTGGCAGAAAATATTCCTACCAGTGGTAAATGAGTACAATATTCCTTCTTTTTACACTTGGATTGTTGCAGTAAAGAGCTCAAAATATATGCAGGTTAGGATGGGATTTGATTGCACTTATTTGACTCATGATTCTTTGCAGCCCATAATGGTAATATTAGATATTCATTGAATGAATAATTACCATTTACCAAACACTTGTTAGACCCTAAGCTAGGTGTTATGCTACATTATTAAAGCTGAGTTCTTGGACACGACGCCCTGTCAAGGAGCGCTGAGAGAAACTGAACGAAGCCTGACTACAGAGGTGCGACAAGCCAAACAGTGAGCAGAAGAATTCCTGGAAATAGTACTTTATTGAAGCCAGGAATCAGATTATGTTGTTAATTAACACCTATCAGTTGGAGCCTCCTAGGAAGGTACTTCAAATCTGCCCTTTCAGAAAGCGTGGTGGTTTGTCTTGATGCTAAGATCCAGTGAAATTTGCCCTGAATTTATCTTGCTTTGATACTTCTGTCTGGAAAGCTCTGCACTGCTGTGTGACTCCTGAGGAGAGGGAACTGTTATTATACACCATTATGTTTTTCTGGTCCCTTTTTGTTCTTTTAATCTAAACCTTTGCCTTTGATGAGTCTGAGCATACAGCTACAGCAGAGGGAAAAGAAAGTTAACTTGAGGCTGAACACTTTTAATATTGCAACCATATAACGGTAAGTACTACTTTGGAACAGTGTCTTTTGTGTTGCTCTGAAGTCATACTGTCAACTATCATTAATTTGGATTTTATGATAACATATATCCAGCTAGTTTGACGTTAAACTTTGATATGCCTCTGGAAAAGTGAGTCTATGCCAAAAATTGGTGTAAATAAGATTTCATTTAGGAACATTTACTATTTAAGATGATAAACTAATTAAAAACTTGAGCAGTTGTAAAACCAAATATCAGTAGGTTGAGATCAATGTGTCTCATGCAGTTTATCTTATATATTAAAAACAGACCATTTTTATCCATTCACTGAAGTCTTTAATAGCAGTTGGATAAGCTAGATCCAGTTACTGCCTAAACCTGAAGATAAACTATATTTCTTAACTAGTTTATTTCAAATTATTTCCTACAGTAAGAATGAGGCATTCACTGGGGGGATTTGGGGGAGTGCAGACCTGTTAACTGGTTCAACAGTCTACATGGTTGTTGACTGATGGTGTTGATTGGGTGGGTCTACCAGACTTTGAGAGCTCTGAAGGTAACAGACAAAACAACACAAAAAGCTACGTGTAGGGAGTGGATTAGAAGGCCTGGGAGTGTTTCTAACTCAAGAAACTTTCTATATCCTTTTAGTGTTTAAATATTAACCTTTTATGAAGCTGTCCCCAGCAGATGAGGTTGGGCTTCTGCCAACCAGTTACCTTCCCCTTGGGTCCCACTTGCATTTCCAAATCAGAGCTTGGAAAACTGGCTCAGATGACCTCCCACTCAACAGTAGATTTGATTTAGATCCCTAGGTGCAAATTAATAATAAAGTTAATTTCCAAAAGAGAGCTTCTTCTATTTTTGAAGATAAGTTGAAGATGGTAAAGAGTGGCCCTTTACTATCTACCCATTTACATGAGGGTGAATGTATTCAGGGACTAGGTTGAAATAGCCAGTGCATTGACATAAGCCAAGAAGACCCTGATTGGTCTCTGGTGGTTTTGTATAAGTCCATCTATCTTGGGTCAGATGACCTAGTGGTGAACTGCAGAAATGGATCTCGTGGTAATCCCTTGCCAGCTGCAGAAATATTTTAACTGCTGTTTTTCTCTAAATTATAATTTTCACTCCATGGTAAAATGGTAAAGAACACACTCTTAATTGGTTATTCTAAATTTTGAACCTAAAGGTTAAAAAATCATCTTTGATATAGAAACTTTTTGAATAGGGAAGGATTTAAACGACAGTTAACTAGCTTTAGGTAATATAGCCCTTTTATTTCTTGGCTCACTCTACATTCTATGTGTGTACTTGTTCACATTAAATTACTCTGAAATATGTTTAATTAATAGCTTGGTTTTTAAAACCAGTCAGGGTAAATTTGGTATTTTGTTATAAGACTGTGTTATATAGACTCTTCTTGGGAAAGGCTTCAGGAAAGAGTTTATTTGTTTGTTTGTTTGTTTTTTAATAAAGCTACCTTATTTGTAGAAAGAATGTAGTTTAATACTCTTAATTTGCTTTTGCATTTTCTGCTATGGGTCTTTACATTGAGAGTGGTTATGCTTCTTAGTTTAAGAGGGAATGTTTTTTCCCAACTTCTTCAGGAAGATGTTAGGTAAATAGAAAACTTCATAAAAGTTTTATGTACTATTTAGATGAAAGTATCAGTATTAGATTATCTTTTGTAAAGTTCTGTAATTTGTTTTGTGCTACAGTACAATTTAAAAATACTCAGGATTCCTTTTGGCTTAAGTATCAAACTACAATAAAATCCCATTATTGCACTATATTGAAAGAAATCTTTCTAAATAACAAAATTTTGCTAACTCAATAAAATACTTCCTTATCTGAGAGAAACTGGAAAGGGTGTGTTAATCTAGACAGTAAGAAAAATACAAATCTAAAGATGTCCCTTAGGGAAGTTTGGTTTATAGACTAAGAAGTTAAAAAAGAATAAAGAAAAATGTGAGCCTATGAAAAAATCTGCCATGCTAAAAGTTCTGAAACATTTTCCAGTCAATGTCTATTTTTTATGGCAATATTAAGTTCCATCTGTATTTATTCTTCTAGTTAATGCAGACAACTTCAGATTTGTATATCTAGTGCTCTTGGTCTCTATTGAATTCTGGAACTATCTTTCAATATTTCTCTTTTTAGTTGTATAGATTGAAAATTCTAAATCCCAAATATACCAAAAAATTTTATTTATTTAAAGTTACTTGCTTGTGAACTTTAAACAAAACAAAATACAAGAAGTTACCTGCCTTTTTTGAGTAACTCAATTGTTTCTGGGATCCAGGGAACTGTGAATTAGTGAATCTAAGCTTAGAAATCAAGATTAGTTAATGGAACAGAATAAAGAACCAAGAAATAAAGCCACATATCTACAGCCAACTGGTCTTTGGGAAAGCACTCCTTTTCAATAAATGATTTTGGGAAAATTGGATTCCTATATGCAAAAGAATGAAACCAGACCCCTATCTTCCACGATATACAGAAATCAACTCTAGATGAATTAAAGACTTGAATGTAAGACCTGAAACTATAAAAATACTAGAAGAAAATCTAGAGAAACTCTTCTAGTCATTGGTTTAGGTAAAGAATTCATGACTAAGACCTCAAAAACAGGCAACAAAAATAAAAATAAACAAATGGGACTTAATTAAGCTGCACAGTTTCTGCACAGCAAAAGAAATAATCAACAGAGTGAACAGACAACTTGCAGAATGGGAGAAAATATTTGTAAACTATCCATCTGACAGGGGACTAATATCCAGAATTAACAAGGAATGCAAACAACACAACAAAAGCCCCCAAATAACCCCTTTAAATAATGGGCAAAGAAAATGACATTTTTTCAAATGAACATACACAAATGTCCAAAAAGAATATGAAAAAAATGCTCAACATCACTAATCATCAGAGAAATGAAAATTAAAACCACAATAAGATATCATCATCTACCTGTCAGAATGGCTATTATGAAAAAGACAAAAAATAACAGATGTTGGCAAGGATGTAGAGAAAAGGGAATACTTATACACTGTTGGTGGAAATGTAAATTAATACAACCTCTTTGGAAAACAGTACGGAGATTTCACAAAGAACTAAAAATAGAAGTACCATTTGATCCAGCAATCCTAGTGGATATCTACCCAAAAGAAAAGAAATCATTATACCAAAAAGATACCTGCATGCATATGTTTATCACGGTACTATTCACCATAGCAAAGATATGGAATCAACCTAAGTGTCCATCAATGGATGATTGGATAAAGAAAATGTGGTATGTATACATAATGGAATATTATTTAACCTTAAAAAGAATGAAATCATGACTTAGATGGAAGCAGATGCTTCCATTTTAAGGGAAACCACTCAGAAACAGAGATAAATACTGCATGTTCTCACTTACAAATGGGAGATAAATAATATGTACACATGTACTTAGGGTATGGAATGATAGACAATGGAGACTTGGAAGGGTAAGAGGGTGAAAAGGGGGTGTATGGTGAGAGATTACTTAATAGGTACAATGTATATAATTTGGGTGATGGATACACTAAAAAGCCTTGACTTCATTATGAAATATAGCCATGTAACAAAATTACACTTCTGCACTATAAATTATGCAAATAAAAAGAAATGAAGATTAGCATTCAATTTTGTGTTTTACAGCCATAATTTCTTCTATGATGCACATTTTTCAACATTATGCCAACTCTTATATGAGAATGCCTTTTACAATTTGTCAGGTGTCATAGTTGAATTGGCAACATTTTTAGTGTTATATATAAAATAATGGTCTTTCTTACAATAGATACTGTCTTATTTTGGTAAAATGCACATATTTTACAATTTCAACCTATGGGATACTGAAATCTGACACACACTATTGTACACACCTAAGAAAAGGACAATGACAGCTCAAGAGCCTTTCTTAAATGGTTAACATTAAATTGAATAGTCAGAAGAGTGTCTCTAGCAGGCTCTAAAATAAGGCCAGCATTAGCATCCATTATTGCCTTGCAAATACATCTATAAAACTCCCTTTCACTGAGGTAAGTATCTTCACAGATCGACATTTGGTAATCAATATTTAAGTCTCTGCTGGAAGGAGGTTTTATAGGACACAGCCAGAATCCAGTGAAATATTTTGGGGAAGCTGCTGGTGCTGTCAGTCCACTCTTCTGCACATTAAGGCAGCTTCTGCATCAGAAATCTGTTGCCCCATTTTATCCTGACATTTCCCTCGTAAAATTTATTTTCTCTAAGTTGATTATCATAAATTTAGCTTTTTCCAAAGTATCACAGCACACTTGTAAGCTTTTATATTAATTTATAGTTTTTTAAAGCATTTGTAGTGGAGAATGTGCTAATTGTTGCTGATTTTTGTTTTCATTCACAGTATTTAATTTTTGAAGTTTAGTCATGCTCCTAAAGGCTTAACTTAGTGATTTCATATCCCACAACAGGCCAGTCTAAGTTCTTGAGATTCATGAAAGGAAGAGCTGGAATTCTTTTAGACAGTGCTTCTGAAAGGAAGGCATTGAACTGACTAGGTGGTAAAACAACTGCATCTACTGAAGCCATTGTAGCAATGATCCCTGACTTGATAGCTCCAAATCTGTTAGTTTATATTCCTTCAAAAGCTCTTATATCAGAATTTCTTGTCTGCTGAGGAAGCAATGTTTCAAGAGATTGATTCCTTTTATACTCCTCTGAGAATTTCCTTTTATGTCAAGGGGAAAAATAGCAAGTAACTATTTTTAGATTAAATAAAGATCTTTTTCAGTTTATAATACATGAATGTGGTAGTTAAAGGTGGAATGAACTTCTAAGTAGTTATGTTGTATGTGATGAAATCCCACAGAGATGTAGTGATTTCTAAGGCCATATGGTTAGATGGTTGGTGGTATGTAACTGTTATGGTTTATCAAACAGGCCACAGCAGAAGCGGCAGTGTTCAGAGTTAAGATCAGAACAAAAGGGACCAGACATTTGAAGAGCTGCTAGAGAAGAGTGTTTCAGGCAGGGGAAGCAAGTGCAAATAATATGAGGTTGGAAAGAGCTTGTTGGCATGATAGAACAATATAAGCAAGCCAGTGTCACTGGACATGGTGGAGCAAGGGGGAGATTGATACAAGCCTGTTGGTGAGAAGACCAAGGGAGCAGAATGGATCATTAGCACCCCACAGGCTATGAATCACTGATTATTGCTAGTTGCCTCCCTAACTTCCACATTCCCCTTTTTGGTTTTCCCACTTTTCTGAGTCTTACCCTCCTTCATGCATTGGTCACGGACTTCAAGGGGAAGCTGACTTCTTTCCAGCTCTGTAATTGGGTTCTGGCTGGTTTAGGCCTGTCAGCATATTTCAATCCCATGATCAAGTCATTGTTTCAGGGGTGAGCTGTGACCCAGGAGAGCCAATTAGGGGGAAACCACAGCACTCTGGCTCCTTCCTTTCAGACATGAAAACAAGAAAGTCTATTATCTGATGGTGTCCTGCAGGCATCTTGTAAGCTATCAGTAGGAGAAATTCAACACAGTGGATGGCAGGAGAAAGCAGAAAATAGTACTTTGATGACAATTTGGAGCCCTTCTATTTCAGGATTTTCTTTTATGGGTCCATAAATCACCTTCATTGTTTAACCCAATTTGATTTGGGTTTTCTTATTTCAGCACGTATAGTCACAGTCCACTGAAAAGCCATTAAGTGGTTTTATGTCAGGGAGTGGCATTGTCCTTGTTCCATTTTTTAAAAATGTTATTACAGTTTCAGTAATAAAGGTATTTATTGACTCACAAAAGGAAAAACCAGATGTAATTTTAGTAATGCATGTAAGAGAATATAGTGACTGCCTAGGCTGGTGACTTTGGAGTTAGAGAAAAATACATACGGAAAGAAATTTATATTGGTACTAGAATCATCAGGACTTGTTAAAGAGTTGGCGTGGGGAACAAGGAATAGGGATAATCATGAATGACCTCCTCAAAACCATGGGAAGGTTTAGCCCTGAAAAAGTAAGATGATGCCATTTACCCCAGTGAGGGAGCCGCTGGGTTGGGGGATGGGTAGAAAGCAAGGGTTTCAGTTTTCAATATGTTAAAGTGTGAAATAACTTTTTCTTTGATGAGGACATGTCAAGTATACAGTTTTACATACGAGTTTGTCACTTGGTAGAGAAACTAGGGCTGGAGATAAAGTTTCCGAGTCGTCAGCATGTAAGTGGATTTTCAGTAAGTGGAATTAGATGAGGTAACCCGTGGAAAGGTTGTAGGTAAAGAATAAAGGAGGACCTAGGATAGACCCCTAGTATTTTCAAAGTTTGGAGATTCATTAGAAGAGCTTGGGAGGATATTAGGGAAGAATAGCCAGAAATGCAGGTGGGAAATGGAGCATGGAGAGTTACAGCAACAAAAAGAGGAAATGTTTCAGGAGAAGCATTAACTTTGTGGAGTTCTGCTGAGAGTTTAAATGGGAAGAAAGAGAGATATACAAATAATTAAAGAAGAACTTAATTATGTTTTACATTTATTTAAGACATACATATTCTAATATCTGTGCTTTGAAGATAATATTTCATGAATATTGAATTATAAGTAAGCAGAATATTTGACCAAAGCAATGATTCTGACTCAAATAACTCTCAGGCCCTATATGGCTCCACCCATTGGAAAGAATTTTAAAATATTCCCATTTTTACTTGCATTTTTCAAAGAACATTAATGGAGATCCACGTCATAATTTATAGCCTCTCTTCTTGTAAGTTATTTTTTTCTCCTCTAATTCTCTCCAACTTGTAGAAGGAGGGCAGTGGGGAGAGAATGAATGTGTTTGTATGTGTCTGTTTCTCCCTAATATTTTCCCCAATCTCTCCCAGATACCCGTCTTTGACTTTTTCTATTATTCTACCTTCCCCCCATGTTTTATCACACTGCCTTCTCCCAGTGGTCGCTGAGATTTTTGGTCCTAGTACAAGCCATCTGAAGCCACTCTTGGAGGACTAAAAGACCCAAATATTGCATTTCTCTGGACCTTTCTCCTAGACCATCTGGAAATGTACAAATCCCCTTGGAAATTTTATTCTTCTCTCACTCTGATTACTTTTTCCTTGTAGAGAATCAAATTATCTTCCTTCCTAAATCTAATATCCAGCCACATGGGATGAGAAAGTGTAGGGTTGAAACTACTTCCCTTTTGGGGAAATACTCATTTTAAATACATTTTCCTACTCATTACTTCAAACAGTCAAAATGTCAAATTTTAGAGGACTTAAAACATTTACTAAATTTGTGAAATAGATTTTTATTCCAGTGGCTGAATCTTGCTTTTCTTTTGTTTCTGCCGTGTAGAAGCTTAATGTATTTTCCATAACATCATCCTCCCCGTTGAAATCCTCTCATACCTCAGCAGTGGGGCAGCTCTTTCAAGTTTGGTAGGGAACCCTATTAAATACTAATATTCAGCTCTTCAACAAGTATATGAAAAACAAAACCAAAAAGCCCATGCAGAAGAGACAGAGCAGATACCATTGCTCTAAAGGTGTAATGTGAAATTAATATTCTGTTAAACCTGTTGAACATTTACTCAAATTCCTTCCTAAGTGCATTCACATCTAGGTAAAAGATGACCACTGTCACACTGTGGAAAGAAACAACATAATTTCTAGAGAAAGGAAAGTACATGGGCTGCATTTTCTGGCTTAAGCTGTTAATTTAACTTGAATTCTTTTATTAGAGCTAAAATATGCTTATACTGTACATTTTTAAGAATTCTTTGAATGAGAGAAACATAGTAATTCCCAAATACATCTCACTCTGCCTATATCTTCTTCCAAACATTTTCTTTTATTTGCTAGGGAAGATTTTAAGTAGAAGAAAAAGGAAAGAGGATTCGTGGCTCATTTACTTACTTCCTACAATAGTTTTAATGCTGAGGTGTCCTAAAACTTCCGATATTCTTTGTAAGCTAAGCTGAGGAATTTTTTTTGTATTTATTCTGGTTCCAGTGTAAATATTTGTCTATTGGGAAATACAAAGCACATTAGAATCATAAACCCACCATCTGCTTAAACTGAGCCAACACCCACCTGTAAGGAGACGGATATGGGCTGGCATCCTGTTCCTCCAGCTATGTGAAGGCAACTGACGCTGTGGGGCTCTGGTTTGTTTGAGCTGCCCCATGCTAAGATTACCTGATAAAATTCCAAAAGGGTGTGCACACTTCTTGCAACCCATAAAGATTACTTTCAGGTTCTCTTAGAGAAATCTTGTGACAGTAATGGTGTCAGAAAGAGGCTAATTCATTCAGCTTTGGGTACATGGGAGCATTTGTGGGTTCTCCTCTCTGATGTTCTAGGGCAAATAATGACATAAATGAATATACCATTTGTACTCTGCAGTTACGTCAACAGGTAAGACTGCTCACATTCGCTGAACAAGAAAGAGACCTTCCTTGCTCTGCTCCTAGAAAGTGCTAAGAGGATGGTAGAAAAAAAGGACACCACTCATAGTAGCTTATCCTTTAAAAGACTGTAAGTCCCCATTTTAAATTGACAATGACATTTGTATGGTACTTACCCTTAGAGTTTTCCCTGAAATGTTTGCTCTTGCTGCTTAACAGTAAGCTTATAGGATCTGGAAAATGAATTTGTCATGGAGAGCTCTTCCTTGAAGTAGCTACTTTTGCTTTTGAAAGAAGTTCTCCAGTGGACATAAATTTCAGGTTAATCACATCACATAAAGTGTCCCCCTGAAGGGCTTGCCTCTGAGATCATTGTTCTTTGGAAAACCCCTAATACACCATGAAGACAGAAAATTGACTAGTTATTGTATTTTAGAATTTGAAAGTTTTGAAACAAATCACCAAGGAATTTTTACTAAGTTTCCAGACTGGTATCAACATGCCTGAATCATGAAATATGATTGTCTAAGACACCTGAGGTGATTTATAAAAGTTTATATATGTTATTTGCCAAATTCAGGTATGAAAGTAAATCCAGCTAAACCTCATTTGGGGCATATTGTTTTACTCTACAATTTTTCTTAGGATACCAAAAAGTTATATGATTAGTGTTAATAAGATTCTTATGTGTCCCATAGGTTTGATAAAATCAGAAGAGTATGACTTCAACATGGCACCAGATTCAGGTTTTATGTAGGTAGCATAGGTGGTTTTAAGGGACAGTTGAAAGTCCCACCATTTCATCATTTACTGTTGGCACCTGGAACTTCCCAAGCTTTTATTTTCCTGGCTTTCCACTGTTACACATGGAAATACAAGGGAAGTGTCATCAATCAAAAATACGCTACAGAAGATTCATCTACTGAACTACTTTAAACATAAACTTTCTGAAGGGGATCCAGACAAAGGGCTGACAAGGTTTTGAAAGAGATTAGAAAAAGCAAAAGAGATTGAGCAGAGCAAAGGTTCCCTGAAGTAGGAGTTTACCTGGAGCAGGTCTGGTAGGCGGTGCTCTGGGTAGTACGTAATGATAAGAGAGCAATGTATGACTCTGGAAGAAAGTTAAGGTCATGAAAAAGGTCATGTGTCTTCTTTAAAGTTTTCCTATGGGTAACGGGGCATAGCATTATAAAGTAAGAACACTGGGTCATTTAGATCAGTGATTTTTTTAATGAGGGTGTCTGTGTGTGTATGGGATATTGAAATAATACTATCTGTCTGTCTTCTCCTGGCCCCTGAGGTTCTCAGGGTGAGCATGACCGTTACACTGAGTCACCAAAGGCTACAAGAACCTTGTCCTTTGTTTTGTGCAGGGCAGAATGGAAGCTCAAGGCTGAGGAAGGAGAGATTGCCTAAGATTTTTCTATAAAACATAATTGAAATCAATGTTAATTGCTGTTCTCTAATAAAGGGCATACTCCACATATTTTCAGACATATTTGCACAACCTTAGTTTTGATTAAATCTTATTTTTTTTTTACAACATATGAATCCAAAGCAGAATATTCCCAATTACATGTTATTTCAGTACTCAAAGAGTTATATATATCATTGGTTAAATTAATCAAGTTTATGAAATATGTAAATTCAATGCTGTGGTTTTAATTCAAATGCAAAAGTCATTCCCAGAGAAAACCAATGATTATATTTAGTATGTTTAGTTATTATTAAAGCAAACGTGTATTGAAGCCTTTCTAAGCTCCTGTCACTGTGCTCTCATCTTTACATGGATTATTTCATTAATACCTCACTATCAATCTGAAATACTGTATCCTCATTTTATTAAGAGTTGAATGTGGACTGAAGATGTTCCATAACTTGGTAAAAAGATCACACAGCCACTGATGGAGCCAGGACTTAAACCTAAAAAGTTTGGTTCCTGAGTCCATATTAAGTATGAAATACCCAATTTCCTTAAGTACTAAGTTTGACAGTTGATATCTCTAACATGTCACGTTGACACTTCTTGTTTTATTTTTATTGTGAAGGTAAATCTTCAGTCTTGCAAATGCATGTTTTGGCTTGTGATTCTCTTTCAAAATTTTTTTGAGCAATTTTTGTGAAACAATGGATAAGTCAAAAATTTGTGTTATTTTCAGAGTTCCTTTTTTTTTTTTTTTTTAATCAAAGATGGGATCTTACTCTTGCTCAAGTTGGTCTTGAACTCCTGAGCTCAAACAATCCGCCCGCCTCAGCCTCCCAGAGTGCTAGGATTACAGACGTGAGGCCTCTTGTTATTTTCAGATATGACTTTTGTCCTGGAACCAGTGCAACACAGACAGCTCAAAATATCAATGAAATGTTTGGGAAGGGTGTAGCTCATGAAAGCACAGTATGTTGATGGTTTGAGAAGTTCCATTCTGGTGATTTTAAACTTGAAAATGAGCCATGTGGGCCACCTGAGACCAAGGTGGATAATGATAGCTGAAAGCTGTAGTGAAAGTGAATCCATTTCAACCTATGTGGGAATTAGCAGCAAGGTCTGACGTTACTATTCCAACAATATTGGACCATTTGAAACAAATCGGCAAGGTAAAGAACCTGGATAGATGGGTTCTGCATGAATTAAATGAGTGTCAGAAGAGAAATCATCTTGAAGCTTGCCTTTCTTTGCTGTCACGACATAAAGGCAAATGATTTCTACACCTTATTGTTATGTGTGATGAAAATGTATTCTTTTTGACAATTGCAAGTATTTGGCACAATGGTTGGTGAAATATGAAGCAAGGGCCAAAACACAGTCCAAAACTGAATATTCATCAAAAAAGCTAATGGTGTCTGTTTGGTGGTCCAGCGCTGGTATTATCAACTATATCTTCACGAAACCTGGTCAATCCATTACAGCAGATGTCTGCTGCAGCCAGTTGGACAGAAAGATGAGGATGCTTCTGATTAAGTATCTGAGATTGGTCAATATAGATAGGCCAATCCTCTTGCAAGACAAGGCTCGACCACATGTTGCACAAACAACGCTGCTCAGATTACAAGAGCTGGATTTGGAAACTCTCTGTCATCCACTGTGTTCATCAGACCTTGCATTAACTGACTACCACTTCTTCCAGGCTTTGAACCACTTCTTGCAAGGAAAAATATTCAATTCTCAACAAGCTATTGAAAACGCCTTTGGTGATTTCATGACCACTCACTCTCTAGGCTTCTTCGCTGCTGGCATAAACAACCTACTGTTCAGATGGTAAAACTGTGTAGATAGTTTAGGCACATGCTTTGATTAATTGTATTGTCTTCTTGTTTGAGATATCTACAACTTTTGCTTCAAAATTGGACATTTCATATTTAATGACCTAAATAACATATAAGTGTGCAGAAATGTCTTTGGAGGATAAAACTAGAACCTGACAAACTTACTGTGAGAAATGATTGTTCCATTCTACCAGGGTTTCTTGTTAAGTGTGTGATGGGAAGTTTTGGTGTTTTCTCACCCGTGTTGGAAATTATTCAAATTGGAGATAGGAGAGGAAAGCATCTGTGTTGCTTTGCTAGGGCTGTCATAACAAAGTACCACCACTGGGTGGCTTAAATAACAGAAATTTATTGTCTCACGGTTCTGAAATCTAGAGGGCTGAGATCAAGGTGTTGGCAGTGTTGGTTCCTTCTGGGGGCTACAAGGGAGAATCTGTTCTGTGCCTATAGCCCGGCAGGTTTGCTGGTCACCTTTAGCATTCCTTGGCTTGTGTTGCATGGCCTCAATCTCTGCCTTCATGTTCACATGGTGTTCTCTCTGTATGCATGTCTCTGTGTCCACATTTTCCCTTTTTATAATGACACCAGTCATATTGGATCAGGGGCCTACTCTTCTCCTGGATTACCTCCTCTTAACTGATCACATCTTCAATGACCGTATTTCCAAATAAGGTCACATTCTGAGGTACTGAGGGTTAGGACTTCAACCTATGAATTTTGCAGAAGGCATAATTCAACCTGTAACAGTATCCTATTCTAGAAAATAACTGTACTATACTTCCAGAAATTGCAGTACTCAATACTCAGTAAAAATTCAGTTGTATTCTAGTGGATTCACTCCAGAAAAGATGTTCATAAACTGAATCACTACAAATACCAGGAGAGCCAAGTGTTTAATGGCCTCCCATTGTGGGTGAGCTCCACAATCCTGCCCCCATCACAAACACAACTTATTTTGTGAGAGAGAGAGAGAGAGAGTGTGTGACACACACAGAGAGAGAGAGAGACAGGGAGAGAGAGAGAGAGAAAAAGAGAGCAGAGGTTGGTAAGTGAGATTTTTCTGCCTTTTTGCTCCCAAGGGCTTGACATTTAGTGAAAAAGACAAGAGATAATTTCTTATTGCACAAGAAAAAAATTTAGAAAGCAGAAAAAATGCTTATCTTTCTTTACTGAGAAAGGACGTTCATGAACTAGATATGTAATTACATTTTAATAAGTACTACTTGTAAACTCTTAAGTAAATCTCAATGAATCTTTATGTGTGTATGTAAATCAGTGTGTTAAAAAAGTAAGTTTGCCTGAAGCTTGGCTCACTCTTATTAACCCCAATCTAAAATTATGAAAGACCCTACCAGGAAAACTCTGCATACTTACGTAGTTCAGGATTAAACCAATGAACAAGAATTCCTTTAGCCTCTATAATATCATACCTATTTTCCATCTCATCACATTGACTTCCATAATGATGAAATACATTCTCATATCACTCAGGATTCATGGGTGCTGCATCTTGTGTGAAGCCTGACAGTCCTGCTAGAAGGCTGGGCCACCTCTCCACTGATCCCACACCATCCTATGACATTGTTTAATGTGTTATTCCCCATCAGTGATATCTCTTACCACTAGACTGCGAATTCCTCAGGAATAAAATGTGGAAATTAATCAGGTATTTATATCACAGACATTGCATATCTATCCCACATAAAAGTGCACATTTATATATCAAAACAATTCCAATTTTGTTAAATACAATCAAGTCCCATAGGTTAGGAAAATTTCTGCCCATCTAAAACATTTTCTACCTTCTGATAATTACTCTCAGCTGATTATGGGATTTCTATTAGCAGGAATTTTGTTGTTATTTAAAGGAATAAAAGACTATATTGACTGTCTGGAAGCTTACTGTGAAGAACTGAGTTGGTGGTTAAATATTTGATAATTTCAGGATAGATACAATCTTTTCCTGCTAGTTAACTGGAGAAATTCTTTAATCTTCCTGAGGCGCTTACACTTTTCCTAAAATTATTAAAACCTTTGAGATATCTGCCCAATAATTAAGGAAAACATGTAATTGAATTTTTAAAATATATTTTTAATTTATTGTAATTAAGTTTTAAATGTCTATCTTAATTTAAAGGAGGAAAAGAAGTAAGTGGTTAATGCTGAAATACGCTGCTAAAAGTTCAAACGGGAAGTGGATTGAGATGAGCCACTTGTTTTGGTAACATGAGGATCATTTATGACTTACACTAGCAGGTTGCATACAGTGGAGGGGGCAGAATTGAAATGAGATCAGTTGGAGGAGTGAGTGAGAGGCGAGGAAGTAGAAACAACCAGTGTAGACACCTCTTATTTAGGTCCTCCTGTCTCCACCACTGTAACTCCTGGCTCACGACAAGCTTTCTTTGCTACTGATGCAGACAGAAATCAAACCATATGGTCATTCTCAGGTTTTGGCAAAGTTTATTGAAATTTCATTTTACCTTCAAAAGAATATTACAAACACATTTAAAAATCTGAATAGTAATGTTGCAAAATACATATACTTGCACATTTAGTGTTTGTCAGTGAGCCAGAGGTTTACTTCATGACATTTGATCTCTTAGAAGCAAAGGCATTTTTCTGTTATCCCTTATAACTCTGATTGAATCAGTCTTAGTGCTTTCTTCATGTTTTCGATCACTGAAATAAGAGTAAATATATTATGCTATTAGTGAATGAAAGTATCAAATGTTATAATCTATTAACTCTAGAATCTGAAATTGGCCCATTTAAATTAATAGCTTTAAAAACATGGGAATTCAGCTGTGACATTAAAGAACGTTGTCCTAAAGATATACATGTAAATTTAGGGCTTAGACTATTGAGATCTGGTTGATTAACTTTCTTTATGTTAAAACAATTTTATCAGAGGGGTTTTGAAAGAGTACCTATTTTTTTTAACTGATTATTTTATATCAGTATTGCTGGATCTAACAGGCACAGCTGTCTTATTAAATATACTTGATAGTAAATGTAAAAATAAATGAAAAGACTTCATTATTATCATTTGAGGAAATCATATGTAATCTTTGACACCAGGAGAATGGACTGTCTCTCCTAAGTTTATGTCATTTTAATGTGTACTATATTCTTTTTAGTGGTCTTCAGATTTAGTAATCATAAGAACCTTTAGGCTTCCCTGTTAAAATGGAGATTCTGAGGTATCCCAGAAATTCCAATTTTGGTGGGAGCTAGCAGTTTGCATTTTTAAGCACTGTGACCAGCCCCAGTGATTCTAATTTGTAGATGGCACTATTTTTGAAGAAGCACTGATGGCGGGAATCATTGGCCCTTTTAATAGTCAGGGATCAGTTATGATCACTGTTCAAGATAATTTATGAATACTTACATACTGGTAAATCCTGAGGTTCATATGTATACAGTCTATTAGAATATCTTCCAGTTATGTCAGCTCTGACTGTTAAAGAAGGATCTGCCAAGAAAAAGAAAAACAATTCACTGAAGTATTATTTAACATGTTCTCAAATCATTTTTGCCTCTTACTCTAAAACCAGTGTTAAGTTTGTAAGCAAAATTGCTTTTCATACATGTGAATTCATGATGAATTAACCTGAATTTTCCTTTTAGTGTGTCTTAGCTGTCAATCCAGTTTGAAGCACCATAGTGAAAGTATTAATACATTGAGATATTGATTTAATAGCATAAGTTGCTTTTAAAAATATTTAAAATTTACAAATTATAGATATAATGAATCTTGATTGTAGAAATAACAAGAACTGTTATTGATTGGGTTAGAAATGACTTCCTATTAAAAAGAATAGTACTTGAACTAGCACTTAAAAGCAAGAATACTAAGATTTCTAAGAATTTTTAAGATCTGATGAAATGAGATCACACACATACCCACAAACATGATTCTAGGCACGTATTGCCCATCAGGTGATAAATTCTTATCTGTAGTCTCATGCTAGCAGGAGAAGGGGAAAAAAATGAATGTTACTGGATTGGATTATTTTTGATAGTTAATTTCAAAAATATTTTATGTGAACTAGACTTTTAGTAAATTGTATATTTTGGTCTTTTACAATTTTATATAACTTTCCATATCAACCAACACGTAGCTCTTATGTTTCAAAAATAGAAAAAAAAGATTCAAATATTCCATTAATTTATGATATTAAGAAACCATTATAGAGTTCATTTACCATGAGATTCAGCATGATGAAATTATTCTCAGCCATTTCTTGTATTTCTTCATTTTGGGCAAATACTTTTTTTAGTGCTGTAGGGGAAAAACAAAATGCCAGTTAGTTTTAAGGATCAAGATATTTTCAACATAACATAGCAAAATAAAGCTACTGTTTTTCATTTGTTTGCATCTATAACTTGGGTGTAAATAGTTCATTGGCCTATTGCCACTGTGTCCCTCATTGAGAAGCAATGAGGGACAGTCTGTCCATGGAGACATCAAGGGATAATCATATCAGTGAAGATGCTAGTTTTATAATTTCATGTAACTCATTGGCTCATTGGTTAAAACAACTTCTTCTTTAAGCAAGTTTTCCCACTCACTTCCTCTACATTTTTGTCGGAAGAACAGGGATGTCAAATTCCAAAGGACACATAATAAATATATTCAATAAATCATTAACAATCTTTGTAGTCTTTAAGAACTTTAGATGGTACTCTGGCAGTTGTCCTTTTTTCAAATGGGATTTTTTTATTATTCTCACTATTCTTAATAGGTCACTTTTTCTACTTCATACTGGAAATACAATAAAATCTCAGGAGCTAAAATTACCTTGGCAGTACTGACAATCCTCCAAGTGATGAATAACCATCAATGGCTTTTTACTAAACAAAGAAAGTATGGAATTAAGTCAAGTAATTAACTTTCAGTCAAAACATACAGTGGAATTAGACTTAAATCCTAAATGACCCTGAAACACACATAGATAGAAAACTCTCACTTAGGTTGTTCATACATTGTAGGTTGGCACAAGAATGAAAGTATATGAAAATAGTCAAATATTAATAGCTTTTTTGTAAAAACTTTCTAAAAAACTAAGTAAAAATCTTTGACTCTTTTGAAATCTTATACCAAGTATCCTTTGGAAATGAATATTTTGTTCACAATGTCCCTTCATCTCTGGAGACAGAATTGATTTTTATGTATCTAACTGCACTGTGGTGTACAAAAGAATCACTGATAAGCTTGTTATACTACAGATTTCTGAACCCCACCCCCAGAGATTCTTATTGGGTGGCCCTGGGATGGAGCTTTTGAATTTGTTTTTCTAATAAACTACCTCGTGACACTGATGCTGTCAGTTCTGGGGCTGTATATTGAATAATACTGCTATAGAACCACAGAAGAGCCCAAATAGCGGAAGCAATCTTAAACAAAAAGAACAAATCTGGGGGCATCATATTACTAGCCTTCAAACTATACTACAAGGCTGTAGTAACCAAAGCAGCATGGTATTAGCAGAACAATAGAGACATAAACCAATGGAACAGAACAGAGAACCCAAATATAAATCATCCACATACAGCCAACTGATCTTTGACAAAGCAGATAACAATATATACTCAGGATAAAAAGACCTATTCAATAAATGGTGCTGGGAAAATTGGATAGCCACATGTAGCAGAATGAAACAGGATCCATATCTCTCACCACTCACAAAAGTTAATTCAAGGTGGATAAAAGACTTAAATGTAAGGCATGAAACCATCAGAATTCTAGAAGAAAATGTAGAAAAACTCTTCTAGATATCAGCATAGGCAAAGAATTTATTACTAAGACCTCAATGGCAATTACAGCAACAACAAAAATAAATGGGATTTGATTAAACTAAAAAACTTCTGTACAGCTATGAAAATAATCAACAGAGCAAATACACAACCTACAGAATAAGAGACTATATCCATAAGGTATATAACCAACAAAGGGCTAATATCCAGAATCTACAAAGAATTTTAGTAGAGATTGCATTAAATCTATAGATTAGACATTTTGGCAATATTCTTCTAAACTATGAACATGTAACTTCTTTCCATTTATTTTTGTGTTCTTAAATTTCTTTCATCAATGTCTTGTAGCTTTCAGTATAGAGATCTTTAACCTCCTTGGTTAGATTTATTCTTAAGTATTTTATTTTATTTGTAATCATTGTAAACGAGATTGTTTTCTTTGTTTCTTTTTCTGATAGTTTGTTAATGTATACAAATACTACTTATTTTTATATGTTGATTTGTATCTTACATCTTTGCTGAATTCATTTATTATTTCTAACAGATTTTGTTGAAATATTTGGGGTTTTCTATGAATAAGATCATGTTGTCTAAAAATACACAATTTAACATCTTCCTTTAAAATTTCTTTCTCTTGCTTAATTGCTCTGGCTAGAACTTCAAGTACTATGATGAATAGAAGTGGTGAGAGTAACCATCCTTGTCTTCTCTCTGATTTTAGAGGAAAAATTTTCAATTTCTCAATGTTGAACATCTTGCTAGCTATGCAGTTATCATATATGGCCTTTATTGTGTTGAGGTAGATTCCTTCTATACCTAATTTCTTGAGGTTTTTATCATGAATGAATGTTAAATTTTGTCAAATGCCTTTTCTGTATCTATCGAGATGGTCATATGGATTTTGTCTTTTATTCTGTTAATGTGGTGTATCTCATTTATTGATTGGTATATGTTGAACCATCCTTGCATCTCCAGGATAAATTCCATTTAATCATGGTGAATGATCTTTTTATTGTATTGTTAAATTTAATTTACTAATAATTTGTTGATAATTTTTACATCTAGGTTCATCAGGAATATTGGCCTATAATTTTCTTTTCTTGTTGTATCTTTGTCTGGCTTTGGTAACAGCATAATACTGGCCTCATAAAATGAGTTTGAAAGTATTCTGTCTTCAATTTTTGGAAGAGATTGAGAGAGATTGATATTAGTTCTAAGTATTTGGTAGAATTCAGCAGTGAAGCTATCAGGTACTGAGCTTTTCTTTGAATAGAGACTTTTTATTACTGATTCAGTTCCCTTACTCATTATTGGTTTGTTCAAATTTTGTATTCTCTGTGATTCAGTCTTGGTGCATTGTATATGTCTAGGAATTTATCCATTTCTTCTAGGTTATCTAATTTTTGGCATATAATTGTTCATAGCATTCACTTATGATTTTTTGTATTTCTGTGATATCAATTGTAATGTTTTCTCTTTCATTTCTGATTTTATTTATTTGAATCTTTTCTCTTTTCTTAGCTAATCTAGCTAAAGTTTAGTCAATTTTGTCTATCTTTTTTAAAAAACCCATTTTAGTTTTGTTAATCTTTTTTGTTATTTTTCTAGCCTTTAGTTTATTTATTTCTCCTCTGCTTTTTATTATGTCTCTCCTTCTACTAACTTTAGGCTTAGTTTGTTCTTCTTTTTCTAGCTCTGTCATGTGCAATGTTAAGTAGGATCATGCTTCTTTTTTTGATGTAGGCATTTATTGCTATAAACTTCTCCCTTAGAACTGTTTTTGATATATCCCATAAATTTGTTCTATTTGCATTTGTCTCAAGATATTTTTAAATTTATCTTTAATATCTCCTTTAACCTATTGGTTGATTAGAAGTGTGTTATTTAATTTCCACATATTTGTAAATTTTCCAAATTTTCTCCTATTATTGATTTTTAGTTTCATTTCATTGTGATCAGAAATGATACTTGATATAATTTCAGTCTTCTTAAATTTGTTAAGACATGTTTTGTGGCCTAACGTGATCTCTTCTGGAGAATGTTCACTGTGCCCTTGAGAAGAATATATCTTCTGTTGCTGTTAGGTAGAATGCTCTGTATATGTCTGTGAGGTCCATTTGTTCTAAAATGTAGTTCAAGTCCAATGTTGGTGACTCATGCCTGTAATCCTAGCACTCTGGGAGCCCAAGGCAAGGGAATCGCTTGAGGTCAGCAGTTCAAGACCAGCCTGAGCAAGAGTGAGATCCCATCTCTACAAAAAGTAGAAAAATTATCCACACATGGTGGTGTATGCCTATAGTCCCAGTTACTTGGGAGGCTGATGCAGGAGGATCACCTAAGCCCAGGAGTGTGAGGTTGCAGTGAGCTATGATCATACCACTGTACTCTATCCCAGGCAGCAGAGTGAAAGCCTGTCTCAAAAAAAAAAAAAAAAAAGAAAAGAAAAAGAAAAAAAGAAAAAAAAAAGGAGAAAAGAAAAGAAAAAGAAAGTGGGGTATTGAAACCCCCTACTATTATTGTATTGCAATTGATTACTCTTTTCAGATCTACTAATATTTGCTTAATGTATTTAGATGCTATAAAGCTGGGTGCTCATATTTTTATAGTTGTTTTTGGTAAACTGATCTCTTGTTATTACATAATGACCTTCTTTGTCTCCTTTTATAGGTTTTGGCTTAAAATCTATTTTATCTGATAGAAATATAGCTACCCCTATTCTCCTTTGAATTTCCATCTACATGTGTCCTTAAAGGTAAAGTGAATTTCTTGTAGGCAACACATAGTTGGACCCTGTGAGTTTTTTTTTTTTTTTTGGTGGGGAGGGACATATTTTTTAATCCATTGAGTCACTCTATGTCTTCTAATTGGAGATTACAATCCATTGACATCCAAAGGTTTTACTTCTATACTTACCATTCTATTCTATTTATATGCTAGTAATATAACTGTTTTATATATAGCTTTGTAAAATGTTTAATACTAATTAAAGCCTAATCCTCAATGATTTCTTTTCAGAATGCTCCTAACTATCCATGTATATTTTTTCATTTCAATTTTAGAATCATCTTTAAAAATTTTTATAGCAGTTTATTGTGATTGTCTTAAATTATGTAAGCATAGAGAGAATTTACATTTTTATGATAGTAAGTCTTTCTATCCAAGAACACAATATGTCTTCTCATTGGTTTGTAATTTTTTTCCCCTTAGTGGTGCATTTGGGTTCATATAGGTTGTGTACATTTTCTGTCAAGTTTATTTTGGGATATTTTGTTGTCATTTCAAATTAGGTGTTTTAATTTCCTTTAGATATATTTTTCTGTATATAAATGCTATTGATTTTATATATTAATTTATTCTCATCTAATTTAACTGAATTTTCATTGTTCTGAATATTTTTTATTGATTCTTTTTAGTTTTTCATGTATATAGTCATCATTTGCAAATAAGATATTTTTACTTCCTCCTTTCCAAGTTTTGTACTTTTAATTTTTCTCATATAATTGCATTGGTTAGTACCTTCAGAACAATATTAGTAATTGTCACTATAGACACGCTTGTCTTATCCAGACTTTAATGGGATACTTCTATTTGTTTTCCCAGTAAGCACAATGTTGGATTGGTTTTTTTTGCTAGAATGGCTATTTCCTTGTTGGGATCAATTTAAATAAATTAATATTGTTAAATACAAGTTGCTTTAAAAAAATTCTAACATGGATGGGAATATTTATGGAGATAGGAGATACTTGTATGGATATTTAAATTATTTTAATTAGGAGATTTCTTAATCTTGACTCATCCTGGGATTCCAAGGCTAAACCTCACTTTATCAGGGTATATTCTTTAACTGTTCTGCTGGCTACTCTTTACTAATATGCTGTTTGTTTGTTACATTCATATTTGAGGCAAACGTGATAACTGCTACACTATGGAGACAACTTAGATTCATATTTGGAAATGAGATTATTATTCTATATACTTCTTTCTTTTGTAATATTTGTCCAGTATTGGGACAGTATTTCACTCAATTCTCATTTAATTTGAAATCTTTCTTCTTCTTTAAAGAGTATTGCAATTGAATGTTATTTAGATATTTCATAAATTTGGGGTGCTTTTAAAAATACAAATTTCTCAGCTCCGTACTCAAAAATTTAGTAGGTCTTTAAGGATAAAAGTTGTCCCACATTTGGCCATTGAGCCTTGAGCAGTGTCTGGCACATAGCAGTGGATATTCACTAAGTACTTGACTGATTAACTATGGATAGGGATTTTTTAAAAAGTTCCCCAAATTGTCCTGATGGTCAGACAGGCTTATGAATTGCTGCTCTAAACCAATTTTCTATTTAGGCTTGTACAATGTCTAATGAATGATACAGTTTTTTAATACAACTTATATTCAAAAGCTTGATTGGGTAATAAAGAAATTAATACAAAGATATTTAGAGCTGTTGTTTATGAAAATAAAACCATTCTAATAGCAACTATTAGCCCAAGTAGAATACAATAGCAGAGCAAATACTTGTGGCATCCCTTCAAAAGCTAACAGGCCAGTTTTTTATTCTTCTATGAGGTACCTATATGATCTGTTAAAATTGAGAGTACAGGACACAAAAATCAACATACAAAAGTCAGTAGCATTTCTATACAACAATAACAAACTAGCTGCAATAGAAATCAAGAAATCAGTTCCATTCATAGTATCTACAAAAATACCTAGGAATAAATTTGATCAAGGAGGAGAAAGACCTCTACAATAAAAACTACAAAACACTGATAAAAGAAGTTGAAGAGGACATAAAAAATGGAAAGACATGCTAATGGATTGGAAGAATTAAGTTTGTTAAAATGACCATACTTCCCAAACAACATACAGATTCAATGCAATCCCTATCAAAATACCAATGACATGCTTCACAGAAATAGAAAGAAACAGTCCTGAAATTTATATGGGACCATAAAAGACCCTGAATAGCCAAAGCAATACTGAATAAAAAGAGCAAAGCTATAGGCATCATATTACAGGACTTCAATGTATACTACCAAAGCCATAGTAACCAAAACTGCATGCATGATATGGGTATAAAAACAGACACATAGACTAAAGAGAACCCAGAAATAAATCCACATATTTACAGCCAATTGATTTTGAACAAAGGCACCAAGAACATATATTGGGGAAAGTACACATTGTTCAATAAATGGTGCTGGGAAATCTGGATATACATATGTAGAAAAATAAAACTAGGCTCCTATATCTCACCACATACAAAAATCAATTCTAAATGGATTAAAGACTTAAATGTAAGACCCCAAATTATAAAACTACTCAAAGAAAACATAGGGGAAACACTTTGGAACATTGGTCCAGGCAAAAATTTTATGGGTAAGACTTCAGAAGCACAGGCAATAAAAACAAAAATAGGCTAATGGGACTATATCAAACTAAAAAGCTTTTGCACAACAAAGGAAACAAGAGTGAGGAAACAAGCTACAGAATCGGAGAAAATATTTATAAAGTATTCATTAGACAAGGGACTAATATCCACAATATACAAGGAACTCATAAACTCGACAGCAAAACAACAAATAACGCAATTTAAATGGGCAAAAGATCTGAATAGACATTTCTCAAAAGAAGACATACACATGGCCAATAAGTATATGAAGAAATGGTCGACATCACTAATTATCAGGGAAGGGCAGATCAGAACCACAATGAGACATTATCTCACCCCAGTTAGAATGGCTATTATCAAAAGGACAAAAAATAACAAATGCTGGTGAGGATGTGGATAAAAGGGAATTCTGATACACTGTTGGTGGGAATTTAAGTTAGTACAGCTGTTATGGAAAACAGTATGGAGGTTTCTCAAAAAATTAAAAATAAAACTACCATATGATCTAGGATTCCTGGGTATTTATAAGGAAAAGAAATCAGTATATAAAAGAGATATCTGCACCCTCATGTTGACTGAATCACTGTTCACAATAGCCAAGATATGGAATCAACCTAAATGTTAATGAATGGATCAAGAATACGTGGCATATATACACACAAGGGAATACTATTCAGCTATAAAAAATAACGAATTCCTGCCATTCACAGCAACGTGGATGAGGCTGGAGGACATGTCGAGTGAAATAAGTCAGACACAGACAGATAAATGCCTCATGTTTTCACTCTTGGGGTAGCTAAAAACAAGTTGAACTCATAGAGAGTAGTATTGTGGTTATTAGAGGCTGGAAAGGGTGGGATGAAGGGATGAGAGAGAGAGGTTGCAACCAGATAGGAAGAGTAAGTTCTTACGTCCTATAGCACTATGGGTGAATATTGTTAACAATAATTTATTGTATATTTTTAAAAAGCTAGAAGAGAAGATTTTGAATATTCCTACCACAAAGAAATGATCAATATTTGAGGTTATGAATATGCTAATTACCCTGATTTGATCATTTATACATTGTTGAAAGTGAAATCTGATCAGCTGTGCCAAACTTAGCCTACCCTTGCTTTTGGTTGCTTGCTTTTTGTTGTTATTATTTTTTTATTTTTTCCCATTAAAACTGAAGGACTCAGGAGTGGAACATTGTGCTGCTGAATGCTGAAATTTAACCTTCACTAGCTACCTTATAGATAATATTTATAAGTCACCAAGGTAATAGTCATATCAGTTGTCTTACAGGAATTTGAGGCAGCCCTTGTCCAGTTCAAACTGATTGAGACCACTGACCCTTCAAATGGGCTTGTGTAAGTACCTTTTTGATGTCAGAGGGCCAAAACTCCACCCTCAGATCATATTAATGCTACCATTTTCTGTACATATGTCCTATGAAATGCCATGAATCCTGACTCTGCTTGTGCAGAACAAACCTGTTATTTCATTTTTCCCCACTGCCAATAACCTTCCCCCAGGACTTAGACCATCCTACTTCCCTAACCTGCAAATATCTCTAAGCCTTATCTTTGCAGAGGTGGATTTGAGAGTTGTTCTCCCCTCTCCTCACTTTATGGCCCTGCAAATCTTTTCTCTTTTGCAAAATCCTTGTCACAGTGATTGATTTACTGCGTGTAGGCAGAACAGACCTAGCCCTGGCCGATAACATTGTATATATGTATCAACATATCACTCTGTATCCCATAAATATGTATTAAGTATTATGTGTCAACTAAAAATAAAGGGAAAAAATTAACTGAGAGGCATTTTACCTTTTTTGGGCATGGAAAAGACCTTCTTCATAAGTTTGTACCCAAGTGATGTCATCTCCCCATCCTAAAATAAAAGAAAGAAATCAGTACATGAACCCAGGACTACAGAAGAGCTCAGAAATAGGTATTTAATAAGCAGATATCTACCTCCAGATATTTAACTAAGCCACCAAGCTGTTGGCTGATGTATGCTACAGAGGATATACAATTTTAACTAGATGTGATGAAGTAGTATCCTTTCAGATTGTAGTATTGAGGTTATAGGACTATGTTTCAAACCTAAAGGCCCATGGTCTTGAACTGGTAAATGATTAATAAATGCTTTTATGATTAGAGATGATTGAAAGGATATCTTTAGACAATGCAAAAACTCTGGGTTTCAGAATGTTCAGAAAATAACAGTTAATCTTTGTATACTTTCTAAAACTATCAGAAATACTTTGGACTGTATTCCAAAGTACCTTTGTATCTTGAGTCCCAAGAGATGATGACATTTTCTAAGTCAGTATATTTGTGAAAAAAAGGGGATTGCAAATTTTGCTTTGAGTTCTGACATGGCCAAAATTCTGGTGTGGGAATTTCAAGGTTGAGAGACATAATAAAACACATGTAATTTGGAAACATCCAGAAGAGTGAAAGAGAGCAAAACAGAAAGCAATGGATAGAGAGAGAACCCTTCAGCCTTCAAGAGGTGGTATGAGTAGTTGGAAATGTGTTTTAGACATTAAAGAACAAGATCATCATGAAGAATGCACAAAACATTCAGAAATACTGCAAAGTACTTTCAGGGAATGTCTCAGTTTATGGATGAGAAATATTAAATTCATGTGAACATATTAATAGAAATATTTGGAGGCTAGTTTGGATTCAGGGATTTTCTTGCATGTTTTGAATGTCATCAGACTGTAGTTTTTGGCTTTGATATTATGGATAAATAATATCAAGGAATTTTGAAGCAGAATTGTGAAGCAAGATATATGTGATTTTTGCTTATTTATTTGTTCGGGGGTAGCAACTTTATTGAAATACAATTCACACACCAATGCAACTCACCCATTGAAAGTGTACATGTTTTTTAGTATCATAGAGTTGTGCAACTGTCATCACAATCAATTTTAGAATATTTTCATAACCTCAAAAAGAAACCCTAGCTATCACCTCCTGCCCAGTCCGTCTATCTCCCCCAATCCTAAGAAACCCCTAATCTACTTTCTGTCTCTATAGATTTGCTTATTGTAGACATTTCATATAAATAGAATCATACAATATGTGGTCTTTTGTGATTCTTAGCATAACGTGTCAAGGTTCATTCATGTTGTGGCATGTATTAATATTTAATTACTTTTTTATGGTTGAATATTATTCCATTGCATGCATATACCACATTTTATTTATCCATTATCAGTTGATGGACACTGAATTATTTTCACTTTTTGGTTTTTATGAATAATACTGCTAGGAACATATGTGTACAAGTGTTTGAGTGGGTATGTTTTCATTTCTCTTGGGTAAATACCTAAAAGTGGAATTGCTGAGTCAAATGGTAACTCTGTATTTAACTTTTTGAGGAACTACCAGATTGTTTTCCAAAGTGGCTAAATCATTTTACATTCTCATCATCAGTGTTGTTGGATTGTTTTTGCCTGATTTAAAATCTTAACATTGGAAGACGTCTTTTGTTAGTTTAATGTTCCACCTTAGCAGGAACTCTTCCTCTGTAATAATCCTGAAAGATTCTTTTTCCAACTTTGCTTGAACACATGCAGTATCTTCATATCACATTTTTGCATTAAATAAAAGTTATTCTAGAAACAGCAAATGAGAACAGGCCCCTGCTTAATTTTCTCTTTTCTGTTGCAAATGTCATTCAATGCTAGAGCTTTAGCAATGGGAAAAATTCCTAATCTCTGCTCCTATTTAAGTTAGTTCCCCAAACATTAAAGGAATATTTGCTATGTGTCTTACTCTACTAAGCAGTGGGAATACAAAGGTAAAACAATATAATCCCTACTCTATAAAAATCATTCATAGCCCTGTAGGGGAGCCATATTACATTACAATTATTTTTATACACTCTGTCTCATAATCACAATAGGCCAAAGCTGGTGCAGCCTTTAAACTCTCTTCATAGCCTCTATTCATTACCATAATTCTATCACTAGTTCTGGCTGTGCTTTCTTGTTTTCTGAAATTTCATTCATTCATCTAATATGCATGTTTTGAGTATCTGCTATATGCTAGGCACTGGACTGGGTACTGGGCAGTTCTTTTCATTCAAAGGAAGTTAGGATTTTTTTTTATCACTGTGTGTGTGTGTGTGTGTGTGTGTGTGTGTGTTATTGAGCCATACATTACCTTTTTTCAATTAATCTTCCCTTTTCTCCTTACTACCCTTTCTACTTAACTGTTTGGTGCTGCCCTCTGCTCTAAGGGGCTGCATATGCTACTCTTCAGTAGCTACTCTAGGTGCTAGTGCACCTAAACTCCTGCCTCTCACCCCTATCTTTGATCCTCATTCATTCTGAGCTTCATTCTCTCTCAATTGTTTGTCCCACATAGCAATAGATGGTAAAAGGCTTGACCAAATATAAACCAATTCTCAATGATGGGGTTCTCAACTATTATCAATAACCTTTCCTATTGAAATAGTTCCTTAATAATTAAAATAGCAGACCCATTAAGTTGTTTAAAATATGCCATACATATTAAATATATTTTTCAAAAAATTCACCAAAAGGTTTAAACAGACATTTAAAAGTGAGCACACAGAATGTTGATGGCTTGTGGTGTAGTTATAGCAATGCTTCTTAATTCAATCCTGGGAGGTCTTTAAGGGCAATGATTAGTTTAGTCTTTGGCACTTTATGACCACTCAGTTCATTGTTTTATAACTATTATGCTTATATAGGGAGATATATAATATATTTAGGAAAATATTTCTCCCTTTTATTTTTTCTGTAAAAACTTACTTTCTAGATATATATGTTGTGTGATTGTTAAACTGAAGCAGAATTAACGAACTTAGGTAAACATTGATGGGTACTTGGTTGGCACTCAATATATCTGTCAAGAAACAAATGAACTTGGAAAGCAAGTCAATGTTTTCAAATTTTAAATGATACTGTGATTGGTCTCTGTTCGCTCTATTCACATTACCCTTATGAGTGGTGGCCAAGTGCTTTGTGGTTATACTGCTAGTTTTGAACAACCATATGGGGAAAAGTGATTCTGTTCCTATTTCTGTTATTTGAGAATTTTTTTCTTTATAAAATTTTTATTTACAGATGAAGATATATTTGTTTCTTAGGCCAAAGTAAAACAATAAGTACAAAAATAGAAATGTTTTCTAAACATGCCACCAATGACAGTTCTAGATTATGATGTCTAAAACCACTGTGTCTGTCTTCCAAAGTCCATGTGGCAAACACTTGGTTAGCCAAAATTCTTAGGGGTTGGGATACAGTATAATTTTCTGGGCAGCCTTGTTTAAAATCATTCCAAATTATGTTCTTGCCTTACTAAATAGAAGACTGAGAATTTGAGCAGATCTTGAGGAATCTTAAATTGCTTTTAGGACACCAATATGACATAGAAATCAGTCATTGTCTTCTAGGCCTCTGGTTATGAAATTTGTAGACAGCAAACCAATTCTCCACTATTTCTGTGAAAGAGGCAGCAAATTATTGTTATTTTTTGGCAATGGGTTTGATTCACTTCCTAAAATCAACTTATCCCTTCATTTTTTTTGTAAAATCTATTTTGAAGCCATACCCAACAAAAATCTTCCAGCTGAGTTTGCTTTATAACTGGACTATGAGTGAAGATACCTGGTGTATTTTAAAAACAAACCAAATGACTGAGTTTAGAAAATAAAGTGAGATTGCAGCACCTCTTGAGAGCGTCTGAGGAGGTCTCTTTCCCTTTTTGATCGCGATGGCAAGGTTGGGAGAAACTGTGGCAAGTAAGAGGCAGAGATCCAAAGTTGAATATAGCATCACGTCTTCTAGAGAATCTCTCAGAAGAAGCTGGATGACAGAAAATAATTCTTAGAGTCTAAGGGGTTGCTTCAGGCTGTCATTATAAGACATTTGCTAAGAGTTGCACCAAACTTGCACTGACATATTGCTCCGGTTCTTTGATTTGACATGGTATAACCACCTAGAACTTACATTCACATTTTATTTTAAAAATGTAATCAACTCAATAAATGGTCAGTTGGTGAAAAGTCACGTTCTGGGCATCCTGAGCATAGTGCGATGGAGTTGAAAGAGAGCTGAATCAGGGTACACACAGCCTCCTTCTGAACCACCCTGTACTGCTCACAGCACCATGACGAAACTCAGATCATGTTTTTGAATGGCCTCTAAAGTGCAATACAAAGGTGACTTTTAGCATACAGAGATATTCTTTGCCTTTTGATTCTTCTGGACCTAATGGGTTAAAACAATGTCTTATGTCTATATCAAAATAAAATTAAGCTTGAACAAATATTGCCTAAAATAGAAATCAGAGGAAAAACAGAATACGGAGGATTCTTCTCCTTCAATTTCTCTATAGTCACTTATCTTTCTCATCCTTTCAAGTTACTTAGCCTTTTGCCCTTCAGTTGATAATATAGCTCTTTTTAAAAATCAAGTACTGTCACATTGCTATAAATTAAACATACATATAAAGAGGAGTAGCCTTGCTATGATTACATTCTCTCTGTTAGCTAGAATTCATGTTGATTCTGAATTTAATGTTGCTATCCCTTATACTTTACATGCTAAGATATGAACAAAAGTCCAGAGCTGGGCCTGGTCTGGTTTTAAACCACTTGGTAAATATATTGCTAGGAGTGTTTTATATTTGTGAGATGTTTTTATTATAGCATTCTTAGCATATAAAACCCATTTGAAAATGGTTGACACATGTAGTTTTGACATTTCATCTCAAAATATGAAATAAATGTACAGATATCCTTCATATTTATTTAAAATTCCTTTAAAACATTTTTCATGTTGATTTACATTATGTAGTAGTGAATTTCTCACCAAAACAGTGAAATTCCTTAGCCAAAATGATTAGTGAATGACAGACTGTACAGTGATTCTGTTCAAATGAGGAAGTTGTTAGATTTAACTGTACTAGCATTGTGGGAAATGTAACGATTAGTAAAACACAATGTTTTGGCATTGGTAAAACACTGGCGATTGTAATAATTGTAATAGTCTAGTTATGTAAAATAGCAACCGTAGTCATGGAGAACAATTTGGTGGTGGTGAAGTTTGTAGACTCTAGTTTCTCCAGACATGTCTTCATTCCTCTCATTCTAGTATTTTTCCCTTCCCAGGGGTATATCTCTCCTGTCCCTTCTCTGGATCGAAAATGGTTGCCACTTCAGGTTAGCTTTTTAAAATTTATTTCCCTCTGTAATCTGCAAAAGACCCATTTGTTATTTTATTCATATTCAGGCATTAAAAACCCTTGTTAAATAATAACCATGGTTCTTGATAAGGATCTCAATTGAAGTTTCCATAACTCATTAAACCACAAAGCATTTCAGAATGTCATCTTTGTACCTAAAACACTGCAACAAAGAAAGGGTGGGTTTTAGGCAGATTGGAGGTTGCAGTGAGGAACTGAAGCAGCCATCTAGAACAGGGTCTTAACCTGGATCCCTTGGGCTTCTAAAAGGTCTACGGGTGAGCTACAGAAAACTCAAAAACATCCTGAAATTGTATATAAAATTGTATGTGCCTTTGTTCATTTCACTTGGGAAGAGGGTCCAAAATTGCATTAAGATTCTTCCAGGGATCTTGGATATAAAGAAGAGTTAAGAAAAATCAATCTGGAGGAAGCATTATAAAGGTTTTCTGTGACAGGGACAGAGATAGGCAGGTAGAATCTACTTTTAAAAAAAGAGGAAGTATAATTTCACCATTTTTGCTATTTTAAAGTTGCCAAGTTTAGAGTTGAGTGGAAACCAAATCATTTTTCAAATTTCAAGTATTTAGGGACTATTGTCAAATATTTTCTACTTAAAAAAGTTAAAATCTAGGTTTTCTGTTTTACATTGTTTGATAAATTATAAAATAGATATTGACTGTATTCTATGACAAAGCAATACAACTTGTACATTGTTGTTTTTGGATAAACAATGCTTTCCTTGGTAATATAGAATGTAAATTGCTGAGGGTCCTTTAGTACCCATTATAAGAACACAGATGAATATGACATAGTTATATCCCTACAGTAATTTATGGTGCACTTGGGAGGCACATAAGCAAATTACTAGGTTTTATAAACACTGACCAGTTAGCATTTTCTGACACTAGTACTTTACATTTCAAAAGTAATTTAACACAACTAATTTACTTAGATATTATGTTAAAAGTTTCTGTATTTTAAAATACAACAAAATTTAAAATACTCCAAGGAAGGATCATTGTTACTTGTAGAATAATTTTTAAAGAGTCACTTTTGGTCGATGCCAATTTCTTCTAATATCATTACTATCAATAGAGAATAAAACTATGAAACCAACAAAGGAAATCCTGTTCAGTAAAAGAAGAAAAATACAATTTCATTTCACTTTCCGCACTTTTTACTGAAAGATTTACTTTAAAAACAGAAAAATTGGTAATTTAAATATGGCAGAGCTTTACCACTGATTAAATAATCTGGAAACTTTGCTTGCTTACCTGAACTGCCCAGTGAACTTGTTGGAAGTGTATTCTGGAAGTTTCTGGTTAAAAATGGGTGTGGATTTATAGACACACACACACCTGACCTACAACCCCGCCTGCATAGAAACAAGAGCATAGTAACCTGCAAACTTACTTACAAAAACAGGTTTGTCTGAAAAACTCTGTACTTCTTTCCAGTTCTCATGCTTCTCACACTAAAAAAGCTCTTCTCTCTCTCTCTAAATTAAGATTGAGTGTCCTCATAAAATGAGGCCAAATACCATCTCTGGGCTTTTTTCTCTTGTACCTTTTATTTCCCAAGGTAATTTAATGTTTGGCTGGAGGTCAATGCCAACAAAAAAAAGAACAAGAAAAGAAAAGGGAGGGAAGAAAGAACCAGAATGAATGTAGGAATTGTGTGTGTGCCATTGTCCTTGATGAGAGCTCTGGGAGGCTTGCAGATTAGATACCAAACAAATAAAAATTCCTAAGGGTTATTCTGTTTGTGGGGATATAATTAACAGCTAGGGAAATAAAATACTTTTTTTTTTTTTTTTTGAGAGGTAGAGTGAGAGAGAAGGAAATAAAAATGTTTTAAATTCAACATTTTCATAATTTGATTATTCTTTACAATCTTTCCATAAAATCTTTACTATACCAAAAAACAGAAAAACAGGCAATTAGGTACATTTGTTCATGTTTACCATAACAGATGCTGTTTAATTAACAGTATTAATCAGATTAATTAATGACATTAATTCAATCAAGTAATTTAATTACTGTTAAGATGACGTAGGGCAGTGGTCACCAAATCTGATCCATCTGTTTATATACAGCCCAGGAGCTAACAATGGTTTTTACATTTTCAAATAGTTAGAAAAAATCAAAAGAAGAATCATAGTTTGTGACATGAAAGTTCTATGAAATTCAGATTTCGGTAGATGGAGGGCAGCCACGCCCATTTGCCTGCATACTCTCTATGGCTGCTTCTGCACTGCAACAGCAAAGTCCAGAGTACAGTCCAAGATCCCCATGGATACTGGATACTACAATCTGTGCACACGCAAGTCCTGCAGTTGGCCCTGCAACCTGCAGATACCAACATTCCATCCTTGTCATATGTAGGTTTCACATCCTGTCTGTAGTGCAGTGGTGTGATCATAGCTCGCTGCAGCCTCCACCTCCAGGTTCAAGCAATCCTCTTGCCTTAGCCTTCCAAGGAGCTGGGACTACAGATGCATGCCACCATACCCAGTTAATTTTTTATTTTTTTATTTTTCTAGAGCTGGGGTCTCACTATGTTGCTTAAGCTAGTCTCTGACTCCTCACCTCAAGTGATCCTCTCTCCTCAGTTTCCCCAGTCACTGGGATTACATGCGTGAGCCACCGTGCCTGGCAAGTACTATATTTTTGATCAGTATTTAGTGATCTGCCCATAGGAGGGCTGACTGTTTTTACTGAAAAAAATTCAAGTGGACCCACACAGTACAAATCCATGTTGTTCAGGGTCACTGTACTTGAGACAGGGACTTTATGGCCTGCAAATCCTCAAATATTTACCAACTGGCCCTATACAGAAAATGTTTGCCGATCCCTAATCCAGGATTTTGTTCATATATTGGTCCTTGCTTCCTTCCTTCTCTCGCTCCCTCCCTCCTTCCTTTCCTTTTTCTTTCTTCCTTTTTTGTCTAATACTCTGAATATAGCTAAAGAGTGAGAATGATAATTATCTTGCTTCTGATGTTAAAGGGATTATGCTTCTAGTGTTTTAACTTTAGACGTAGTGCTGTACTTGTCCTACCATGTTAAGAAAGTAGCCAGTGTTTTTATATTATGACTCTTAAAAGCAGGAATTTTTTTTTCTTTTTTTTGAGACAGAGTCTTGATCTGTCACCCTGGGTAGAGCGCAGTGGCATCATCATAGCTCATAGCAACCTCAAACTCCTAGGCCCAAGCCATACTCTTGCCTCAGCTTACCAAGTAGCTGGGAATATAGGCATGTGCCACCTCACCTGGCTAATTTTTGTATTTTTTGTAAAGACGGGGATCTCACTTTTGCTCAGGCTGGTCTCGAACTCCTGAGTTCAAGCAATTCTCCTACCTTGGTCTCCCAGAGTGCCAGGATTCCAGGCATGAGCCACCATGCCCGGCCTGAGATTCATCCATGTTATTCCATGTTCACTTCTTATTATTGCTGGGTATTATTCTATCATACAGATATACCTCAATTTGTTAACATGCTCCCTATTGTTGAACATTTGGGTTGTTTCTAACTTTGGGATATTATGAATAAAGCTGCTATGAGAGTTCGAGTATCAGGCTTTGTATGGCTATATGTTTTCATTTCTCTTGGGTAAACACCTGCAAGTGGAATTGTGGTCATATGGTAAGTGTATGTTTAAATTAGTAAGAAACTACTAAACTGTTTTCCAAAATGGTTGTCCTAATTTACATTGCCATCAGTTGTTCCACATACTGACCAACACTTGGTATGATCAGTCTTTTTAACTTTAACCATTCTGTGGACTTGTAGTAGTGTCTCATTATAGCTTCAATTTGCATTTCTCTAAAGACTAATGATGTGGAATATCTTTTCATGAGCTTATTGGCCATTCATATATCGTCTTTGGTGTAGATCTATTAAAATATTTTCTCTATATTTAAAAAATTAGGTTGTTTAGTTCTTATTATTAGTTATATTCAGTAGTTTTGGGGGAAAATATTCTGTAAATGTCTGTTAGGTCCATTTGTTCTAGAGTCCCGTTTAAGTCCAGTCTTTATTTTTCTGCTTGGACGATCTCTCCAGTTCTATCAGTGCGGTGTTGAAGTCCCTGGCAATTATGATGCTGCTGTTTATCTCTTTGCTTAGATCTAATAGGGTTTGATTTATGAATCTGGATGCACCTGTGTTACATGCATATTTAGGGTTGTTATTTCTTCTTATTCAATTGCTCACTTTACCCGTTATATAATGACCATCTTTGTCTTTCTTTACTACTATAGATTTAAGGTCAATTTTATTTGATATAAGAATTGCTACACCTGCTTTTTTTTGGTTTCTATTTGCATGGAATATTTTTCCATCACTTCACCTTGAGTGTATATGAGTCCTTGTGGGTTATATGTGTTTCCTGGAGACTGCAGATACTTTGGATCTGTTTTTCATCCATTCAGCCAGCCTTTGTCTCTTGAGTGGGGCATTCAGACCACTCATGTTCATTGATACATGGGAAGCTATTCTGTTCATCCTGTTGGGTAGTACCTTATTGCTTTGCTCCACCTCTTGAGCTATTGTTTTATATGAGCTCTGAGCTTTAGCTTTTGGGGGATTTTACTCTAGTGGGTGTCTATTGTGTGATCCACATATGATGTGGTTCTGAGTACTTCCTGCAGGACAGGTCTGGTCTTGTCAAATTCCCTCAGTGTTTGTCTGGAAAAGTCTTTATTTCTCCTTCATTTATGAAACTTAGTTTTCCAGGATACAGAATTCCAGGCTGGCAGTTGTGTTGAAGAAGACTGAAGATGGGGCCCTAATCACTTCTGGCTTGTAAGATCTCAGTTGAGAAGTATGCAGTTAGCCTGATGGATTTTCCTTTGTAAGTTACTTGATGTTTTTACTTCATGGCTCACAGGAGTTCCTCCTTCTTGTTGACTGTGGCTAGTCTGATGACTATGTGTCTTGCTGATTGCCTCTTTGCAATGAATCTCTCAGGTGCTTGTTGAGCTTCTCGTACCTGCATGACTAAATTTCTAGCAAGATCAGGGAAGTTTTCCTCAATCATTCCCTCAAATAGATTTTCCAGCCCTTGTGCATTTTCTTTTTCACCTTCTGGGATGCCTATGATTCTTATATTTGGCTGTTATAAAAAACTCCCATATTTCTTGTAGGCTTTGCTCATTCCTATTAATTCTCTATTCTTTATTTTTTACTAATTGGGCTAATAATTTAAAAGAATTGTCCTCAAGCTTTGAGATTCTTTCTTTTGCATGGTCCAGTCTATTCTTAAAATGTTCCACTGTATTTTGTATTTCCTTAGATAAATTTTTCATTTCCAGAAGTTCTATTTGTTTTTTTTCCCCAATATTTTGATCTCTTTAGTGAATTTTTCATCCATTTCCTGAATTGTTTTTCTGGTTTCTTTGACTTGGTTTTCCATTTTCTTTTAGATTTATTGTGCTTCCTTACAATCCATATTTGGAATTCTTTATCTGTCATTTCAATATTTTCATTTTGGATGTTACCCATTTCTAGAGAGCTGTTGTTTCCTTTTGCAGGTGTCCTTTCATTCTGACTTTTTATACTTTTGGAGTCTTTTCACTGATTCTTTCTCATCTAGGGCAGCTATTACTTGTTATTTTTGGATTTTCTTTTGTTTAGATGGGGCGTTTTCTTTCCTTCCCCTGTACTCCTAAAAGAGTGCTGGTAGCATATGTTGGGTAAGAACCTTTGGCTTAGCTTGTGGATGCTTTGATTTAAGTCTAGATTCTGGATAGATGCCTTGGTTATAGATATCCCTAGTGTGGTGGTTTTGGTTTTCTCAGTGACTAGTTGTTTATAGCCTGTTGTGGTGGTAAGCTCTGTGTGTAGCAGATTCCCTGTCTCTCTTTGATGAGGAAGGATGGAGGTCTTTGAGATCCCTTCTCTTTTTCCAGCCCTGTGGCCTTCTTAACAGTATGAATTGGATTGTCACACCCAGTTTAATCTCTGAGTAGGTAGTGTTTGTGGTAAGAATCAAACACACCTATATGATTGAGTCAGTAAATGCTGTAAAAGGCTATGCAAATTGACCTCCCTGTCAGTGAGTAGTGCTTGCTAGAAGGAACCAGCTGCAGTGTTGTTTTTGGGGCCTGTGACCAGCTCGAGCCCCTCAGGAAAAGCATTCAAATGCTCCCAGAAGTGGGAGGAGCTCGGGAGCTCCTAGGTGACTCCTTATTCTCCATGACAGCAGAGTTGGGTGGGGGAGTGTGGCTGGGCAGGACTGGGTTGGGTGAGCCTGCCCTCAGTTTCCACAAAAGCTGGGAAGGTAGCTGTTTCAGCAGGGACCAAACATCCACTCCCAGGCTTCAGGGGAAAGCCACCAAGGAGGGGCTGAGGTGGCCCTACCCAGCCAGAAAGTCTTCTTGTGGAGGCAGGGGAAATCTGAGATCCACAATCTAGCTGCCAGGAGTGGGTTTTGCTCTTCTCCCCGCTCCCCTGCTCTGCAGTCTCTTTCAGCATCTGTTGACAGGTAGGAGTTCAGACTAGCTGAGCTCCCCAGCAGTGGCACTGCAGGCTAGGAGCTTCCCTGCCCAGGATCCTGCCCTGGGCTGAGAGCGTGGCCTTCCTGTGGGGAGAGGTCTGCTCTGTGAGTGCACTGCCCTCTCTTTTTATTTCTGCCCATGCAGGCTCCCTTAGCTCCCTAGATTAGTTCACGAATCTCCCTCCATGCTCCTGAGCAATATGATCAAGTCCTGGGGGTGCAGGATATGGCCTGTAGGCCTGTTGCTGGGTCCCTGAAGATCGGTTCATGACAGTGCCAGGGTGAAGCATGCTGGTCCCAAGTTGCCCATGGGGTGCTCGAGCAGGTTTCATGTCCCTCTGCTTTGGATGTGCCCTGTTCTGATGGAGCAGCCAGGCAAGCAGCACTGGGGAGGATCAGTGAGCAGGGAACTCACAGTCTGTGCACCCTTGGTCCTCTGCAGATCTTTAAGAGGAAAGGTCTGAGCCCCACTCTATGTGTATGTCCCAACAGAGGGGAAGCATCAGCTCCTGTTAGCCCTAGCTCAAGCATGTCTCTTGGCAGCCATGGGAAAGGAGAAGAAAAGAGTTTGAATGGAGGAAATCTAGCATTCTGGTCAGCTCCGTCCCTCTCTCCAGGAGGCAGGAATGTCTAGGCTCTGGGATCACGTATATCTCTTGGGACGCCCCCGGACCCCCTGTGGCTCCCACAGTCTGGGCTGGAGTTGGGAAATGTTTTTATGGAAATGAGGAAGACAAAAACCAAAGGGCTGAAGCCCTGTGGGGAGTACAAAGGCACATGGTGGAGAAGCAATATGGTGCCTGCTGTCTTGGCTCGGGTCTGTGGTTATGGGATGCACCTGCTTACACCAGGGTTTACTGGAAGGGACAAGGGTTGCATAGTTGTTTTCCATGGTATAGATGGGGACTCTACTGGCAGGTGCTAAGGTTCTCTGCCACTTTCTCAAGACCGGGGAGAAAGAGCACTTGCAAACAAGTCAGGCAAAGCCAATTTATTCCTCACCGATAGGCAGCAAAAACACATAGCCTATGATCCGTGGTGAGCCAGTTTCCCAGGACTCAGGAAAGCTGCCTTGGGTGGACAGAATCTCGTCTGAGCATGTCCCACATTGTACTATAGCTGAGGGACCCCAGAAACATTTGATCCTGGATTTATACCTTAGATATCACTTGGTCACTGAGCTCAAGTGTTGCAGAATATCTTGTTCTAGAAGAAACAATAACATAGCTATGGCTGTTCTGGCCAATTTCTCCTTTTCTCAGGATAATGTGTTCTCCAGAAATTCTACAGTTATTCTAACAACTTCTAGTGGGAGAGAGGAGAGCTGGCTTGACTAAGGCCACCAGAGGAACTGTCCTCCTAAAGCAAGGTCATCTGTATCTAAAGAGAGTTGCCTATAGGGAAGCTGCAACGTGGTGGGAGAAAAGGCCCAATACTTAAGGGTCAAAAAAGGAGTCACAAGTGACCACCCAGCATGGAGAAGCATATGCCTGAGTCAAGGGAGCTTTAGGAGACAAATCCTCATGATGGACCAAAGTGTCCCCACAATAGCGAGTCAGTCCTAACTTCTGCCAGACCCTGAGAGTTGGAAGCTGGTTTAAAATGATATAGTTCATATGAGGTATTTCCCACCCACTTTCCACACTTTGCTCCTTTTCATCCTGTGCCCAGCCCCCCCACCCCACTCAGGAGGAAGAAGTAAGTGGAAACAAGGAGGAAGAGAGGAGGGAGAAAAGTGCAAGTGGGAGAAATACCAAAGAATCCATCTGTGCCTCTTTTCTATTGCTGGCTAAGCCTGAAGCCAGCCTGAGCCAGGAAAAGGAAGGTTTGGCTGTTTAATCAAAGCAGGAGTTTAGATTGATACTTTGGGCTGAAAGTCTTAATTTTTGATGTTAGTCTGTTGGCAACACTGTTCCAATGCATGTAGAACTGTGTGTTACATAGGAATGAGCAGAGAAAACATGGGACCTGCTGTTTATCCAGGGGCAAAGAAGGGTTACTCCCACCGAATATCTTTTAAAGGGTGACAGGAGGCGAAAAAGAAAGTTGTGCTTTGCATACATCATGAGCTATGCTTAGTCAGTGTCCCAGAAATAGTATCAAAGGGAAGAAAACCGACGGACCGTGTTGCCAGGGGTGGGGAAGGCGGTGTGAGGAATGAACAGATGAGAAGCTACGCTTTTGTGCACCAGGCCCTCTTAGGGTAGCTTTTGTCCTCATGCTCCCTCCCTTGTGACTTGTGGGATCTGTCATGCATAGGAAGGCCTCCCTGTCCTGGGAAAGCCTAAGAGAGGTTTCTCTCATCTTGCCTCTGTCCTGATTTGCTGCTGAAAAGGTGATATGTCAGGTGTGGCTTCTAACAAAGGGGGTCACTGGTGTTTGAATTATGCCAGAGAAACAAACAAAAATGACACGGTCTAGTCCAGCTCATGAGGGTCAATGCTAAATGCCTGCAAATAAAACCGTATTCAATTATTAAAACAGTATTCACATGTCTGAAGTGCCCCTTTTTCTCCTGAAAGGTGTTGACATTAAATTATTGAACAGGAATATGGAGCACTGGGTTCTGAAGAGTCCTCAATCTATGTTTACTTCAGAGATGGCCAACCATTTTTTAGAGAAGGAAAAACTCTCAGATTTGTGTTTAATTTTCTCTTAATCCAGATGACTTTTGCAAATCATTGCATAGGATTTGCCTATCAGGAAGATTTAGAATGAATACCGTGTGCCTTAGGTACTTTTCCTTCAACTTTTGCATTACTTAATCTTAATTTTTTACTCAGAATAGTGTCACAACAGGCAAACTACTATCTGATCAAGTAAAGGTCAAACTTCAAGTATGCAAATAACATACTTCTTTCTCCCTTCTTTGTTGCTAGACAGACTGTCTCATTAGTTTGGCTTCCTTTTTTTCCACACAGTAAGTGGGCTTTGCACCATTTCTGTGTCGCCTTTCATTCTGACTGTTGTTCAAAGTCTTTGTCCTAAATGGTTTGATTTAATGGGATATCACCTTTCATGCTTAACTTCTCCCAAACAGAAATAAGGTCAAATGTCTTATAGGCTTTGAGTGAATTCTGAATACAGCTAGCATTTGGGAATTAAATGAATTAAGCTTTCTAAATGGCTTGAATTAAGTTCATCTGCATCTTCAGTGGTTTAAGATGATCTAACTAGGCATTCACCTAGTAAACCTGTCTTTGAAATGTCTTTTCCAAAATGCTGGGAATCTTATAGTACTGTGGCAGTGTGGGTGACATGGGTTGACGTGGTCAAGGACGTGGGCTTTGGAGCGAGTCAGACCTCGTGTTGGATCCTGGTTCTGCCTCTTACAGAGATGTGTAACTTGGGCAAAGAACATAACTTACCTATGTTTCAATTTTCTCATTTGTAAAATAGATATAATATCCTTTAAAATTGTCAGGATTAAGTAAAAAGCTGTATACAAGGATTCGGAAAAGTGCCTCTCTGTAGAGAATACCCAATCCATGTTAGCTAATATTAATAATCACAGAATTACTGTTTTAAAAGCTGTTTCTGTGAGGGAATTGTATTAAATTTTTTAGGATTTCAGAACTTTAAAGGTATTCCAAATAATGCCAAGAATAGTGAAATTTATTCCAAGCATGAAATTGATTTTTATTATTACAAATTTCCTATATAATGAAGGGATTAAAGAAAATGGCCAGTCACCTTTTTGATTTCAGAGCTATGTTGGCAGCGCCATCTGCTGATTGAAAAAAGAAACACTTCTGGAATATTTGAGAAGCAGGAAATACAATTAAGTGTTCTTTTGTATCGTTTTCAGCAAAGGTGGGCCAATTTGTCATTTTCTTTGCTTGGGAAATTTAATTTTATCGAAGAGCTAGATGACATATACCTATAACATTCTTTTGAAGCATCAGTCACTGTCTTTAAAGAAATGATTCCCTAATGGTGTTATCATTAACTTCTTAATCCACTTAGTGACTGGCCCTTGTTATTAAGGGATTAATTTCTTTATTTTAAAGTATTTTGATCTCATATTAAAATTGTAAAATAAAAGGCCCACATGAGCCTAAATCTAGAATTTTGTTTCTCACCTACTCAGAGGTTAGCCCAGGATCAGATTAATTAGGTCACAGGCCACTGATTGGCTTTTTAATCCATTTTACAAAGCCATCTACAAGTTTTAGACCCACATGAAAGGAGTTCTGGGTCTGACTCTGAGAGATCACAGAGAGACATCTGTGTATTATGCACCTTAGACTGGACCTTCTTTAGCAAAAGACTAACTCAAGTCCCAAGGCCATTGGGAGCCAGAGCATGTTTTGGGGTATCTGCTAACATAACCATACATTGAAATGGTTATATAATAAATTATCTATCTACCTATCCACAATGTGGTGAATAAAGGAAATGTCACATTCAATACATTTCCCATGATCTTTTTCATTATGGTAAAATTCACATAATATTCGCTATTTTAAATATTCTGAAATATACAATTCAGTAGAATTTGGTATGTCATAATTTTGTGCAACCACCACTACTATCTAGTTCCAGAACATTTTCATCATCTCAAAAAGAAAATCTGTATCTATCACTCCTCATTTCCCCCCACCCCCTGGCAACCACTAATCTGTTTCCTGTCTCTATGAATTTGCCTATTATGGATATTTCATACAAATGGAATCATGCATTATGTGGACTTTTGTATCTGGTTTCTTTCACATAGTGTAATGTTTTCTAGGTTCATTCATGTTGTAGCACGTATCAATTCTTCATTCCTTTTTATGGACAAATAATATTCCATTGTATGTATATACCAAAAGTTGTTTATTCATCTATTCATGGATGTTTTTGTTGTTTCCAGCTTTTGGCTACAGTGAATAGTGCCACCATGAATATTTGTGGACAAGTTTTTGTTTGAGCATCTATTATTTAATTCTTTTGGGTATACACCTAGGAGTGAAATTGCTGGGTCATGTGGTATTCTATGTTTAAATTGCTGAGGGACCACCACAGTTTTCTGCAGTGGCTGCACCATTTTGCATTCCCACCAACAATGTGTGAGGGTTTCAACTTTGCCACATCTTCACCAAAGCTGTTTTGAGTACAGCCATCCTAATGGATATAAAATAGTCTCTCAGGGTAGTTTTGATTTGTATTTCCTTAATGACATTGATCATCTTTGCCTGAGCTTCTTGGCCATTTATATATCTTCTTTGGAGAAATGTCTACTCAAGTCCTTTGCCCTGATGATTTTTGAAGATAGGATTAAAAGGATGAGTACTAGAGTGGAAAGAACCATGGTTAGGGTCTGTAAAAGTTGTAAAGAATAAAACCTACTTAGGTCACCTCAGGTGGGGAGTGGTTATTGTAAGGCTATGTGAGGAAATGAGGAGACACAAGAACCAGACTCGGCAGCTATGCAGTAGGGTCTCATGGAGAGTTGGAATGCAGTTTACCATTGTTCATCTCTTCCACAGTTATTTAAGGGCTCCTGCATGGGGCCATGGTAGGCGCTGGAGCCAGAAGAAGTATGGTGGCCTGGTCTCCAGAAGTTGGTGTCCTTCCTCCCTCTTCTCCTGACTCTGTTCTATTGGTTTCTTAGCTTTTTTCTTCATCTTGCCTTTCTGTTTTTATACTCTTGTTCTTTTCCTTGTATAATACTTTCATTGCCCTCTGGATGTCTTACACTCACAAGTTTCTGGGAGAGGATCTGATTCCTTTGGTTGGTCACTGTCCTTCATGGAGTGTCTCCGGGGAAGATTCGTTGCAGCAGGCAACATTGTCTCGCAGCCTTGGGCCTCCTGTTTGTGTAGCTCCAGGTGGCCCAGTCAGATGTAGCCAGGCCAGTGACAGCTTATCTGTGAGGAACTGTCTGACCACTGTGCTTACAGAACAGTGGTGGGTGAGGCAGACACTGGGAGTGTTTCATGGACTCCTTACTGTAATGCTTCTAACTTTTTGTAACTTTACAAGGATATCTTGTTTTCGTTTTCTTGTTGCTGCTGGAATAAGCATTGGCCACACACTTAGTGGCTAAAAACAACACACATTTCTTGTCTTGCAGTTCTGGAGGGAGGAAGCCTGAAATGAATCTTACAGGGTTAAACTCAAGGTGTTGGAAGGTCTGTTTCCTTCTGGAGGCTCCAGGATAGAACCTGTTCTTTGGCTCTTCCAGCTTCTAGAGCTGCTGTGTTCCCTGGATTATGGCTGCATCACCCCAGTCTCTGCCTCCATTGTCACGTTGTCTTCTCCTCTGCCTGACCTTCCCGTGTTCCTCTTACAAGGACCCTTGGATTGCATTGCCTCTGTCTAGATAATCCAGGAGAATTTCCCTGTCACAAGATCTTTAACTTATTCACATCAGCAGAGTACCTATTGCCATGTAAGATAACACTCCCACAGTTTGGCCATTGAGAATGTAGACATCTTTGGGGGGAATTATTATTCAGTCTACCCCAGGGTCATAATAAAGAAAAACTAGACAGCTTAGACCAAGGGGGTTTTAGTCTTAAAGCATTAAGCAGAACAATTCCTAAAAGTGAATGTAATTGAAAGTTTCTGGTGTTTCTTTTAGCGTTTTATTGGCCAGACTGTGGTGTGTAAACAATGTTGTCTCCTTGATGTTAGCATTTTGGAAATGAGCCCTGAAAGGTCGAACACAAAGTAAGTATTGCTTGGCAAAATTAATGAAGTGGATTACTCACAGGAATTAAGCAGTTCTAAAAGCAATTAGGCCACCCCAGGGGTTCTTTACAGCTTGTGGATTCATTAATATTTAACAAATCATGCTGCAGGAGGCACGGTGTCTTGCTCTAGATCGGCATACAAAGGCAAGACCCTCTCTTCCTGAAGGAGCTATGCAATATTGGGTCTCAGAAATTACCATCAACTGACGGTTCATCTCTTAAGCGAATCATTTCCCATGTGATCTGCCTTTGCATCAGAAAGGCCAAGTCCTTAAGCCATGAAGAAATGGTGTCAAATTGTACAATGGCCTAAGGTGTTCGACTGGTTAGACCTTTTCTAGAGCCAACCTTTCTTGGAGAAATGGGGTGGGGTGTTAGCTGTACAAGGGAGATTGAAACACCTCATTTTTTTTTCTTTCTGTTTGTTTCAAATATTTGTCTAGGGAGTATGCAGGAAATGTGTTTTACTTGAAATGTCTTATAAGTTCAACATGTTTCTCTAGCGAAGCACTAATTTTTATCTCTGCTTATACACCACCTCACTCCCATTTCCAGGAACTGCAGGATGTCTAGCCAAATGTAATTTTTTTTTTTTTTAACATACACACACATAGACACACACACTTTCCTTTCAGATGGGTCACATTTGTCCTCACCACACCTCCACCTACGTAACCCTGAACCTGTGCATGTAGAACTATCCTTTCTGCTTAATTTAATCAGAAAATTGATTAGGGCTTGGTTTGGTCCCTAATCTGAGTCTATGAGTGCAAATGGGGCCTGGTGGTCTTGGCCTGCTAGTAGTTTGTGAACGTGTTGTTGTAAAATCAGCCTTTTTTTCTCTTTCCCTGGGCTATTTCTCTAAGCAACACAACTCACCCTTTGAGTACTCTCAACTCATCCAGAATGTCACCCTAAACTGTCTTAGCTAGTTTTTCAAAGAATATGGTATGGCAGTGTGGGTTTGTTCCAAATCTAAGTTGAAATTTCCATTCCTAGCGAATAAGTTTTTTAGTTTCTACCCTTGCTACTTTCTCTTTTCAGGGATTAAAGATATTGAGTCAAAGTCCAAGGTGCTTTCACTTTCTGTGTGATAAGCATGGATGCTAACACCCAGCCTGGGAGCAGGAGCTCAGTCTGACCCCCGCCACGCTTCCCCACCCAGCGCAGCTGATAGGAGGCAGTGGCAGCGCGATGGTATTGCCAAAAGTTTTAACAGAAATAGGCCTAGAGGGGTATCTCCAATGACTGGCTCCCTCCAGTTAACATAAGCTTCATCTTTCCCATAGTTTGGGATCCAGCCTTCAGCTCTGAAGTGTCAGAAATTTGGCGTTACCCTTGGAGCCAGCCTTGAGGGGACTGGTTCACAAACAAAACTCATGAAAGACAAATACGTAAAACCAGTCCACCAGTTCATTACTTTACCATGGGAAAAGAAGTAAGACTATTTTCCAATAAGGCAGGTTAAAGGAATGACCTTTGGAATCAGACCAGTGGTGCCGCGGAAGATGATAACAACTTCTCTAGGCGTTGGTTTAGTCAAATGGGAAACATTGTAATACCTACATGATAGGATTGTGTGCAGCATGATTGGGAGGACGCGAGTGAAGCGTTTGGTTTGCATAAAGGAGGTCACTGTTATCATGGCCATTTATATCATTTTACAATTGAGGAAAATGAGGAAGAGAGTAATCGATTACTTCCAAGTGCCAGAATCGAGCTGGAAGCGGGTTTTCTGACCCTGTATTTTGCAGGAGCTATACGGCCATGGATCGCAGCAGTTCACTTTAAACCGAGGGTTCTTTCCTTTGTCCAGAGCTGCCTGTGCTTACCCACCACACTTCTCCTCACAGCCAGCTGCAAATCTGCCTCTCGGACCTGCCTGCTCAGCACGCTGGAAGAAGTAGTTCTAGAATTTCAATCTCTTTTGAATTCTTTTGCCACTAGATATAAGTCTTCAGGCAATTTGTCTTTTTATAGACCAACATATTTTTCTTAGTTCAATATTTGGAAATGAAGTGACGTGTGGCCACTGAAGTCTAAGTTCACTGGCGCAGTTTCAGAAATCCCCACTTCTCCCTTCTTTATGGCCTTCCATTGCACCATGCTTCACAGATGTTTTTTTCTTTAGAGTATTGACTTTACAGTATTGATTTCTGTGCATATAATGCCTTTTTTTTTTTTTTTTTGCTCCTTCTGATGATTACATGCAAACAAAAACCATCATGTAGATAATCTGCTTTTCTGGGCCCACTTTCTCTTTGGAGAAATTTCATCCATTTATCTTTTTCTGTTTCTTTAGAGTCCTGTAGCTACTTCAGCTTTGATTCTCATAGGAGGTGACTGTTAGCACGTAGAAGGTGGAGGTAGAGAATAGGAGGAAGGAAACCTGGGTTAGAATTGAGGGGAGTTCTGGCTCTGCTGGACCTTGGGCAAATCATTTTCTCCCTTTAATGCCAGTTCCTTTACTTGTCAGTTAGGAATGACATTTGTTTTATCCATCTGGGAGAGATAAATGAAACACTATAGTGTTTTGGAAACTATAAAGTCAACGCAAATTATTGCAGAGTGAAGCAAGCCCGGCGTGGTTCTAGCCCACAGCTTTCAGCCATTAACAAATCAATTCTCTCTGAGAGAATAATCACGGTCTCCTTAACTCTAATGGGGTGATGCATCACTCTCCATCACAGCACTTTTGTAAGGTTCAAATGAAGGGGACTAAAGGACCTGAAAGCATTCTATAAGCTGCAAAATACCACATGAACGCAAAGGTGGCATCAGAGGACTCTGCCACTCCTTGCGCTATGTCCTCAGGCAAATTGGGCACCTGTCAGGCCTCCAATTCCTTATGCAGGGCCTTATGAAACTCTTACTCACTGTTTAGACATCTGTTTATACTGACATAGGTATATATTTTTTTCTTAATAGTAGTAATACTCCAGACTCTTAAATACCATGTAAACACCTCGTGGCATGCTTTTTTCTACTTTAATGGCATTTGTTGCTAATTGCTTCATGAAATCCTAATCCTTGCTTTATTACTTACAGAAATGATTTCCAGACAACATTCTTTGAACCTAAAATAAGTTAAAATTCCTAAAATATTGAATAAATCCTGACCAACTTCAATTTGGTTTAATTTTGCTTGCTAAAATGGGAGTAAGGCATGAATTGAAAGGGGAGGGCTAGGGCTTGAGGCTCCTGAAGACATTCTTTGAAGTATTGCTTTCAGATCAACTCTCTTTACCTAAGGCCACTCAGTAGCCCCTCTTCCTCCCCACAGCATACATTCTGCATTTGTAACCAGAGTAGACAATGATGATGTAGTATTATCCTTTGAGTCTCATCTTCTCCAGGGCAGAGGCTACATTTTCCAGTGTTCTTCTCAACCTAGTTTTTGGATAGCTTAAAAAAAAATTAGACAAGTTGTCAACGTGAAAAATCTTGAAACCTTATGTTTGTACACATATGGGATGAGAAATGTTCTAATGTGAAATAGAATAGAGGCAATTCATCTCCTTCTTGTTCCTAGGTTGAAGTTGCTCAATAAAGCTGGGGTGACCATAGGAGCAGATAGCAATTTATTTCTACAGCTGTGTGGAATGGGGCCAGCCTTCAACAGTGCAGAGAAAGAGATGCTCCAAAATTTTGGGATCATTTTAAGTTGTCTTATATCAATGCACCCACTTGTGACAATATAGTGAATGCATCCAACGGCATTCTGTAGTGCCACCTTTGGGATTTCAGCAATTTTTTATTTTTTGGTTAAATTTCGGGGAAGTTTAACAAATGGATTCTCTGAGTCATTGACTTCATCTCTCAAAGGTATGCTTAAAAATCGATGCTCTCTATCTAAACAGTTTTCAAGTCTTTGGGTTGGAACCATGCAATCAAGTGACATCTTGGGAGACATGTAGGAGCTGCACAGGCCGCTTGGTGGTGCTCGTGACAGAGAAACTCCTCCAAAGGACACAGATCTTCACAGCTGTGACATTTTAGTTCTGCTTTACTGAACAGAAAGCACTTTAGTTCCAAATTTGATCCTAAATGCAAAACTGCAGTGTGCTGTAAAACACTGAACATTCCTGCAAAAACAGATTGAGGTGGAATTTGTTCGTACTGTTCCAGAATAGTCTTCTGTCAACAGCCTCTTCTCACAAACAGAGAATCATAAATTTAATGTGTGTCTATAAGGTATCTTCACATGTCAAGTCCAAGCAAACCATAACTAGCACTCTAATGACCTTCCGTAGTTAGAGAAATGATAAAAAATTATAGAATGAAGTTCGCAGGGGAAAAGGAATATAGTCCCTTCCCCACTCAGTAACAGGATTTAGAAATCCTAGGTAACGTAGGCAGAATATCCCTCTTGTATGAGGTCTGTTTAACAAAACAAAATGAGCACAGCAGGGAAGGTTTTCTAAAAACAATTTTGCTTTTATTTATAAGTAAATCTTGGACACTAGGATTCATATATTATGTATGATGTATACATACCCAGAGGCTATTTGCTGTATTTTATCTGCCTCTATGTTGCAAAGTTAAAAAAAAAAATGTGAGCCATAAAAATGCTCCAATGACACATTTTCTATCAACTGTCTGGGAAAATATAATTTCTTTACCACATAGAAGTGAAAGTGATATTCTTTAAAAGGAAAAGCAGATAATACCCTGAATAAATGTTTTCCCAATGGCTTATAAAAAAATTCAAACTCCCTATCTATCAGGCTGACATGACATCGCTTCTATCTATTTCTCCTTCCTCATCTCTCATGACACTTCTCTTCATTCCTTGGGCTCCAGGGTCCCTGATGTGGGGGCAACCTTCCCCTTCACCCCTGAAGGTTTTCTGAAAGATCAATTCACAATAAGGCAGATTAATTAAAGAAAGAGATTTATTTACCATGCACACAGAGAGAATCACAGAGTGATTATCCAATATCCCAATGGCATCCAGAAATTTATATACCCTCATTTTAGAGGGGAGGGGGAGATGAAGATTATAGGTAATTCTATTTAGGGGCAATACATGCTTACTAGGAAGGATAAATAGATACTTGGGAGAATGAATGGATGGGTGGAAACAGATTGACTTGTAAATTACTCTCTTTGGAAATTAAATTAACCTGAGAGGCAGATATTATATTTAACATGATTTAGGCCAGGTCTGGCTGCATTCTTGATCTTCTTTCCAGTAATACATTGAGATAACGGAGAGGGGAAGGGAAGTCGTTTGTTCTTTTTGATGAGTCCGTCTGGTTTTATGCAGATAGAGGGAAAGCCCTTTGCAAGGCTTCTTGATCTCTAAGGGCCTTTAATTCAAAATACTCTTTATACAAGGAGTCATATTTTGGGTGAAATTTCTTGAGTTCCTTCATTTGCTTCCTCAAGTTCCTGCAGTTTGCCTGGCTCCTTCTGGCTGCAGGACGTAGCCTAAGAGAGGTCTTCCCTGTTGGCCTCATTATAAGTGGATCCCCTGTTATTTCCAGGCCTTTATTTGTTTTATTCACAGCATTTATCCACTCACCAAAGTTTGTGATTTTGTTGTTATTGTTTATTTACTTTTAAAAGGAATTTTGTCTTTGCTTGGGTTCAAAATGTGGCTGTACATATTATGAATTATGGACCTTGAATAATAATGTGACTTCTTTTTAGCTCAGTTTCCTCATTTATAAAGTGAGTTTAATATTTATCTCATAGGGTTGTCATGAAGCATGAACACATGAATACATGCAAAGTGCAGAGAGCACTGCCTGCCATATAGCAAAACCTCAATACATTTTAATTGCCATTAGTACTATTTTAATCAATACCTCTGGGGTGGAACATTCTTCCCTTGCTCATTACACCTTCCTCTCTTTTCCTTCCTTTGGGAAAGGCTTCCCTGGCCGTCCTCCAGAAATTCATGCTAACTCCCTAGGATTCCAGTCCCTGTCCCATTTCCCTGCTTCATCTATCTCCATAGCACTTTAAATTTATTATATTTACCTTTTAATTGATGATATCTCTTTCTCACTATAACTTAACCTCCATGAAATCAAGAAGTTTGTTTGTTTTGTTCACTGCTATATTTCAAGGGTCCAGTAGAGGCAGATATTAGGCACTCAATGAATATCTGTTGCATGAGTAAATAATTGAGATATCATTATCATCATCATCATGTCTCCATCTCTAACAAGTAAGCATCGATTGTATGTGCCTTGCTTGTGTGTATATCCCTAGCACAAATTATAGTTCCCAGCCAAGACCGCTGTGTCAATATTTGTTAGAGGAATAAATTTTAATATGTGAAAAAATGTGTTTTGTGATTTTTCAAAATCATAGACATAGGCAATCTTAGCAATTAATACATTCATGATTATCACTAATTTATTTGTGGTAATTTTGATTTTTGTGGCCAAATCAGTTTTGTAAAGGACTAGTTCGATTTTTGAAATTCTGTCACTTAAATTTTATTTTGTTACATACCCTTTCAGTCCAATTTGTATCCATAAAGAGGCATTCCCTATCTTTTTTGCACACTTGGGGTAAGAGATGACACTATGCATACAGTGATCCAATCAGATTAAGTTTACAAAGAACTTGGTGCAATGTACATACCTATGCCCTTATTTAATTTTTTCCCTTAGTTTTTCAAATCTTTCAACTGGATTCAGTCTAAGTAGTAAGTTCAGTCACTGGACATCTGTTGAACACAAGCATTTTCCTCATTTTAAGGATATCTTTATAAGTAAAGTATAATTTTCTCCATCAACATTTTAAGGGCTACCACTAGCACCAAACAGATACCATTTCCTTGTATGCTACAAAAGACTGATGGCAGAATAGAAGACCCATTCTTTGCCCCCTAGAATCTCCATGTCTATTTGGTGGGAGTTCAGACCCCTGAACAAAGAGAGTTCAACATGGTGAGCAGAACACTTAAGGGGCTAAAGAGTTGAAAGAGGAAGTACATGCTGGATGGTTCAGAGAAGGAAGCAGTCTACCAATTCTACTGATCACAGTTTGCCATCCTCAAACATGGTTGCCAACATCTGGTGTTTGTATTTTGCTGTCTGACTCCACAAGTTCCAGAACTTCTTTTACAAATGAGGTACAGGCTTTCCTCAGAGATATTGCAGGTTTGGTTTCAGACCACTGCAATAAAGAAATGTCACAATAAAATGAGTCACACAATTTTTGTTTTCCCAGTACATATAAAAGTTATATTTACACTGTACTGCAGTTTATTAAGTGTGCATTATGTCTAAAAAAAACTGTGTATAAACCTTAATTTAAAAATACTTTATTGCTAAAAATGTTAATGATCATCTGAGCCTTTAGTGAATCATAATCTTTTTGCTGGGGGAGGTCCTCCCCTCAAGGTTGATGGCTGCTGGTTGTTCAGGATGGTGGTTGCTGAAGGCTGGGGTGACTGTGGCAATTTCTTAAAATAAGACAACAATGAAGTTTGTCACATTGATGGACTCTTCCTTTCATGAAAGAGTGCTCTGTAGCATGCAATGCTATTTGATAGCATTGGACTCACGGTAGAACTTCTTTCAAAATTGGAGTCATTCTTCTCAAACCTGGCTGTTGCTTTATCAACTAAGTTTATGTAATATTCTAAAGCCTTTGTTGTCATTTCAACAATGTTCACAGAATCTTCATTGGGAATAGATTCCATCTCAAGAAACCACTTTCTTTTCTCATCCATAAAAAGCAAATCCTCATCTGTTCAAGTTTTATTGTCAGACTGCAGCAACTCAGTCACATATTCAGGCTCCACTTCTAATCCTAGTTCTGTTGCTATTTCCACATTTGCAGTGACTTCCTCCACTGGAGTCTTGAACCTCTCAAAGTCATCCATGAGGGTTGGAATCAACTTCTTCCAAACTCCTGTTAATGTTGATATTTTGACCTCCTCCCATGAATCACAAGTGTTCTTAATGACATCTAGAAGGGTGAATCCTTTTCAGAAGTTTTTCAATTTACTTTGACAGATCCATGAGAGGAATCACTATCTATAGCAGTGATATTTTTTAAGCCTTACAAAATGTATTTCTTAAATCAGACTTGAAACTTGAAATTACTCCTTGATCCCTGGGCTGCAGAATGGATGTTGTGTTAGCAGGCATGAGAACACATTAATCTCCTTGTACATCTCCATCAGAGCTCTTGGGTGACCAAGTGCATTGTTAATCATCAGTAATAGTTTGAAACGAATCTTTTATTCCGAGCAGGAGGTCTCATCAGTGGGTTTAAAATATTCAGTAAACCATGCTGTAAACAGATACGCTAACATTCAGGCTTTGTTGTACCATTTAGAGAGCATAGGCAGAGTAGATTTAGCATAATTCTTAAGGGCCTTAGGATTTTCAGAACAGTAAATGAGCATTGGCTTCAACTTAAGTTCACTAGCTGGATTAGCCCTCTAACAAGAGAGTCAGCCTATCCTTTGAAACTTTCAAGCCAGGCATTGACTACTCCTCTCTAGCTATGAAACTCCTAGATGGCATTTTCTTCTAATAGAAGGCTGTTTTGCCTACAAATCTGTTGTTTAGTGTAGCCACCTTCATCATTAACTTAGCTAGATCTTCTGGATAACTTGCTGCCACTTCTCCATCAGCACATGCTGCTTCGCCTTGCACTTTTATGTTATGGAGACGGCTTCTTTCCTTCAACCTCATGAACCAACCTCTGCCAGCTTCCAACTTTTCTGCAGCTTCCTCACCTCTCTCAGCCTTCATAGAATTCAACAGAGTTAGGGTCTTGCTCTGGATTAGGCTCTGGCTTAAGGAAATGTTGAGGCTGGTTTGAACTTCTGACCACTAAAACTTTCTCTATATCAACAATAAGGCTGTTTCACTTTCTTATTATTTGTGTGTTTACTGGGTAGCACTTTTAATTTCCTTCAAGAACTTTTCCTTTGCATTGAAAACTTGGCTAGCTGTTTGGCATAAGAGGACTAGCTTTTGGCTTATCTAGGCTTTCATCATTCCTTCTTCACTAAGCTTCATCATTTCTAGCTTTATATTAAAAGTGAGAGACACGAGACTCTTCCTTTCACTTGAACACTTAGAGGCTATTGTAGGGTTATTAGCTGGCCTAATTTCAATATTGTTGTGTCTCAGGAAATAGGGAGGCCAACGAGGGAGAGAGGTGGGGGAACGGCTTGTCGGTAGAGCAGAGAACACACACATTTATCGATTAAGTTTGCCATTTTACATGGGTGCAGTTCGTGGTGCCCCAAAATAACTACAATAGTAACATCAAAGATTACAGATCACAGATCATCATAAAAGATATAATAATAATGAAAAAGCTTGAAATATTGTGAGAATTACCAAAATGTGACACAGAGACACAAAATGAGCATATGCTGCTGAAAAAATTGTGCTGATAGACTTGTTCAATTCAAGGTTGCCATAAACTTCAAATTTGTTAAAAAAACAAAGCAAAACAAATCATAGTATTTACAAAGCACAATGAACTGAAGAGCCATAAAACGAGTTATGCCGGTAATATTACTTTTCTAACCTACTCTTTAAATCCTTTGAAGAATTAATGCTTTTACAACCTTTGCTGCTCATGACATTTTGATTAACTAGGCTAGTTTGAGATGTTATTTCTGATATTGCTATCCTCTCTTTCCCAGCATGGTGTCTTTGATTCTCACTGTTAGACATAGCTGATGGTGTCATAGAAACTTTCCAGTGATTTCTTATTACCCAGCTCTTCTTCACTTTCACTCCAAGCCCTCTTTGTAGTTCTAAATATGCATTTACTTCTGCTTTTCTTATTGGACTATTTTATTCCAAATCTCATCCTGTATTTTTTCCTAAAGGCCTTGATATAATTGGCATAACTCATTTTACTCTTCCTAGAAAGAAACATCACAGGGAAACAATTCAACCATTTTTCCATTAAACCCTGGAACTGTCAGGTTTCAGTGTGAAATTGTTGGTTCTTAGCCTACTCATGGCCAAAGGATGACCAGACACACCAAAGTTAGGCAAGCATGAAAATGAAGTTTATTGAGGAGAGGAAGATAGGATGGATTATAGAGCAAGGTATAGGTTTACAGAGCATGATACATATGCCACAGATGATGACCAGACCCATTGTCGCAGCAAAGGGAGAGCAAAAGGAAGGCAGCAGAAAGGGACAGGCTATGGTCTGCATCTTGTTCTGTAGTGCCCGGATGGGTACCTCCCTAGTGGCTCAGACGTCACCATGGAACCACTTTGATTGGACAGTTGGGAGTCACATGACCTGAGCCTTACTACACATGCGAGTTGTTCTAGTTCACTTTCCTCACTCTATGGTACCTATGCTGCTTGGCCCGTGCAGAGTGCTCTGCATTCTTTTGCACCTGGCGTGCTAAGTTATGATTGGCACATTCTTAGGGTTTTTCCTCCTCCCCCAGGTGTGGAGAGAATTAGGGTGGGGCAATTGCACCAAGGCAAAGCGCCCACTTTCATCCCTGGGACACTCAGAATCCCTATCTTCCTAACATAACTATTAAGAAAGACAAAATTGACACCCTCATGGAAGTGGAAGCATGAAGAAGAAGGAGAAAAGATTTTGGAGTTTATTCTACCAAAAAAAAAAAAAAATCTTCAATTCATTTAGAAATCTCAGTTTTAATAATCTTTGCTTTCTGGTTATGACCTTATTTTCCAGATGCTTTATATTTGCCATACATAGGATTTAGACTTAAAAAAAAAAAAACTATTCAGTGATAGGAAAGAAGCAAACAAATTAAAATATTTTCTAAAATTTACTTAACATGTATATTTAAGATTTAAATAATAGTTTTAGATATAAGTTGAGATAGCAAATGCTCTAGTTTTCTTCTTTAGTTGAGTATACCTTTTTAGCAAGAGAAATGGTAAGCATTTCTGGGTTTATAAGTTGGTTATGATTATAAATGCTTGACACACAAGTATATAATTTCTTTTTTATTTAAGTACCACCACTCAGTACAGAGTGCTTTGAGCGGTTTAGGCACATTTCCTTTTATAGAGAGCTTTGCTGCTGGTATTCTTCCCATCTGCCTCACTTTTACTGGTGGAAGGGTATTTTCTTACATGATTACTGGGCTGAACTGATTAAACACCCTGAAAGCAAGAGGACTGCCATTGTTATCAGCTTGTGAAGACTGTCCAATGGGACCATGATCTGCCCTGAGGGAGGAGGCTGGCAGCACAGGATCTGCTGTGGGTTAATTTTTGCCCTATAACTTTTTATTTATTTCTGCCAAATTATAATATCTTATAAACAGGAATAAAAAATAAAGAATTTATTTCTTCTTGACTTGTCTCAGGAGGAAGGTGGCTTGTATTTCTCAAAGAGCACAGGATGAGTTTATTTCTCTCTAAGCCCAAATATAAAAACAATAAAGAGACATGGCTTCTACCATAGATGAACAACAGAAACAACTGTAAATAAAATCCTCACTGGATTAAAGCCTTGTAAAGCCATACTAATTAGTTTTCTTAAAATTAACTGAAAGTGAGGATGGTGAGACCAAATGAGAAATGACTTCGCAGTACTAGGAGTAATGGGGCTTTTTATATCCTTTTTGCTGTCCTCATGTTGGTTTCTGTTGGTTCTCAACTTCAAGTGCCATTGTGACGGGATTGGACCAAGTATCCCAACCACATCCTCATAGTCTCAAGTGTTTTTGCTTTGCTCCTGACAACCGTAAAATGGAACAACAACAACAAAAATGCCTGACATAGTTTACATTAGGGCTCTTGTAAGTTTTCATCTGAGCCAGAAAACAATTGTCAAACCATGGGACATTTTTATGGTGCCATTTTTCTCAGGTGAAAAATCAAAAGGGCAAACAGCAGCTCTTTCAGATGTTGTGGGACAGAGCATGGAAATGACTGCACTTTTTAGCCACTGCACCTTAAAACACCTCCACCTCTGCTGGATGCATATTTCCTCCTGTCTTAGTGGTTGTGGGTTTGGGGCCAGCAGAGCCACTTCCTCTGCTCCCCTGCCTCTGCCCACACCCTTTTAATTCCTTCCCAGCTGCTTCCCTTTTTGCTATCCAGCTTCCTCTTTCTTCTGGCTTCTCTCCCCAAGTGTAAGTCCTCCCTTCCCCCACCCATAATGGGTGTGACTGTACGCTGACAACCTACTCATACTTTATTAACATTTGAAAATATTAGTTTTCTTTCATCAGAATCCATACCCATTAACGAGGGAGTCCACTGCTTTCAAGAGAACACTTAAGTTATAAAGCTGTTGTTGGCATACTAAAATGCCCTGTCACTTACATTAGATTCTACCTTAAAATAACCTATCACTTTTGCTGAAGACTTTCTGGAGCATGGGTGGTAATAGGATGCACCACACACTTGGCTGTGAAGGTGGTGCTGTGTGTTGTTTATGCATATTTACATGTCAACAGTCATAAGTCTTCATCAAAACAAACCTCTGTTCTGCCCTTTAAGGAAGAAAATCAACATTCCCATCTAAATAAAAAATGCAGATGTTTACTGTCCTTTGGAGTATTTTCTTACCCTTGTGTATGGCTAATTAATTCTCCTTATGGATGTACACTTGCTGTCTTTACCCATTCCCCTTCTAGAAAATGTTAGTAAGATGTGTGAGGAGTGCAGGAAACTTCACCCCAAAATATAGCTCCCTGGTATAATGAATATTTGAATTAAAGGCTCTTAGAGATCAGCAGATGCTAGAAGAGACTTTTCCCAATCTACATAAAGACCAAACCCAACCACCAAGGAGAACAGTGCCCTCCTCCCATCCTCTCTCTCCCAGAGGACAGGACGTTATTCTCTGCAGTTCCTTTATCTGCCTAAAGTCCAGACCTATCACGGAAGAAAACAATTACCTCTGATCCCCTCCCTGAGTTTTCATTAACCAAACCCAACCCGTATCACAGAAGACTAAAGTCTGTCAACAAACCTGGATAAGCTTTTGTCACAAACCTCTCTGCAGGCCCAACAGACTTTGTTCCAGACCATTGTATATTATTCAAACCCATTGAATTTCCCTAAAAATTGTTTATTATCCCCCTAATATGATCCACACTTCCTCATCTCGTTTTCCCCCAAGAAGTAGAGTATATGAACACTTGTACCCCATTGGGATATTGGACAATCACTCTTATTCTCCAATGCACACCGTAGTAATAAATTTGTAGGCCTTTTCTCTTATTATTTTTTTATTTTTGGGATAGAGTCTTGCTCTTTTGCCCTGGGTAGAGTGCAGTGGCGTCATTGTAGCTCACTGCAACCTCAAACTCCTGGACTCAAGCCATCCTACTGCCTCAGCCTCCTAAGTAGCTTGGACTACAGGTGCATCCCAGGAAGCCTGGCTAATTTTTCTATTTTTAGTAGAGACGGGGTCTCACTCTTGCTCAGGCTGGTCTTGAACTCCTGAGCTCAAGCAATCCTCCCACCTTGGCCTCCCAGAGTGCTAGGATTACAGACGTGAACCACCATGCCTGGCCGCTGTTCTCTAAATTTCCCTTTTTGTGAGTTGATTTTTCAGCAAACCCTCTAAGGGTGAAGGGGAAGCTTTGCCTTCACCCCCTACAATGCTAATCCACCTGGCAAGCAGGGAAGAATGGATTTTACTTTTTTTTTTTTTTTTTTTTGGTAGTTTATCCTAAGGTAAAATGGAAACAGTGGCTTCCTAATTAAGAAATTGCCAATGGTAGTGTGAAATTGCCAAAACTTTTTCCCATTCTTTTTCAGACTTATCCTTGACAACACTTGTACCCAACACTTACTTCATCCCATGGGCTTCTTCAAGCTTACACCTCACACTGGCAACTCCACTCAAGGGGCCTAAGGGCACGCAGTCCGCCAAGGTGTGTAGCTGTCACTGACACTCCCTCTGCCTTTGACAATAAAATGCAGGCCCTTCCTCCCAATGTCCTCTCTCCCAACACATGGGTTGTTCAAGGCATTTGTTTTGCATCTCCCACAGTACTTAATTATGTACAAAGACTCAAGAAGCAATGTGTCACCATGGAGATCATATTAAAATACAGATGCCTGGGAGGCCCATTTTTAATAGGTTGGGTTTGGAGCAAAGCCCAGAAGACTACTTTATGTACCAAATACCCCTGAGTGTTTGACTCACCGACCACACTTTGTGAAGCCTTGAGTTAATGGGGAAAAAAAAATATTAAAAAATAGAAAAATCCATTAGATTTCCCAGGGACTAAAGAGTAAGCAAAACAATGAAGACATACATTTAGGACGAAAATGTAATATGGAGATGTCTTGTATATGTAAATGCTTATAAACATCAAATAATAAATTTATATTCTAAGTTACAACAATTCCAAACAATACCATGGAACTGATGCATGCCATTGGAAGTACTCACAACATGGTCAAAATCAGGAGCAGTGCCCCCATCCCCCGGCTGGCTCTGGTTTTTATAACTTCCTCATAAAGTTCAGCTTTGCAAGGCTGCAGTGATGTAAATGTTACCTGTGCCAAGATTCTGATTCTCCCAGGTTCCAGGGTCATGCCAGCAGGTAAGCACATGTTTAGGCCACACTTACCTGTGCTACAGTGTTTTGAGAGGCAGGAAGCAGGAAGAAAATGCTCTTGTTAGATAGATAAAGATAAGAGGATGAAGAATTACTCACATGCAGGCAATGAAACAATCAAAGAATATATGGCAATTGAACGAGGCTAAGCATAGAGAAAAGGTGATACTTTTCTTTTTTTTCTACCGAGGATGTCTGATGTTACTTCAGGCTCTCTTGCTATGGTTTTTTACATCCTCTATATTTTGCCTATAGGTGCATTGTAAAAACTGGAAACAAGTTTACTTATGTTATCTTTAGTGGGAGATTTTTGCTTACTGGTACCACATGTCCACTACTGTCTGCTTCCTGCATTTCCTACCTTCCTCTCTCTCCTGTCATTGTGTTCACAGAATGCAGAAAAAAAAAAAAAAAGTTTCTGTTTCTAAAATATAAGATTCCCAAGGTGGGTACCTCTGCCCTAGATTAAAACCCTCCCTATCCTGGTATGTGAAGGCCTTCCTCATCCACACATTTACTACCTGAGGGCCAAGCAAAGCCAGCCAGCCACAAGTCCTGCTCAGGTACATAGATTGCTACACAAAGAAAAGAGTTAAGGATAAAATATAAATGCATATATTTGTACACCCAAGTGAAGGAGGTTAACATCTATCAGGCAGAGGAAACCTACCAGCTACTGAGACAATATTATACAACCCAGGCCCTCATGATCAACTTGGAACACATCCAAGATATGTGAAGAAAACTGAAAACATGAAAGAGAAAAACCAAGTAAAAGAAATAGAGTCAATTCCAATAGAAATGGAGATAATTCAGGAAACAGAGGAAAATATAACCCCACCCTCAAAAAAAAAAATCAAGAACCTATGAGAAATTAGAGAACAGGAACAAACTTTCAGACATTAAACATGTCTTTAGTAAAGTAAAATCTTCCACAGAAAAGTTTGAAGATAACACTGAGGAAATTGCCTAGAAACTAAAGCAACAACAAAAGTATAGGAAGCTTGAAAGAAAAGATCAAACAGAGAAGTCAATTTAAGAGTTACAACACAGGGCATCTAGAAATGGAAAACAAAGGAAAGTGGGGGCTGGGGTGGAAAGTTTCAGAGCAATATGAGAAAGGAATTTCCCACAGCTGAAGACAGAGAACTGAGGCTTCAGAGTGGAAGGACTACAGCTAGCAAGAGGAAATAAAGAAGAGACACACCTGGATTCACATGGGTGCAATTTCCTGCACTAAGGAGAAAGAGAAGGTTTTACATGTTTCTAGAGAGTCAGGGGGAAATGCTACCCATATATTAGGAACAACCAGAACTGCATAGGAATCTTGGTCACCAGAAAACAACAGATCAATGCCATAAAGGGTCTAAGGAAAAAATGATTTGAACCTAGAATTTTATACTCAAACTACTGACAAAGTGAGAAAGCAAACTAAAATGACACAGAAACACAGGGTCTTAGAAAGTGAAGCTTTCATGTACCTTTATTTGGAAGAATTTACTTAAAGATATGTGCTAAGAAAAAAAGAAAAGAAAGAGAAGAAAGAAAGAAAAAAGGAAAGAAAGATGAATTCAAAGAATACAATAAACAGTGGCACTATTCCAGGAGTTGGGTTTGCATTAATCCTAATATTAAAAGTTGTATTAGGAGATCTAAAAAATGATAGTTCCAAAGATTAGGTTGGATCATTTTAAAGAAGAAAATTGAATGGGATATGATTAAGATGCTAGATGATTAAAGACATGGTGACAAAAGCAAATGTTAGGTTTTCCTCAACAAGAAAATAGAAAGTTCAATTCCATGAAAAAGCTGTGGCTCAAGTGCAAAGCAACCATGAACAGAGCATGACTTTGAGCAAGTGACACAGGGCAAGAGAATGCTTTCTTTTGCGTGGCATAAGGTAATGCCATTGGACTTTTAGCACATTACTTGCCTCTTCTGTGAATGAAATATTCATGAGCGTGTATCATTCAGGTTTCAACGTGGAAAAAACACTGAAAAGTCTTTTTTTTTTTTTTTTTGAGACAGAGTCTCACTCTGTCGCCCTGGCTAGAGTGAGTGCCGTGGCGTCAGCCTAGCTCATAGCAACCTCAAACTCCTGGGCTTAAGTGATCCTCCTGCCTCAGCCTCCTGAGTAGCTGGGACTACAGGCATGCACCACCATGCCCGGCTAATTTTATCTATATATAATTTTAGTTGGCCGGATAATTTCTTTCTATTTTTAGTAGAGAGGGGGGTCTCCCTCTTGCTCAGGCTAGTCTTGAACTCCTGACCTCAAGCAATCCTCCCACCTCTGCCTCCCAGAGTGCTAGGATTACAGGCATGAGCCACCACACCTGGCCTGAAAAGTCTTTTAAGGAGAATGGATCTTAAGATAGGGGACAAAGTGCTTACATGATCATTGAAAGGGCTGAAGGGTGAAAATTAAGACACCACTGGTAGAAACTTTGGTCTCATCTTTACAAGTTGGACCTAGAGGTTTGGAAGCTGCATCTACCCTAGAGGGAAGAAAGCTGCAGGAAATCATCACAGAAGTCACAAGGCACCCTGCTGGCCCCAGGGCAGGGGGACACAGTATCCAGCTGGCTGCTGCAAACACTCACGTGACTGCAGGCCAGGGTGCCAGCCACCGCCATCTCTGCCAGAATAGAACCACCTTCTCCTCCCGTCTGGTTTCCAACATTTCTTAAAGTGCATCTCATTGGATGATTCTTAAATTGATTCTAGAGCCCTGTAGCTACAATATTATAATCAACACTTTAGTGACTGGAACACTTTCATTTTGTGAGAGAAATACACTGAGCTATCAAGGGAGGAAATATTTTGCTTAATACAGAAAAATGTGCAAAACATGCAGATTTTAGGATAGTAGGTCAACTTACAAATAGCAAAACCAAGTACAGTACAGTAATAGGAACACCATTTTGGATGGTTCCAGAAGTGATTCAGGAAATTGGGTACAACTGTGTGGCAGACATCTGGTTGCTGGTAGTAACTGCCATAGAAATGGCTGAAGGAAAGCCCCTGTATGCCTTGGTGAGGAAAGTCAGGGAAATGTGGTTTGAGGTATCCCACCCCTGCAACAGTAAGCAGAACTTAGAACTGATTGGGGGTATATGTGGATTACCAGTAAGCAAAATCCCCCACTAAAGATAACGTAAGTCAACTTGTTTCCAGTTTTTACAATGTACCTATAGGCAAAATATGGAAGGTGTAAAAAAAAAATAGCTACAGCATAGAATATAAATATTAACAATGTTTAAAGTAAATGCAATAGCAGAATATTTAAATATACTATTAGCAGATACAAATGTAACTAATGAACTAAGACAAAAACAACAAAAGAGAACATTTTTGTTTCTTAGAGCAGAAGCAAATAGATAACATCTTAAGTACTTAAATCAAGAAATTGTGCCATAAGCTTATTATTTTGAGTAGAAGAGGGAACCACCACAAGAAATAAAAACAGAAACAGTTAGAAGTAGGAAGTGGTATCTGAGAGTGGGTGGGTAGAGATTGGGCTCAAAATTATTGCTTTTAATTTTAAGATCCTTTTATAATCCTTAATTTTTATTCTGTTTTTTTTTTTTTACCATGTATACATATTGTTTTAATTAAAAATGGAAATTTGAAAAGGCCAGTCTTTCATTTTATTATTATATAATCCTCAAATAAAGATACTGCTCAAAATTTAAAAAAATTCAAGATGATTTACCCTTTTAATGATATTCATATTCTGATGGATTATTGAAATTATTTTGCTCTATTTGGAGCCAAGTTCTTAGGATTTTGTTTTTCATTAGTATTGAAAATGATTCCAATCAGTTGCTTTATCTACCTTTTGCACCACTCTGTGTGGCTCTTCACCTGCTGCAGGTGAGTCACTGACAGGGATGTGCTGTTGCTGAGCTCTTCTCCTGTCCTTTGTTTTCAGGAAGACATGCATGAATAGGACTCACACTTGTATTTCAAACAAAACAGGTAGCACCAAGATTCCAACATGCCCAATTATATCAGATATCTGAAGGTATCTGGGGAAGGGAGTTTAACAGGAAATCGTTAGTTGAAATATTTGTACCTGAATTTTTTTATAGCCAGCATGTATTAATTTATAAAAATAGTTAACAAATAATAATGCAGAAAAAAATAACAAGAGGAATGCATGTGCCCAAATCTGTGCTAATGTGATGTACTTAATTTCATTTTCCTTTTAAATAAGACAAGTTTTGTCAATTTCTTCCTTCTCTGTTCCTTACCAAATAAAGCTACCGGGATCCATAAAAACCAAGCTAAATAGAAAAGAATCAGTTATCTTTCTCAAAATATACAACAAAGAAGAGTTCCAAGTTCAAATAAGTTTAAGAAATGCTGGTTAAACATACCTATCAATAAATAGGCTTCTTTATTGCAGGCTTTCTCAGGAGTCAAATCTAACCTGCACTGTGAATATCTAAGACAAAACCCGTGTCATTCCCAATCCTTATGTCACCAAGAATCTCATAGGACTAAGACTCTGAAATATATTTTAGAAATTTGTGAGTTTAAATTGAGCAATAATGAGAAAAAAGTAGAATGGATAAAGAAGGGTCTCATAACATTTAGTCAGAGAAGGTGGTATTTTAAGGAAATAACTGAAGAAGAAAAAGTAGGTTTTAGTTAAACCGGATTTAGTTATATTGTGCAGGAAGGATTCAAGATGCAGGGGTGGGGGGGGAGGCAATCAACCCTGTGATAAGAAGACCACTGTAGCTATCCCTGGTGAGGTGCTAAGACCTGGTATATTTCAGTGCAATAGGTATGAGCCATGTTGCACAGAAAACATAACAGGGCATGAAGACTATGAATTTGAGAAGAACAGTAGAGGGAGTGTTGAGGGTTTCACAACTTTGGGAACAGTGCCAGAGCACCCGCATGATCAGAAGAGAAGAGCAGCTACACAAGCAACACTAATTCACAGGCAGATGTTTATTTTTTAAGACAAAAGTAATCTAATCCTGAAAGTATCTGATTTTGAATTACGTATAATGGAAACACTTCCCTTACTGTAAGATATCACCTATTATATTATTTTGGCTGAAATTTACATATAATTCACAAAAGGAAAACCATACATTCTCATTAAAAAGCTTTAATTAAAATGTTAAATGAAATATGCATGTAATACCTATGTTTTAGGCATATACAGAAACATGTAAATATATACATTTTGTGCACGAAAGTTTACTTCTGACCTTTGAATAAAAAAAAGGGAACAAACATTATTTTTACAGTATGTTAAACCTAACATATTTTTCCTAATTATATGGGGGAAAGTAATACCTACTCTGGCCAGCTGAATTTCAGTTTACACTACTCTAAGCCTTATGGAAATTTATAATCATGCTTTATTTAGAAATCTGTTTATATTGACACATGTATTTTCTTTCTCAACAATAGCAATACTGCAGGCCCTTATAATGCAAGTACTTTATGTCATATTTTTTTTAATCAATTTTGATATGTTTTTGTTTTTAATTGCTTCATGAAATCTTAATCCATTAGTTATTACCTATAAAAATGATGGCCAGACAGCTCCTTGATATGTAGAAAATAAACTACTGTACTACATAAAGACCTTATATAACAATTTACTTTATCTGGAAAAATTATTTTGTAAGATATTCTAAGATTCTTGGGAAATAGTTCATTCTCTTGATCGATCTATCTATCAACATCATCATTTTTTTTAGCATACTGACAGTTTAGGACAGATTCTAGAGTGACTCAAAACATGTGATTCAGTTAACTGAATGCAATTTTGGAAATCAACTTTCCAAGTCAAAATTTTTTGATTCTTAAAATAAAGAGTAGCCATTTGTAGTAACACTAATTATTCTAGAGCTGCTTTCCTTGAGCACTGATTTCAGGAACAGGAATGTTCCTTTAACATTGAAGAACTGTAACACTGTAGTTGGACTTTAAGCAAATACATCTACAACATTAATAAGAGATAGCAAAGAAGTGTTATCTTTTAGACAAGCACACCCTGATGTTATCCAGTCTAGACAGGACTTCCTTTTAGTTAATTGGAAGCTTTGTGACAGGAACTCAGGGGCAAGCCCTGGGAAAGAAAGAATAAGAACACATAATAGAAATATGAAAGTAAGAGCCTCATCACAATATGTAGTAATAGCTTTGTTCTCTTCTCAGTAGCAGCTTTTTTATCTGACAAATTCCTCACAGAATAGAGAGCTTTCTTTAATATTTGGAGCACAATTTTAACGAAAAGACCTAGGCTAGACTAGGCTAATACTAGATTATTTCAGCAGATGAGGCTGCATTGGTGGCTCTATATTGTGTCAGCAATAGGTATTGGAAACATGCTTGTAACACGTTTTGATGTTAGACACACAAGTTTACCAACGAAGACTTTGAGTCCTTGAATGTCCTAGTCATGCTTAAGTTTCTATTGGAAACACATATGACTTTTTACTGAATTTCCCCTACAGTAATTGTAGATAAGATTACTATAGGGGGAGAATTGGTTTAGTATGCCTTAATCTTATTTTAGCATATCGTTTCAAGTTTTATTCTTAAAAAAAAGACATTTTCCAGGAGTGCTAAAAGCTTTTCTGCATTTTCTTTTAATGATTCCTTTACCTTTTGTTATTTTTTATTTCACAAGAATTCCATGATATTTTGGTGGCTATCATAGAAAATATAGAACAATCAAATAAATGAGAAGAGAACATAAAACTTAAACTATTATTATTACTATCCAGGTGGAAAAGTCAATATTTTAATCTTTTGGTGTCTTAATGCCTGAGTTTTATTTATTTCTAAATAAACTCACATGGCAGGATAGTTTGGTAATTATTTTCTGCTTTATTCTCTGCCATAGGAATCTGGAAAATATGTAAAGAACTATCTCCTGTGCATCTTATGAAAGTAGCCAAATGTTGTGCTCCGAGATTCTTTTTTTGTGACTTTTGTGTTGTCTAACCAAAAGTAAAAGTTGCCAGGTACTCAGATCATCTTCACCGATGCTTCTGTTTTTTGGAAAAATCTAGGCTGAGAAAGACAGAAGCAAGCAAACTTTCAGAAGAAAAATATTCCTTATAGTTTTTTTTTTTTTTCTTGGGATGCAGCATGGGTTATAGGGCAGATTATGAAGGATGGTGATCCTGGAGATTGCCAAGCCAAGAGCCATGGCCTCGGGAGATCAATGAAGAATCCCCAGGTGACAGATTTGTAAGGAAGTGGTAGCGTTAGGAGCATTTTAGTGAGTGCCCAGGGGAACCTGGGCAGTGAGTGTGTCTACTGTGGACTGAGGAGAGAGGCCTCTCTCCAGATGTTCTAAGTTGTGTTAAACACTTGTGATCCTTCCAAAATACTCCCGTGGGAGGTTCCCTCCCCAACCATATATGATTTCAAATTTCTGGACAGCCAAATAGATGAGATTTAGGGCAGATTTGTCTATTTTATATAGACAAAGATGACCAACGTGGCCTTAATGTTCTCCTCAGTTTGACTAAACTTTCTTTTAGACAACTTGCAAATTGTAAATTCCTGCTCTTTGGAGATGGAAATCTTCTACAATCTAGGAATGTCTTTCTCTGGGACCTAGAACCCATCTCTCTGTAATGTAATCATCAGGAAAGATAAGGCCCCTCTCTCCTGGTCTCTATGGGAAGATAGAGATAACTTTGATAACCACCAATTAACAAACACAGAGGCCTGATCACATGACCAGCCTTCCCTCCAACTTCCTCTAGCTCACCCTAGGCCTTAAAAACTCTCCTGAGTTGAGTTTCATCTCTCTTTCCTGTTGAAATAGTCTGGACCCCTAGTGCAATAGGCTTTTGAAGTCTTCCTTGTCATTTTGAACAAGCATCTGGTGCAATTTTTCTCTTTAATAACAAAACGAGACATTACTATTATACATTATTACTATATTCAGAATATTACAGAATATAATCTCCCCCCACCACCCTTCTTCATTGCTCCCTCTGGATAATTTACTGAAACATCAGTTCTAGCTTTGTTTTCCTGCTGTAAGAAACATGAAAGATTATTCCCTTCCTTACATCTGGAGGAACAGCCAGGTCTTTGTTCCAGGCTTCTCTTGCCTGAAGTGAACTATTTTCAGTGTTTCTGAAGCCTTCCTGATACTGTTCCCTACCAAGGCTTTTGGGTAGGGATTCTGGGAAACTTTGAGAAAGAAGGCAAAAATAGCCAGCGTTGGGCTGGGAAAAGTCTGTTGCTGAGGGAAAGGGCCTGATAGGCCAGGAACTTGAACGGGGTTCTGGGTTTTGGGTGTGAAAGCCACAGAGAAGAGTCCCACACTCAGGTCTGGCAGAAAAGGAATGAAGCTATTGACTTTTGAGTTGAGGGTTTGGCCTACAGGTGGGGTAGATAGATTATCAGAGGCCCCTTTCCTACTTTTCTTTCCTCTATTTTATTATCCCATTTTGTTGCATAGAAAAAAAATTTACATAAAATATCTCATTTCTCCCATCCAAGTACTAATCAGGCCCAACTCTGCTTAGCTTCCGTGATCAAACAAGACTGGGCACATTCAAGGTGGTATGGCCATAGATAAAATATCTCATTTCTCTAAATATACAGGACACAATTTTTTTAAAGACCCATGCTGTATTGCAACTAGGTTACTAATTCAGACTAATGATCAAAAATACAAAAGTTAAGTTATGAGATAACTTAATACATCCATCAGAATGGTAATAATTATTATTTATGAGAATATATTGAAATCACGACATGTTTGTGAATGTCTAGTGGAAAAACCTGACTCCTTGTTAATGTCAAGCAAGTTACTTAGGCTCCCTAAATCCCCCCTTCCTTAACTGTGAAATGGGAAAAAATGTGGTGTGTACTCCCATAGTGGTTTTGTTTTATTATTATTAAATGAGATCCAAATAAAACAATAAAATAGTGCCTATACAGAAACATTAACCAATAGCTCTAATCATATTACTTTAAATTATTTTAATCTTCAAGCAAAAGTGATGAGAAAAGTCTGCATCCAAAATAGATGTGTGTATCTAAGTGAACTTGGTAAGTCTCAACCTCTCTGAGGCTTAGTTTTGGTTATCTATAAATAATGCTATATACATTTGCATCTCTCATATGGTAATGGTTGTTCTTTTAAATAATAACCAAGTAAGATAATATATGTGAGGAACAATTTTCCAAGGGGATGATGTTATTATTGTCATTGCCATTCTTCACCATTTCACTGCTTATTAAAACCTCCATTTAAAAATGGAAAAGGACAAGAAAATAGACAGTTCCAAAAAATTAATTGAGAAGAGAGAGGTAAATTCATAAATTCTTTGTAATAGATCTAATCTGACATAGATTAAGACTATTTTGCCAATATAAAAAAGTGAATGAAATACTTTTGAAAAGAAAAAATTAAATTGCCTGAATTGTTTCAGTAAGAAATAAATAAACCTAAAGGGACCTGTATTTATGGAATAAGAATGAAAGAAGTATATATAAGAGGACTTCTGCTAAATCTTTAAGAAATAGATAATTCACAAGCTACTTAAGCTGTTCCAGAGCAGGAAAAAAAGTCAATGTCACCGATTTTATCAAAATTTATGATAAATTTTATCAAATAATATGATATCAAATATCATATTATACAAATGATATATTGTATAATATATCATTATACAAAAATATAATTATCAATACCTAATAAAAAGTACATCCACTTTATTTCCCCTCTGCAAAGAAAATCACAGACCACTTTTTCTTATTAATAACTTATAAAAAAATTCTTAATAAAATGATAGCAAACTGAAGTCCTCCGTAAATTAACATGATGATTGATTCAATCCGAGATCTTGGTTGCAACAACAGAATTCACTCTCACTTTAGCAGAAATGAAATTACTAAATGCAGGTCAGAGGAACTTACCAGGCTGAAGCTCTGTAACTGGGGCTGATGCCTGCACCCTGCCATGGGGTTGCTCCAGGGAAGATTCCGGGGCTCTGCTGCGGGGCACGGACTCTAGGGTTATGCTGTTAATGTGGTGGATGTGAAAGCCCTGCTGCTTTCAAAAACTGGTCTTCCCGGCAACTACACTTGCCAGATTGGAGTTTATGCAGTAACTGCTTCTCCATAACATTTGCTTTGAGATTTGCTTATTTCATGTTTATATCTGATTGGCTGATCCTAGATTATGTGTTGGTATTTATCTATAAGGGAGCCTGAAGAAATGAGTTTCTGGCTTCTAACTTGAGGATTCACAGATTCATTAGTGTAAACTTCCCCAAACATACAACGGTTGCTCACAAGCTATTACTAGATGAACTAAGTAGTGTAAAGTCCATTGATTCAAGGATAATTTAATATTAGAAGAATATGAAAAAAATTGGTCATATTGAAAGTTCACATAAGAAAAAGAATAATTATTTCACTAGATAGTGAACATAGCATTTGATTAGATTCAACATTAAATCTGGATGAAAATCTCAGTAAATTGGAGCTAGGAAGAGAATTTCTTGATATAATATGGAATATTTTAGCTTAAAATGACAATCAATAACATACGTAGTAGTGAAGCATCAATGGCACTATTTTTACTATACCGTCATTTAAAAAATTCTAGTTAATGTAATAAATTAAGAACTATGCCTTATAAAAATGGATCCAGAAGACGAAAAGTATTAATATTTACACTTAATGTTTTTCTAATTTGAAAAACCAAGAAAATCAACTTAAACTATTAATAACAAACTTAAAATAGGTAAAAAAAAATTGTAAGTTTGTTGGTTAGTAAGACAATAATCAGGAATGGAAAACTCTTCAATTTACAATAAACAACATATGAAAAATACTGTGAGTTTAATAATTTATTCAAAATATAAAGTGATTGAATAAATTTCAGTTTATGTTACAAAGCTTAATTGAGGAGAATGAAAGATTACAGTAAGTGGAGATACATTCAATTTACTTGGATTAGGAGACTTAATTTTATTCACATCAATTCTAGATTTTTTCAGTTAAGACAGAATAATTTTTGTAAACTGAATAATTATAAACTTCACTTGAGTGAAGAACTTTCTGTGCTACAAGTGAATGTGCAATTAATACTTTAATACTAGGAATATATTTATGGCTTGCCTCATATTTTATATGGCATTATTTTTTTCAGATTCTCAAGTGTTACTAAAAATTCATTCTGAAGGTATGCTATCATTATTCATTCATTTAAAGATAATTTGGATAAAGAAAATATTTTTTAAAACCTACTTTTTGAGATACTATCATTGTTCTGAAATTTATTGCTTGGAAGAATTTTAAAATGTGGATCTTACCTACTCCAGGAATGATGATTATTACATAGTGGATTTTAAATAATCTCATCAAAATATGAAAGAGCATTATAAAAGAAAAGTCAGCTTGCAAATACAAGTACCTTCTCATGCACCATGATTCCTAGAATTTGTTATTTGGAATAATCTGGTAGATAACAACTGTCATAAATATATCAAAAAATATTTGAACTTGTACATCATCATGGAGTATATGCATCAGGCATTGTAAGAAATGACAACAAAATAGTCATGGGCCTGTCTAAAGGAGGTTATATTTTCAAAAGCTTTTGTCATTTTTAGGGTGAATTTGATGGTGCCTGACATAGGTTTATAATAAACATAATAGTAGATTGGAGTCTTTGATGATCAGATGCTTTAGTTTTATTATGATAATAAATTGTTAGGGTTTTTTTTAAAAAATGACATTTAGACTTTCTTTTTTCTTTTCTTTTCTTTTTTTTAGAGACAGAGTCTCGCTCTGTCATTAGGGCTAGAGTGCAGTGGCATCATCATAGCTCACTGCAACCTCAAACTCCTGGGCTCAACTGATCCTCCCACCTCAGCCTCCCAAGTAGCTGGGACTACAGGCATGTGCCACCACACCCAGCTAATTTTTCTATTTTTTGTAGAGACGGGGTCTCACTCTTGCTCAGTCTTGAACTCCTGGCCTCAAGTGATCCTCTCGCCTTGGCCTCCCAAAGTACTAGGATTATAGGTGTGACCCA
>CM052437.1:124908351-124941721 GCA_028533085.1 Varecia variegata | reverse complement strand
ATATACATGAGAAATCAATACACTATTTAAAAATAGTTCAATTATACAGACATGTTCTTTTAAAATAGCCTACAAAGATAAAAAGAATATACATAGTTGCAAAAAAGCTAGTCTTTATCTTTCCTAAATCTGAGGCTTGATTTATTGGTACATGTAACCTGGGTCTACTTAATAAATTAATTTTTTTCAGTCTTCCTGTTTATGTAGTTTTAGTTCCTTAGCTAAGATTAGGTAAAGTGAAATCCCTCACATTCTAAACATATTAGCTTGTATATAAACAGGAAGATTAGAAGGAGCTGGACCAAGAGCTAGATCTGCTAATGAATTATAGTCTTAGATTGTAAAGGAAAATATTATTAGCTTTGGTGCATTTGCCAGAAAAATTTCTGTGGTTTAATTTTTCTCATTTATTCTCTTGTGACCACTCGAGAAGATAAAAACAGAACAACGTACATCATTGGAAAACATCCTCTTTAAGACAGGTGTAGGGAATTGAATATGTGCCTGGAGACCAAGCAAGAAATCAAAATGTCACTTTCACTCTGCTAAAGAAAACAGCTATTTAAAAAATTTTCTGCAGGAACAGGAAGAAGACAATGAAAAATTCACAAGTTTGTTTAGCTGGGGCAAACATATTCCAGAATATTTTTAAATATATAGCTTTACACATATAGCTGTTATCTCTTATAGCTTTACACATATAGCTGTTATCTCTTATAGCTTTAGATTTAAAGCTATATAACTACAGCGATTGTTAATTGCTCATTGATGTTACTGACTTAAGATGGTTTGGTCATTGTGAAGGATTATTACAAATTTCATTTCAGTCATATGAAAGATAATTTTTCCAGATAGTATTTACTTTGGTAAAATGAACAGCATTCTTGTACTCACTTTCAACATCATTGGATAAAATCAGAGATACTGATTATGGCTCAATAACAAATATTTTCTCAATAAAGAGAGCAATGGGTAAACTCAACATTATACCTATGACCTTAGATGCCAGTGCATATTATTTTAATGCACTCATATAGCTGTGTATGTGTTTCTCATGAAGTTATGGAAGACATTTAGATTACTCTTTTATCCTATGGAGCCTTTCTAATGTGTTCCTTAAACACACTCATTATATTCTTTGTTTCATTAAATTGAGTACATTTGTGGGGAGAGGATGATGGTTGTAATGGACAGCTTGATTGTCTAGCTCAATATGACCTATGTTAAATTTAGGTTATAGAAGTTCTATTTATCTCCTGTTTTCTCCAGCTGCTCCTATTTCATGAATACTCACTTCTAGCTAAGTAAACATAACTTTAGACAATTTCCTCTAGCAGGAGTAGAAACCGTTTCTATAATGGCAGCAACCCAAAGACTAAATAGATTGCCACTCACCCTCATATTCTCCATTCTAAAGTACCAATGGCAGGTAAAATTCTGTGCATTAAGCTTAAAACAGAAATTCATTCCTTATCCTTGTATATTTCAGCAGTAATGTGAATTATTCTGTATACAATTTTTGGCTAAATTAGACATAGGATTTAATTGTCTAGCTTGGCCAATTCTATGGCAAAATCTACTTCATTCCATTCTGTTTTTCAGACAGGTATATCTTCCTGATGGCATGATGTGACAGCCCAAAAAACCCTTCAGCCAACATTTGGAACTTTTCCCAGGTATGGTACTTTGGCAGTGTCATCCTCATCAGTGTTAAAAATTTTACCCTTGACATGTGGGAGATTTAACACTATGTAAAACTGTAAAATGCCAGGGTTTTGCTTAGCTGGCCTGACACTGTCTTTTAGACAGTGATGCATAGCAAAACTTTCATTGCCCTTGAAACTTGGCTCTCGAATGGTAATATGAAACAAACAGCTGGGTGTACAATAAGAAGCTGTGATTTGAAAAGGCATCTTCATGAATGGAGTAACTGAAAATATATGACTTCATTTCATACATTTAGGGTAATACACTGAGGCTGTACAGTAAATACACTGAGATGGCTATAAGCCTTTCAGATGTGGTCACGGATCATTGAATGTAGAGATTGGTTCATTTTTGCATATTGAGAAAATAATGGCTGTATATGTGTATGCATGTGTGTTAAAATGAAAAGTCTGTAAAAATAAATTGTAGTTAAGATTCGGAATCAGGTCAGAAATAGTGATGGCCCTAAAGACTTTTCTTTTTAATTTCCTGTAAGAAGGATAAAAATGCACAAAGGGAACAATTGTAAGACATAAGAGATTCCAAAAGGGGATAAGTGTCTTGTTCAATGCTCTATCTGTTCCTGTAATGGGAAATCAAGACTCTTTTCATCTGTTCTTTCTTTCATTTCAAAATCAGGCAGAGGAGGGGAGGAATAGTGACCCGGGTCAGGGACAAGATGGATTGCTCAGAGGCATTACAGGCCGGCAGCACTAGGTACAGGCCTTTTGAGGTAAAAATGGAAATGGTTATAAGCGTGTTTATACATGGCTTATTAATTAGATTCTGTCTTTCTGAAGTTATGGCCTCTCTGTTGTGATTAGCTTTTACTTGGGATTCAACTTCCCATTTTTCTCCTGTGTAGCTGGAGAGAACTCAAGGCCTTTTTCCCTGTTGGGAGGAGAAGCTCACGTCCCCCGCCACACTCCCGGCACCCACAGACAGCCCAGTGAGCTCATGGAAAACCCAGCAGAAAGAGACCTGGGTTGAATAGTTTATACTACTGCTCATGGCCAGATGGAAAAATGCCCTCTTTCCTCAGTATGCTTTTGCTTAAGTGCGTGTTTCTGGGTCTTTCTCTCTTTCAGAGTGCTACAATCTAGGGGCCAAGGTTAGGATATGAGTTGAGGGAAATGGGGCCAAGGGAGCTACTCAGCCTCTTTCTAGGGGAGAAGGGGGCTGGACTTAGGCCTGCCTTTAGCCTGAAGGAGAAATGTGCTTCCTCAATCTGGCAAACTAGCCATGGATAGGAGCTTCATATGTATTTGGGTCCAAGTCTCTACTTTGGATTTTGGGTGTCCTTTTCCTCTTTGTGTACAGGCATGTGCACAACACATGAAGAAGCACAAACAATTAGAAGACATGAGAGACCCACTGGGGTGGATCAGTCTATGACAGGCACCCAGCAGTAGACTCAGGAATCCTGGCCATCTCTCTCCATCTTGGATGTAATATTCATATCATATAACTTTCTCACATAGAGTTTTGTCTATGGCACTTAACATTTCCTTTCTTGTTTTAGTTTTGCACGTATTCAAGCTTTACCTTTTTATTAGGCTAAAAGCTATTTGGAGACTGGATTTTTGTCTGATTCACCTTTAATTCTCCATAGCGCTTATATATAACAGCAACTCAGACATTTATGATTGATTAACTGATGCTTCCATAGCAACATTTAGACAAGTGCTAAGGAATTATTTATGGTAAATTGACAATTGGTTCTTTGAGCAACTTTGATCAGATATCTATAAAGATAGAGATTATAGTTGACATACTAGTAACTACCTGCATTTTTCAAAAAACATTGTTGAAAATTACACACAAAATTAAGTTAAGAAGCATAATGAGCCTGATTAACTCATCACCCGGCTTTAACAATTACCCTTCCATGAACAATCCTATTTTATCTGTACTCAGTCTCCCCAAATGCAACCAGATTATTTTGAAGAAAATCCAAGGCACCATTTCATTTTAGCTGTAGATATTTCAGTGTGCAAAATGCATTTTAAGTGCTACGCTGAATATCTTTCGTGGTTCACTATGTAATATTATCCTGAAGTGATAAATTATGTCATAATGTGTACTTTAGTGTTAATGGGGTTGATTGGGGGAGTTTTATAAAGTTGACTTAGGGACATTCACAAGCTTACTCTGAATCCTTTGGTGAGGCAATTAAAACTGAGATGATTTAGCTGTATAAGATGACATGATAGAAGAGCTTAAAATACAAAAAGAGATGTCCTATGTGTTCCTTGTCGCTCTGATTTGAGTGCCAGCATTCAAGAGTGGAATCAATTCTTCCAGACCAAGCTCAAGTTTAGTAATAAATTGTGATTATAAACATACCAAGTGACACCTATTCTTGGATCTGCCACAGCCACCACTTCCAACATCTGGAATGGTTATAGAGTGAAAATCCAAGTGGAGACAGAATCACAAACTCCACAAACCCATGTGTCTTTATGTGTACCAGTCTGCCAACCAACCACAGCAGGGACCCTGTGACTCAGCTTGGTTGACTCATGACAATTTCTAAAAAATTCCTCAATATTCTGCTAAAAATCCCTTTGAAGACATTATGTTTACATCTCCACAGCGTTTAGCAGAGTGCCTACAGGTGCATAAGAGGTACTTAATATCTATTTGCTGAATTCAATGATGAGCAGAAATTGGTTGGTGCCTAGCAATCAGAGCAGCAATAGGTACATTGATGCGTATCATGAAATACTGCTTAACTGTTAATTTTTAGAAAATACTATCAGAAACAAGGATGTATTTTTGACATGTAGCAAACAGCAAAAAATACAGATGACTTTTAATATTACATGGTCAAAAATATGTATATGTTCTGGATAGACTCATATAAAACAGGTATATTCAGATTTGTAATGGGTGCATAGTGGCAGGAGAATGCCTGACTCCTAAGCAAGGAAATTGAGTCAATGGATTCCTTCCAACAGAGGCACTGATATAAATGGAGTCCCACTGGGATTTTTTTTTTTTTTTTGGTTGCGAGTATCCAGAGATCACATTACCATTCATAATATTGTACTGGGAGGGAACGGGGAAAGAGTTTGATTCAGATTTGTGATATAGAAAAGTTCTCTGTGATCCTGCTGTCCCCAATGAATTGGGGACAAGAATTTAAAATCTAAATGATCCTCATATGGATTTTTCACATTTTTCAAAGTTAATGGACTTATTGTGGCATTGTTAGGGATGCAGGCAGAGAGTGTTGAGATATTCGATGAATATACATGAATCCTGCCTCATCAATTGCTTTTCTTCCACATGGGTGAGAAGGGCTATTAAATGACCACATCATTAATAGCTGCAAAAACACCCATTATTGCAAAATAGAGTTCTGGTCAAAGGCCAAGTTGGAGTATATGACTTAGACTAGAGGCTTGAGTTAAACTTCCTCTCCTGTCCACCTCCTCTTACCACTTCTCAAACTCGAGACTAGTATGTTTTGGTGTGCTTGTGCACAGGGACGGCTGGATGGTCCTAGAAGAGGCTGTATAGAGTCTGTGAGCCTCCTCCAAGGAGGTGCTCCAACTCCACCCACTAATTCTGCTACAAGGAGGGGAAGAGCAGTCTTAGAGGAGGAGGATTCACAGGTCCATGACTTGTAGGGTGCAGGGACTCTCCCCAAGACTAACCATGACCAATAAATATCTCTATTTCTGACCATTAGCAACTCCTTCTATTTTGTGGAGGGGACATGATAAGACGTGTTAAAAGAGCTTAAAATATGAAAGGAGGGAGGTGGCCAGAGACATGAAGGGTGAATATATGAATGTAGCTTCCCCTTTATTATTTATTAGTAGTTAATAGTTATATCACATAAAGCATGGGCTGTAACTAATATTTCTCCAGGCTTCTTAACCTATCAGTACAAATAAGGTCACAGAACAGTATACTTAAATTTTGTTTATTAAGTACTTTGTATACCTGATAAGACAAAAACTCCATTCCCCTGAACATTGTCTCGAAGTATTTTTGGAAGCAACTAAAATCACACGTGCAGCACTCCTGTAGTCTCTATCTAGTCTCTGTTGCTGCTCAACAAGGCATTTCATCAGCTTTTTCTGCTTCTTTCCCAGGCACAGTTCCCTTTTGGTGTCTGCTCGTTTTCTAAAGGTGTCAAAATTTCCTAGGAGTTTGCACTGGAGTGAGGAAGAGAGGCTCTTTCCTGTTAGAGTTGCACTATCCTAGAGGCCCGTGTGAATGCTGCTTGGACACCAGTGGTTCATAGACCTATTCTCTATGTTCTTATATAAAACTCTTCTTTTAAACTAGGACCCAAATATGTGTCATCATAGGTAATGGTTTAAGAAACAGCCATCATTTGGTACTCAGAATCATTTTACCTCTTTGACACTAAGCTTTTGTCACTGGATAAAGGTTACTACCTGCCTGCTGCTTTTCTTTTTGGAAAGAATTTTTCTGAAATGGGTTTCATTTGCCTTCCTGAAGACAGATTTCTGTTGGGTCACATCTATTTGAAGCCCCATAATGGCCAAAGCTTCAGTTCATTCCCTTCTTGAGTCTTCTCCGGCTCACTGCAAATGGCCTCATGGTGGTCTCTCCTGTCTGGTGAGCCCAGATTCTCAGTCCCATATTAGACTCAGTTAGGACACTACTGTAGGAGACTACTGAACCTTCCCTTTCTCAGACCTGTCACTCAGGCATTCAACACACCTGACTTTGACCCTCGGATTTATCGGGGCTCCACTCATACATACAGTTCAGCAGATGGGGTCTGCTGACATGGTGTATTGACTGTTCCAGGATTTAGGATTTGGAGGAAATCTTATCCTTAATTTCATTTTAAATTTGGTAATAGTGTTCCTGTGTGTCTCGTTTTCTGTCTTCCTGTCTCTTTCTGCTTGATCTCTTATAAAATTATGAGATGATTATAATTATAATAACATTGGCCTCTTTTTTTCAGGACTCTCTGAAATATTAACAAGTTTGTAAGTCATCAGTTTATGTACTCTAAAATGTATTTAGAATTATAATGTTTTGTCATGTGCCTGTCATATATATAAAATTATTACTCTAATTATATAAAATAAATTTTTTCTACTTATTTTGGTGTTCCTCAATTTTCAAATAATACATGTATATTTATTATATATTATGCTTATATTTTTGTATTTATGTATTATTTACTGATTTATCACATATATTTAATTATTTAGTGTTTCCTTTGGGGTTATAAAATCTGCATCTACTGAAAGAGGCTGATGAACTGAATCATCCCTAGCTCCTTTTGTATCCCAAAAATTCTGTTTATTTTCTTAGAACCTTGCCCCTAGCTTCTCCTTGCTCTTGTTTCTAAGCTAAAAAGATAAGATTAAGGCCAGAAACTCTTAGGTCAGTTGTAAAATTTTGACTACTGGATGCTTTTAAATTGCAAAAATATATACTTTCATATTAATATAAGAATAAAAGCATTTAGAGTCTTTTAAACTGAATATTAACCATGTAATTAAGAGTGCATGCCTTAGCACTTTTATAAAACTGCATGCTTTTTATTTTAAACAGTAAGAATCGTGATTCTAGCCATATGTTCTATTTGGCATGGGGGGTTTAGAGCATCTTAAATTTAAGGAATATATTCCTATAGGGAGTAAAAAGACTTGGAAAAATTGATTTGTAAAAATCCCACAACTGCAGTGCAGAAAGAATATTTTGAAGAAGTGCTACTATGTGGGGGAAAAAGTGTTGTAAGCAGTGCTTTGAAGAAGTGAAATGTAAGCAGTTGTTTCTGTCTTTTCACAAACATTTGTTTCACTCTGGAGATATGGCTCAGGGAGGGGTGTGCATCAGCCCTTAAGAAACAGATGACTATCTTAATAGCTATCCTGGGGATGGGCTGGATTTAGGACATATGAAAGCTGCAGAGAGGGGCCTGGCAGAGCTCTATTTTGGGTCTACAAAGTAAATGCTAAACTATGCAGTGAATCACAGGCTTTTGGATGGCCAATAAAGGCAGCTGAAATCATAGACTTGGAATAAGCAAGAACTAGTGGATGGAAGAGAGGCTAGCTAGGGTCTATTTTTTCTTTTTCTGGAACAATAAGAATTTAATGGGATAGCTGAGTCTTATTATTCCTTTCTGGAACAATGAGGTTTTAATATGTGAATTCCTAAGTTTGTCTATCCAAAATATTTGGATTAAATGCTTCCTATAATATAAAGACATTCTAGAGAATTAAAGTAATGTGAACAGGATAAAATGCCAAAATTATAGAGCTAGAGAACATTAGAGATTCTAGTCTAAATACCTCCGTCTAACTGAAGCCAAAAATATCCAGGTCATTCTGCATATGGCAGAGCTGGGGCTAAAGCTCAAGTTCTTCTCTCCGTTAAATCACACTGTTTCTTTTGCAAAAAGGGGAAAAGGTGACCAGAAAGTTATGAAACATCTATTAGCATGTATTGATATAGAAACAAGGGCTGGTTGCAAATTTGTGGCCAATTTTCTGAAGTTAGTGAATGTACTTTGATAAATAATTTCCTTCAATGAATGGCTATAATGGACAATCAAGAAGTCAAGAGACTATGAAGACAGCATATTTGCCCTGGATACCATATAATCATTGGTATCTGGGAATGTATCAGAGTGAAGAGGGTAAGGAGCTTTGGAACTTTTATCAATCTCCTTGGGCTCAAGACCTGGCTCTGTCACTTTCTAGGTTGGCTGGTTTTGACAACTTTCTTAACCTTTTCTTTCTGAATAAAATGAGCATAATAAAGACACTTATCCCATTGGGTAACCATTAGATGAGTAAATGTATATAAAGCATTTGGTGTGGAGTTAGTAGCACATTTTAAGGGCTCAAAAATGCTAGTTATCATTAATTATGTTCTTAAGTAAAAAAAATAAACCCCATAAAGGAGACAAAATAAGACAAAATCAATCAATCAAGCAAACAAAAGAATGAGAACAATTCAGATGTGGTGTGATACATGCCATGATAGAGAATTATGAAATCACAGAGGAGAGACCTTTTAATTCAGGCTTGAAGCAAGGAATACAAAACTCAGTTCATCGTCTCTCCACATATTCCAGTTGATTGCTCTTCTGATATTCATCTTGCCACACCCATTCCTATGGCCCCAAATCTTGAACTCTTCCAGTGTTTTTTTAATCTCAGTGGTCACTTAAGTCAGAAAGTTAAGGCTCATTTTAGACATACTGCATTTCTTATCTCCTGATTTAAAATCTTTTATCAGGGGCTAATAGTCTCTGGGCAGGGGCCAAACTCCTTATTTGAGTAATCACAGCCTGTCTATTACCACAGTTTTAATTTTCACTACTCTCCATATATATTGTCTGAAGTCCAGTCATTTAAGTCCTTTGCTGTTTCTTGGACTTACCTTGATCAATTTATAATCTTTCAGCAAGCCATGTTTTGTAGGCTGGACTTTCTGAAACATACTTGTTCTTCCTTCTTGTTCTTTTACTCTTTCATAGCTACTCTTTTATGTTTTATCTTTCCTCATCACAGAATTCTTGCAGAGAAAGAAGTGAGTGTTTTGGGGTAGTATTAGAAGGAAACCAGACTACCCTTCAAAAAATAATCCCTGCCCCTTTCCTCTATTGGAGGATCTGTTCACAAAGGAGGAATAAAGACTAGTTTGTGTACTGTAACTACATTGCTAATTGTATCATGAAATCATGCAGAGAAATATATTTTAGTCTTTGGAGGGAAAGAATTGATACAAATGAATTAGAGGCTTAGCAGCAGGGTGAAAGAGTTGAGAAATGGCAAAGGGTCACTAGGAGTGGGGTAACTAGGAGTGGGGTATTTAGCAGAAATTTTATGTCAACAACTCTCTAAGATGTGCTACCAAAGAAAATTCTTGTACAAGATAGATACAAAATAAAATTGGGTAAAATAAAATAAAAATGTTGGCTTTCCAACTTGTTTCCCTATGTTTAATCCTTACTATATTTAAGAACTAGAACTATAGCATCTTCTATTTTCTTCCAAGTATATGAAAATATTTATTAAATCACTTATTGATTATAGTACTTATGAATAGTATTATCAGTTTCTAAGATAATATTAGATATAAAAAACTGAGCTATAATCTGGAGAATCTAAAATACGTGATGGTGATCCATTCCTATGAAGAAAAGCATGTTGTTATAACCAAAATATGTGTGCTATGACATCAGCTACATCATCCCTCAATCTGCATCACAGGAGAGCCAGCTCTATAAAATTCTGAAAGAATCAGTCAAATCTAAGCCAAAAAATTAATGGAACCACTCATTTTGCATGTTATAGATAAGAAACCAAAATGGTTGACCAAAATCTGATTTTCCAAATGGTGTTATAAGTGATGTTAGAGTCACTGCATTTTGGCCCTGGGTCATGACATGGCTGCAGCGTCCCCTGGACACCTCCCACTGGAGGGCATGGCTGGTGCTGGAGGTTTCCAGGGTCTATATTTTAACCCACCACCGGTTGCCACTTGCGTGTTCTGGTTTTCTCTGATCTTGAGCTCTTCCTCCTTTTCTTTCAATTTGTCCCTTAAATGTAGCAACTGCTGTTACTCTTCAGGAACTGAGCCTCATTGTCTTCTGAGTCAGAATCTGTACTTGTCCCTTGAGATTCTGTAATTGCAACCAGGTTAGGCCAGAGCCCTATAACCATGTTGGGGTGCCAGTATGTGCCTGCTACTAGAATTCCTGATTGTTCCACACTTCGTATAATATAAGCTATTCACTGCCCATTCTCATTTAGGTTTCTCCTATACTCCTACAGTGCACCTTGCACACTGGCACTGATGACTTACACACACACACACACACACACACACACACACGCGAGTCTCCTCTCCCATAGCACAGCATATGTATGTCTATTATCATATTTTTGAAAGGCTGCTTTGTAATATTTTACTGTTTGTGTCATAGCTGTAAGTGTCCATCTCCGTGACTAAGTTATGACTCTAAAGGGTTGAGGCTACGTCATTAATTTTTAAGTTCCTGTAGAAATTGACAGTGCCTTGCAGGCTACTATCATTCAGAAAATATCTGTGGAACAGGGAACAAAATATGAATAACCAATTGAATTTGATGGTTGATGTTAATAGATATTTTTTAGTCAGTGAACAGTGGATGCATGGATAGATACGGGTGGCTATTTTGAAACAATATTTTAGAATATTGGTTTCAGATGTTCTTAGGGGAGTATAGTAGAACAGACAACTAGAAATATTATGGCTTATAATCCAAACATACAGTTTTAAAATTTAATAACCTCCTTTCTTTTTCTCCCAGTATTATGAATTTGAAAAGATTTCAAATTCCAACCAAATAGTCTTTTCTCATCAGTTTTCAAATACAAACTTATTGACAGAAAACATAATCCTTGCGTTTTTTATTCTTTAATATTAACATTCATAAAATGTTACTTGAGAACAACCTAACATCTTAGAACACTTTAAAACTTTGAAACTGGAAATCATTTCCCAAGGGAAAAGTAAAATGGTATTCTTTGTGATTGATTCAAAATCTAGAGCCCAGTGAGTTAGCAGATTCTAAACTTGGCAAGCCAATGTCTACTATTCCTAGTGGGAAGTATTTTGGTTTTAACTTCCTTTGGAAAATCTCCCAAGCTCAAGGGGAAATAAACATACTCCAAGAATCAAGGCTCCTTTTAGAAATTCAATTTAAAATATTCAGGGATCCTGGCTCTGTCTCTTTTAGAATTATTTTCTCTTTTAATCAACATTTCATCCTTTTTTTTGACAGCTGCCAAAACCAGCCTTTTCCTGGGCTTCTAGGGATTTGAAACATTTGGCAGGCTAAATGGGTGGGAGAAACTTACAAAGAGAGTAAATGAGAAATGATGTTTCCACTTCCCAATATTCTTGGCTGGATCAGTTTTCTGTGTGGGGGCAGAAAACTCTGGAATCATTTCAAGTACTCCTCTGAGATTCATAGAGCTGGACTTGTAGGGTTGGACTCATTAAATCAACAAATATTTAGCATGTGCTGGGAGCTTTAGTTATTACAGAACTTTACAAACTCAGCCCATACTCTTAAAAAGCTTAGATTTAGTTGGGGAGATAAAATGCTTGCCATGTTTAATGGCAATATAGCAAATAAAAATGCCTCAAAAAGTACATGCTCAGCTGCCAGATGTATGGTAAAGACAATAAAAGAAGAGTTCAGAGAATGAGGGGATCTTTATAGACTTCATAGTAACATGAAGGTGGGGGATCTGAATTTCTGGAGTCCTTGGAGAAAAAATTGAAGTGTAAGAACGTATCACAGAAGATGGATATTTGACTGGGTTTTGGAGGATTATGAATAGCAACTATTATTATCTGTCTACCTACTATGTGTCCAACACTGTTGTGTGCTTTTCATATATTCCTTCTAGTCTTAATACTGCGTAACATGGGTATCATATGATTTTATTAATGTTTATCTTTTCGTTGGCCTGGAAGTTCCATGAGGATGGATTTATCAGCTTTTGTTCACCTTCGTATTCTTAGTCTTAATACGGTATTTGGCAGATGCAAAGTACCTGATAATTATTTGTGGACTACTGATGACGGAACTGAGGTTCTGAGGTTAAGTAATTTGCCTGAGGTTACAGTGCCAGTAACCAAAGCTGGCATTTGCACCTGTCCCTGTGACTGCGAAGCCTAAGATCTCTTGTGGTGTAATGCTCTGAACTGATGGGTATGACTTAAATAGCTGGAGAAAAATGAGAAGGGCACATCAAGTTGGAGAATAAGCATGACAAAGATCATAGAGGTATAACTATAAAAACAGGCCAGCTTAGCTATGAAAGTTATAGGAAAACTGGAAAAACAGGTTGGAATTGGAGTATGTAAAACCTTATACATAGGGCTCAGAATGTCCATTTTTCTTTCAGTTAGTGGAAAATTATAAAAAAAATTTAAATAAGAGAAACATATGATCAAAACAATGTTTTAAGAAAACTCATGCAGCAGCTGTGTCAAGGAGTCTTTGGAGGGAAGTGTGGCTGAAAGCTGAGGACAATGAGCCTGTTCTAAGAGTCTCAGCAGGAATTTGTAGTTCCATGATCAAGACGAACGGGATTTCTATATGGATATGGGTCCTTCAGGCCAGTGGAAGTGGAAATAATGGGGGTATGAAAAGAGATAATTCAAAGGAAAAGTCTTCAGGTATTCTTGACAAAGCATGGGCACTTTTAAAAAGGGAAACTATAAAGACAACTGGATTGTTGTGAGCCTGTGTAATTGGGCAAATGATAGTACCATTGAGAAGGTGGAATACTAATTTTTCTAGCAGAATTTAGTTTTAAACCTGTTACAACAGGAATCATGAATGACATGACCAATGGGAAGGCATTTAAATATTCAGGACTGGCACTATAATCACTGATCAGAAATAGGATAGAGTTATAGAACCAAGGCACAGAAAAAAATAACTAAAACCATGATAATGGATGAGGAAAAGCAAGAATTGATATTAAAGAGAAGCTCCATTTAAAAAAAAAACTTGAATTGCTTCTCATTGGTAAATGTTTGCATTGAACTATAACATAGCAAGATATGTAAATTTTCAATGAATTTTTACAAATTTCATTAAGTGAAATTTTACAAAGTGATAGACCCATGTAACAAAAATTATGATCTAGAATACCACCAACATCCTAAAGGCCTCTTCATGATAATCCCCCTGCAAAGGTAGCCATTATTCTGATCTTTATCACCAGAGGTGTTTGGAACCCTACATAACAGAAATCACATAGTATGTGCTCCTTTGTGTCTGGCTGCATTTGCTCAGTGTTTTGATTGGGAGATGAATCTTTTCTAATTTGACCCATGGATTGTTCAGAATGTATTGCTTAATTTTAACAAATTTGGAAGTTTTCTAATTTTCTTTCTGTTATTGGTCTTAACTTAATCCCACTGAAACCAGAAAACATTCTTGGTATTATTTCAATCCTTTGAAATTTGTTAAGACTTTCTTTATGGCCTAGCATGTTTTCTATTTTGGTAAATGTTCCGTTGCATTGGAAAAGAATACATATTCTGGAATGTTGGGTACGGTGTTCTATAAATGTCAATTGGGTCAAGTTTGGTCAACACAGTATTCAGACCTTCTACAATGCTTCTTCAATGCTTTTTTGTTTGCTTGTTCTGTCAGTTACTGAGATAAGGATGTTACATTTTCCCACTATCATCATGAATTTGTTTAGTCCTTCTGTTAGTGCTCTCTCTCTTTTTTTTAGATTTTGAAGCTTTCTTATTAGGTACAGATGAATTTAGGTTTGTTATACCCTTCTGTTAAAATGAGATTTTTCCACTATAAGATATATCTATTTACTTTTAGTCTTATTTCTTGTCTAATGTTTATTTTATCTAGTATCATTATGGCTATGCAATTTTCTTTTCGTTAGTATTTTGTGGTAAAGCTTTTTTCTTTCCTTCTATCTCCTTATATGTAAGGATATCTATTGAACCTTAATTATAGTTAGTCATAGTTGGGTATTAAGCCAAAACTTAAGGAGGAGGAGCATGCAGAGCTAGGAAAGAGACAGAGAAGTACAAGGAGAATAAGGCTAGCAAGGAATTAGTGAAACTATGAAAGAAGAATTTCAAGCAGGATGGAAAATTAAACCTGCTCTGTTTTAGCAGAGGCACATGTCAAGTGCTGTGAAGACACTAGGGCAAAGAGCCATTAATTAAAGATCATCAGGTTCAGAAGTCATGCATTCATTAATGGTTTTTTGAGTTATAGTAAATAATACAAAGCAGGTTTAAAGCAATAGTGGCCAAAAATAAAAGCAGCAGATTTAGACTTATTATTTATGAACTGTAGGTGTGAAGAAAGCAATACCATGCTTACATTTTCTGTAGAAAACACTCTACAAGCTTTAAGCTTAGTCTGGTCACATTTTTTTGCCTTTCTAATAAGTTATTCAAGCATCTACCTGCCTTTTAAGTGGGCACTTTGGTTCTTCCTTTCCAAGCCATCACCCTCCTCCTCAATTATACAGGACTCCCATGGGTTTACACGATCCAATGCAGGGGGTCAGTCTACTTGCACCCCTAAGCAAGGTGAACACCGCTCTCTCCAGCCAACAGGGGTGGAAGCTGAGTCCTGCACAGTGTGACTCCAGAGCAGGTGCACTACTGTGATGGTACTTTGCTGGTTCATTCCTGTTTCCCTTTGTCTCCCCTCCTACCCCCCAAGATAAAACCATCTTCTGTTTTGCTTCAGAACACAAAGTATATGGTTAAATAAATTATGATCCAGTCATCCAAAAGAATTGTTTAAAGAAAAAGAAGCCAAATAAACAAGCTGACTACTGACTCAGAAAGACCTCCAAGACATATTGGTACTAAAAAAAGTAAGGTGTAGACCAATGGCTATAAAATGCCACACTCTCCTGGATCGGGTGATTACTTGCCCAGCTTTCTAAAGGAGGTTACCCTCAGTGACCTCACATGTCTCTTCCTTCCCTTCCGACGGGGATTCCCAAAGCAATTCTAAGATATGCACATATTTCTGGTAAGAAGTTTCAGTCATTTCAACTTGATGTTCTGATACCTCTTTTGACAGAGAAGAGAGAAATATAAATCGTATCTTGTGATTTATCCTTTTGCTAGGTGGCTACAATCTGCAATTATTTTCAAAGCGAGGTCAGCTTGTGCCTACTTGAGTGCAGATGAGATGTACGGAAGGCATACAAAATGCTGGAAGGATAATTTGATAGGTTCTTAGAAAAAGTTAGGGCTCTTAGTTTTGGAAAGGAGGAGAGACTCCTCTTTATCCAAAACAGAAAGCAGAGAACTCACTTAGATGAAATACAGCAGGTCCTTGAATAATATTGTTTCATTCAATGTTGTTTCATTATAACATTGATGAGGAAAAAAAAATCATTTCCTGGCCTGCTGTGTGTGTGGAGTTTGCATGTTCTTTCTATGTCTGGAAAGAACATGGTTTGTTCCAGGTCCTGCAGTTTCCTCCCACATCCCAAAGTTGAGCATGGCAGGTGAGTTGGTGTGTCTCCATGGTCTTGGTCTGAGTGAGTGGGTGTGTGAGTGAGCTCCTGATGTGGGATGGCATCTGGTGTAGGGCTGATTCCCACCTGGGCCCTGAGCTGCCTGGATGGCTCTGGCCATCCACAATCCTGAATTGGATTAAGGTGGTTGGAAAATGAATGAATAAATGAATACAAATTCAGAGTTGATGGTCTTGATCTTCTTAATAGAAGGTCACTATCAAAGCATTTAATTGTGATTTCTATCTTGGCACTAGCATAGAAAAATGTAAGTGATGTGACTAAGTCTAGAACTTAGTACTGTCTTACACACAAACATTAGAATTCATCCCCAAATTTCTTTTTAAGTTTTTATTATGTAAAAATTTTAGAAAAATGTAACACTAGAGTGATCAACCTTCACTCATTCATCATTCAGCTTAAGCAATTATAAACACAAAGCCCAGCATGGGTCATCTATACTCTACCTGCGTTTGGGGGGATTATTTCGCTAGTAATCCCAGATATCATATTATTTTATTCATAAATAATTTGATATGGGGTAAACAAAAGATTCAAACAATACAAGGGAATACATTCAACTATATAGCCACAAATTAAAAATCTGAATTTAACAGATGATTCCTATCAAAATATAAAGTATCAGAAATTGATCCAAGAATATAACAGAAAACTCAAATAAAGCAATTACCACAGAAAATGTAGAAATATCATTAAAAATTTCATCAAGACCAGATGGTCTTACCACTGAATTTTATCTGCAAAGTTAAAAAAATTTTAAATTGTATATTTTTCATGTTACTTAAAATCTCCCAGGTCATAGGAAAAAATAGAAGTTTCCCTAATTAATTTAATTAAGACATTTTTGACAAAAATAAGAAATAATTGATATAAGCATTGGAAAGAAACATAAAATTTTCTTATTGTTGATAATAAAAATCTAAGATATTATTTGAAAACTTTAGAGTTAATATAAAAATTTGATAAGGTACATGGCACAATATAAACATACAAAAATCAATAAGCTTTCTAGCAATAAGCACTTATAAGTAGAATATAAAAATATTCCATTAAAATATATGAATATTAAATATTTATAATATATTTAGCAAGAAAGGCACAGGATATAGATGAAGAAAACTATTACATGTTACTGACTTATAAAAGACATAAAGGAAGATCTGAGCAAATACAAAGACACCATAGTCTTGAATATCATAAACAGCAACAAATTGACAATTAGAGAAAAACACAATCCAATAGAATAAACAGGCAAAAAATATTAAGAGAAATTTCACAGATGAGTAAACTCAATCACTGGAATGTTGAGAATGGGTATGCTCATGGATGTCTGGTAGATATGTGAATTTTTACAGCATTTGGAGCAATATATCTGACAGAATCTCTTAACTTTAGACACACATATGCCCTTCATGTTTGTAGTTCCACTCCTGTGAATTTAGCCTATAGAAATAGAAAATAAAAAGATTAGTACATATGATATGGGAACAAGATATTTGTAGTGTGGTGGTTGCTTAAAATGGCAAATAACTAGAAGAAAAGCCAGTGCCCAGGAATAGAATGTGTCAATGTGTGAGTATGAAGTGTATATATGATGTCCCATTTTGGTAAAACCAGTAATGTGTATATATTTAATTGCATATAATGAATTACCACAAAGAAAAATAAGAAACAACTAGATTGTTAAAATCGGATAGCTAGTTGCAAGAAGATGAGATTATGTAGCTATGGCAGAAAGAAAAAGGGGAAACTATGAAAAACAATTTTTTTAAACACTACATTATAAACTCTACCAGTTTATAATGCATAAACTGCATTATAATGCATAACCTTATTTATGCATTTATCTAAAAATAAATTTTATACATACATACATAAACAATTTTTCAAAATTAAAAGCATAAAACAAGTTTTCTGCTTTTAAGTAACTTGGAGTGTAGTATTCAGATTATAATATAAAGTAGAAATGGAATGAACTGAATAAACTTGTCTATTCGTTTCACCGTACAAGTCACCTTCTCATTTGATCATCAGAAATTCTCATTAATAATTATTTTTGAGAACATGCATTTTTCTGAGTAGGCTATCGAGCAGGGGTTTGGTTTGTCATGCACATTTTCTCCCTTGGAGTTTTCATATAGAGAACGCACACAAGCCATGAGCCAGGAGGTGTCATGGTATTACTTGGGGCTAGGACTGAAAGCCAACCAATGACGAGCTTTTTGGTAAAAGAGAATGTGGCTTAGGTTTGAGGTTAAAATGAGGTTAAAGTTTCCCCTACACTGAAAATCTAAATCTTAGAATGAAAATGCTGAGAGGTGCTTGTTGGAGAAGTGGGTTAAGATCACATAGGCAGAGCAGACTGCAGGATCCAGTTGCCCACCCTGCTGTATGGAAGTCCACGGGCCAGTCTCACAACTACTCCTGGACAGTAGAAGGAAGGTGAATGGCAAACTCCTCCCAGCCTGGGGGAGAGCACAGTGCACATTTGTTAACAGCTTGAAACAGGAAGGAGAGAGGAAGGGGGAAGCCACATCTCACCTAAGGGTAAGAAGAGAAAGAGGAAGTGCCTGCACTAATTCTTGCTTTCGAGCTGCTGCAAGCCTCCACTAGTGAAACATGGTCCATGAATATCAAGCTCTGGATAATTAGATTAGTCATTCTTCCTCTCTTCTGAAGGAGCAAAAATGGGATCAGAGAGAGGAGCCAGAGGCATTCTCTCTAACACTCCTCAAAGTGAAGATCGAGGGAGGATGCCCCTTCCTCTGCAGGCTACTACAACCTGAAAAGTTGTCCCTGACACTGTCGGTAACATTTCATAAGAATGATAAGATCTCATTTCATACAAATGATAACCATTGGGTGATAGTCTTCAAGCAATTTTCAAAATGCTCATAGGTAAAAAGGAAAATGCATTTTCCACCTTTTTTGGGTCATCTATTACCTAAAGTGCTTGATTTCATTTACGTCAAAGAAATGAGCAAGAACCTCAAGAACTGTTCTGGAATACTGCCAAGGATCTTAACTAGAAAGTGGAGTTTGATTATCTTGTGGACATAAGATTCTCTTTAGGTTCATGCAGGAATTATAAGGCAAAAGCTTTGCCATTATTGTTTAAATTGTATAAATAGGAAAGATGGTTGTACTGTGTTAATAGTTTGCATTAACAACTTGGAACTAGTTTAAAAGTGACTAGGGTTGTTGTTTTATTGGAAATAGCATTCCAGTAGCCTGAGGATTGCAATCTTCAAAGCTTTCAAAATTGTGTGGTAATATGTATGAGGATGCAGATTGATAAATACGTGTAATCACATTTGAACATTTTCAGGTTTGCTTTAATGTTATTGTTTCTCTCAGTGTAGAAATGCAAATATATATGTAAATATTTACCTAGTACTTATTATGCTTCTAGGATAATTATCAGCTCTGGAGATTGATAAGTTAATAAGTCTCTATTGTTGATACTTCTAAGAAATAAGTGCATGGCTTAATACAATCCACTTGTTCTGATTGTGGAAGAAATATAGCTAGTGGCTCTATACATTCCAGTATTGTTATAGCATCTAAGCCAGAGATTTGGGAGTTTCCACGTTTCTCCTGACACTGTCCCCTCCTTTCTGCATCTACTGCCAGCATCTAGATCACATCTCACCCTCTCTTGCTTGGACTTTTGCAGTAGGCTACACTCTGGTTTTTCATCCCCAGTTTTGTCTCCCTCGCTATCTCCACTGCTCCTTTACCTGCCTATCCGACACCGTCACTTGCCCCAATATAACTTCTCAATGAGTTAATGTCCAACTACACTCCAAGAGACATTTATAACTCCAGAATCTGAGTTCTTGAGGACTATGGCACACTGTCTCCCAATAAAAACCACGGTCTTCTGCACTCTCACTTCCAAAATCCTATCAAGTCCACTTTGTTGCGTCTTCTTAATTTCCTTTACATCTCTTCCTCTTTCCCCACTTCTTCAGTTGGCTGTTTCGGGCTCTCAATAATCCTAACTGGATTGTGATTAACAATCTCCTGCTTCTAGCCCTCTCCATTCCATTCCATTTAACCAACATCTGGTAGCATGGCCTTATGAAACACAAATTTCATCAAGTTGCTGCCTTCAAAGAAAAACAACAGCAGCAACCATCGCTACCCTACAGTGGTTGTCAGTGGCTTTCAGGCTGAGGGTCACATTTCTTTGCATGGCACACACAGCACTTGCCAACCTGGCCCCTGCCTAATTCTCTAGTCTCAGCTTTTGCTGCTCCCCCATCGCTCAGCTGCAGCCAATGCCATTGAATTGACCTGTGAGTTTCACAAGAACGTTTTCCTGCTTGCCTGCACCTCTGCAAGGATTTTGCTCTCTAGTTAGAATCCCCATCCTTTTTCTCTCCCACAGTTTTTTGCTGAATAACTCTTAGTTATCTTTTAAAACTTGTCTCGCTTTTTCCCAGAAACCTTTTCCAGTGCTAATTGCCTATTTCTGAGAAGATTGCATCTTATTTATCATATGTGCAGCTACAAGAGGCAGCAAGTTGCCCAGCAGAGGCAGCCCCACCTGAGGGCAGTCTTCCTGATGTGAGAATCTCCAACAGACTCCTCATACATTTTGCTGAAGAGCTAGTTTTGGTTTCTTTATATTATTATTTTTTGAGACTAAAAAAAAAAAAAAAAAAAACGAAGATTAAGGTGTAGGATCAACTTGTTCCCTAAATATTGGAATGTGTCATAAATTAATTTTACTTAGAGGTATAGATTATTTAATTCCACTATAGTATTTTGATTGCAAAGTAATCAGAGATGTTTTCATCTAGGTGATGCTGAATTCCTTAAAGATAGCATCTGTAATATTTTCACTGACTTTTGTCATAATCCTGAGTGCCATAATGTTGATGATAATTTTTTCATCGACAAGTAGAATTATCTGAGAATAGGCTCATCTTTGTTTTAAAAAATAGTTTCATTTTTTTGCTGAAAATATTTTTTGATTAAGCAACTAATTTTTTAGACTTTGCTACGTGGTTTTCCAGGCCCTGGATTTCTGGATGCATTGCATAATTAATGTAAACTTGGGGAAACTTGTTTTGTTTTGTTTTGTTTTTAATGCTCCAAATTTAAGTTGCTTTTAGTCACAGGATTTCTGTAAATACAAACTTATGTCAGAAGAGGCCTTTTATTTACTTTTTGATTCAATTCAGCATGTTTATTTAATCTGCAATGATTCAGCTTACTGGCTGCTTTAGAAATTTGGAGTGTGTGTTCTCATGATGGCTGAGTACATTGATGGCTTTGATCTGAACTGTAAAGGCTCAGAAAGAGGACATTTTTTCCCTTGCAAATTTGCCTTCGGGATTTCTCTTTCTTTTCTGTTAGGAAAGTCTTATTGTTTGACTGAAGGGCCACTCTCATTTAGTTTAGATTTGCCATTCTTGCAGAATTAGCGTTTTTTTTGTTTTTCCATTTCGGGATGCTTTTTGGTGCTTTCTAATGGAAAAGACAGGGTCATTCCAGACACTGACAGAAATTGTGTTGTTGATTTTGTCTCCCTCCAGGAAATTTCAAAGAAAATACAATAGAAGGTATGATGTTAGTCTATTAGGGAGGTCACAAAAAAACCGGTGTATAACTAAATGAGTCTATATTAATTTTTCAGAAGCCCAAACGAGAGAAGGATGACCAGAATATATTCCTTCTTTAGGTAAGATTGACTTGCACGGTCTGTCCCCTGAGTCATCAGCCTCCCCACCACAATCAGTCTGCATTTGCTCATTTTCCCACTCTGACAATTCTTAGTAGTAACCAGCTTCTGTCTGTTCTCCCTTTGCTTCGGATGGTCACCTGAATTTTTTGTGATCATTTCTCAGATGGCTCTTGTATCAATTGGGACTCACTGGTGCCACATATGCTCTTGAATCACCTGAATTCCTAGGTGCTGGGTGAACCTGTCCCTAAGGTGAAGAGAGCTTGCCATTACACTACACTCTCAGACCATGCCTGCCCTACAGGGGCTGCTTCCTTTGGCTCCTTTGAAATATGATTTCTTAGAACCATGGCTTTCAAGTAAGTTCTCTGAAAAGAAATGTGTGGAGCCATTCTGTATTCCTCGTCCCTTCTGATGTGAATAAATGGTTAGGATTTTAAATAAGTAAGATCCTTTTAGATTCTGACACCTTCATCAGGGACTTCCATAACGAACTGAGAGTTTCATGGTCTGCTTTCATGGAAATCAGATGCTTTATAAGTATAAACCCAAATTATATTTAGTATTTGAAAATTTAATGAAATGAGCATCATAGAACTTCAGTGTTGGGAGGAACCAGAAGGTAATTTAATCCTTCTATGTACAAATGTTCTCTGCTTGCACATCTCTTGAGATGGGGAACTCACTACCTTACGGGGCAGTTCATGGTGCATTTAGACAGATCTGACAGAAGTTTCTTCTTCCTATTGAACTGATATTTGTCTTCCTTGGATTTTTATCCTGTGGTTCTAATTCTGCTTCTGAGGTCACCAATCCAAACCTTCTCTTTTGAGTATCTGTAGAAAGCTATCATATATTTCTCAGTCTTCTTTTTAGGCTTTGTGTTTTCAGTTCTTGCCACTCTTCTCCTTCTGATATGATCTTAAGTCCTCTTACTGTGTGGCTGTTCAATTCTTTCTTTAGTTTATCTCTAATTCTACTAAAATGTGTTTTTCAGACCCAAAGATGAGGTCTCATCACCTCCCTCTCTGTTGTTGCTTTTGATAGTGCAACCTAAAAAGGAATTCAATTTTGAGTGTGCAGGGATATCTCATAATATTAGCTCATACTGAAATTGTAACATAAAATCTTAAAGTTTTAAATAGACACTGCTGTGTCACTGTCTTAGTTTGCATTGCTATAAAGGAGATACTTCAGGCTGGGTAACTTATTAAAAAAAAAGGTTTGTTTGGCTCACGGTTCTGCAGGCTGTACAGGAAGCATGGTACCAGCATCTGCTTCTGGTGAGGGCTTCAGGGAGCTTCCAATCAAGGTGGAAGGTGAAGGAGGAGCAGGAGGGTCACATGGCTAGAGAAGGAGCATGAGGGAGCAGGGATGTGCAACACTCTTTAGACAACCAGTTCTCGTATAATCGAATAGAGCAAGAACTCACTCATTAAGACAGGGAGGATACCAAGCCATTCATGAGGGACCCACCCCCATACCCCAAACACCTCCCACTTGGCCCCACCTCCAACATTGGAGATTGAACTTCAACATGAGATTTGGAGGGAAAAAATACCCAAATATCAGTCACTTTCTGCCCCATTTTGTATTTATACAGCAGGTGTTCTGGACCTCATGTCAATGCGTTATGTTTATTCATGTAGTATTTTATCTTCTTATAGAGAGCACTTTATTTTAAAAGTTTCGATTCTGAACCTGCAGTCTAATGTCCTCATTGTTCCTTTTGACCTCAGATTACCTCTCTGCTTTGTAAATGCATCTTCTGTAGCTTCATCAGAGGAAATCATGAAAATGGTCAGCAGGACCTAAAAGAGACCCCTGGAAATTGTCACTAGACATCTCCCTTCAGTTTGAGGCTCATCCTTTAATTGGAAACATTCATAGTTGTCCAACCAGTTATAAATCTACCTAGTTGCCTGAGCACTCAGCCCATTTTCCTGCCTTAAGGAATGTTATGAAACACTTCAGCAAAACCCTTGCTGGAAAATCCACAGACTGCTTTTTCTCATCAAAGAAGAAAATAAAGATAATTCTATGTAACTGTTTTTTAGTAAATCTGTGATGCCTCCTAGTCATAACTCTTTCCTTGTCCCTTGTGTAGAAACCAACTTTTAAATAATCTGTCCTGGAACTCTGCCACACAAAACTACCATTTCTAAAATAGCTCCTCTTTTTGAAAAACTGTAATGATTTTCCTTATATTTAACTTTTCTGTATTTTCTGCATTTCATGATTACTCAATTGTCATCATATTTTATTTTCAAACTCTTTCTTACTCTGGCTGAACTTTCCCTGTTAGGCAATTTAATTAATATGAAGTCATTAGGTGATTATATAAGGGCAGGGGCTGCATCCTCCAGGACCTAGCTGAGTCCTGCCACATACCGCTTTTACTATATTGAGCAAATGATTCTCTTTCCTTATCTTGACTTACCAAAGTTGGTTCAACATTTTTTTAGTTATTAAAATTGGCTGTAAATAACAAAAATCACAGTGCCTTCAAAATAGAGGTAAAACAGGTCCCACTGAGTAGTGATCCAGCTCCTTCTTGCTGCTCTGTCATTCTAGCACTTGGTTTTCAGCCTTCGGGTCCAAAATGCTGCTGGAGCTCCATGCATCACCTCCATCTTCTAGGCAGCTGGAAGTAGAAGAGACAAGTCATCTTACCACTGAGCCAGCTTTCTTTAAGTGCCCTGCTTTTCCTCTTTTGCCAGAACTTTGTCAAATGGCCACAGACAGCTGTAAGGAAGGCTTAAAAATGCAATCTTTGACCAGGCGCATTGCAACCCCAGCGAAAATGGGTTCCTGTTACTTAGAAGCTGAGAACAGCTGTTAGGTAGCAATGAGCCATCTCTGCTAGAACTCAAAGAGAAAACAGACTTAGTCCAGGAGTTCTTTCCTTATGTCCTTCATTGGTCTTAAGAAGTCTACTGTTTTTGAACACCTTTTTGCTTCAAACATCAGTAATAAATCCATTCTCTTGACTACAAAAGTATATAGACATTTTTAAATTTTGAAATGTAGCCTTCTTACCATGCTTTTCTATCTGTTTCTTGTGACTGTTTGTGTGTATCCATGCTGAATTCTTTAGCTTCCTTCTCTCTTTCCTCCTCTTTTGAGATTTGTAGTTACTCAACCAGAATGGCATTTTTGTTGGCTCTCTAACCATGTTGAGTCACATTCACTTCCAGTTTCTTAAGTCATAAAGTTATGAATCTTTTTATTTTTGAAAACTCTCTTCTGTAAGTTTTCAAGAGGGCGTATCTGACTAGTAAGCATTTTCCTGCCAGTTTCTTACCCCATTTTCCATCAATGTGACTTGTCTGGAGCTTCCACCCCCTTCTACAAGAGTCAGGCATATGACCCTGGTCTAGTTAGTTTGTTCTCCTTTCCTGGTCAGCAATTGCTTCAGGGGCGAGCAAGTGACTCAACCAGAGTCTATTACGGAAATCACTGCAAGGGGCACTGTCTTTCTGCGATTGTAAGGGACCATCTCTAATTCCACAAGGAGAGAGAGAAAGACCTATCTTAGAATGAGACCAACAAAGAGCAAGGCAAAGCAGATAGAGGTATTAAGCAAGCTTTCTGGGGACATCTTTTTAGAACCTGAATCTCATCTGCCTAATGCTAGTATCACTCCTGGACTTTTGTGCTACATAAGCCAATAAAGGTCCTTTTTCCCTCTTTAAGCCAGTTTAAGTTGGATTTATGCAACTTATATTTAAATGAGTCCTCATGCATTCAATTTGGTAACTTCTTTTGAGCTCTTCATTGCATTAGCTAACCACTTTTTCCTTAATTGTTAAAATGTACCAGTTTTATTAGATACACATGACCCTACATGTGCTAGTTGAGTTACATAAAGTGAGTATGAAATAATTCTACAGTAAAACCTACCAAGGTCTGTTTAATGGTGCCACTGAGAAATGATCAGGTTCTGTGTTTGTATGAAATAAAGACATTGGTTTCAACTTAATCTCACCAGTTTCTCTATGATCTCTATCTTAGCACATAAAGGACACAGAGATGACCAACCAGAATGTGGCTATATACCAGACAGAGGGAAAAGTAGAATGAGGCACGAATAAATGCATTTCAGAGAACAACTGGGAACAGGCAGGTTTCAGAACATTCGGAAGGAATAAAATCTCTTTAGAAATCAGTTAATCACACGTCTGTGCTCCGGAGAACTTGACCTTTGAGCAATCATGGAAAGCAGCAAGGAGTTCTTCAAGATTAATAAGTACCCTGATATAATTAATTTATGGTTAATTATTCAATCTAAACTGGCAAGAGACAGAGGGGAAGGGAAGCAAAACTAACATTTGTTGAGGGCCATTTAAGTACTAGGTATGGTCCCTGTTTCTTTCTTGTAGAATCTGGTACTGAAGAAAGAAGACAGAGGCATTTTCAAAGCTATAGCTGTTTAAGGAATATGGAAATATAAAGGAAATGGGAATATAGTACCTGATACATAGGAAATATTCAATAAATAATAGCAAATATGGTTGTTGATGATGATGATGATATGCAAATACGTTGATAAGGTAAACCCTTCAGAAGAACACTGAGGTTGGGGTTCTAGGACCTGAACAGGGAGGCCAGGTACACAGTGGCTCTTGTGTTCTAACTGAGCAAAATAAAATACCTGCATCATTGTCCTCTACCGGTAAATATTAAAATTCAGAGTCTTAAATCTACAGTACTAGTGACTCGGAATCCTTAAACGTAGAGCTAAGGCCATCTGTGTTTTCAACAATTCTCTAGGAGGCTTTTGACGGCCTCAGGGGTGACACTACGGAAGGGGGTGCGTTGTATTTTACTAATCCTTAAGTTACCTTTGAAAACCGTTTAAATTAATTTAACATCACCAGCCGACAATTTCAGAACAGATTCAATAGCAATAATATTGTTTTTTAATCTTTCAAGTCTGACAACCATTTTTTACAATAAAAGCACAATCTCAGTTTACTAAACAATCACAACTATGTGGCACACATACTTATTTTTAATGTGTGCCAAAGCCTGGGGGTTAAAGATTTTACGTGCCAATTTAACTTATTTATTTACTTTCTTTTCTTTTTCCTTTTCTTTTCCTCCCCCTCCCCTTTTTCCTTTCCTTCCCTCCTTTTTCTTTCTTCCTCCTTCCCTTCCATGTTTTTTCCTCAACGTGCAGTGTTTCAGTATGACCAGAAGAGGGCACTATGCTGCAGCAAGTCTGGACATCAGCTAAAAGATAAATTGTTGATTGAATTCAAAGAAGATAGATTTAAATAAGCTCATAAATGGTGCATACACGAATGCTTACTGCATTTTAATTAGGGTGATTTACACGGACCTGTCACGATCACATAGTTCATAAAACAAACTCCGCTTTAATAGCGGCGTTTAACGATGTACCTTTTCCTTTATGAGAATTTAATTCTCTCTTTTGGACCCAGAACTCCTGAACACATTACTCTTTTAAAATAAGACAAACTCTACTCAAACCAGTGGCCAAGAGATCTGCGGCTCTCCCTAAAACCCTTGTTTTATTGGTCTGTTCTACTGTGTAATTGTTTAGTTTAACTTGGTAAACATGTCAGTTTTCCCAGGATAATTAGGTGGATAAACAAAATGTTCAAAAAGAAATGGAGCCAATTAGACTTTTTATCAGAGACATACACACAAAAAAAGTCTTTACAAATGGATGGACTTTTCCTTAGAGATTTGAACTTAAATTAGAGTTCCTGGAATTTACAAGAAACCAAGGAGGCAGCTTTCCTAAATATAAAGAAATCTCAATTATTTGGAAAGAAAAGCAGATAAATGAGACAAATTCTCACATGCTTCAAAATCATACTTGAACTGGAAATGCAGACTGGCATGAGTTCAGTAAGAGGATAATTTTATCCCCACCTGCTCACAACTGCTGTTAAACAGGTTGGGCGACTAGAAGAAAATGCTCTGTGGATGTGGATAATTTTCTTGGAGCTAGCTGAAAGTAGATAGGTACCCAACATTTTTTTTTAATGCTGTTGAATATATTGCCATGCATGTTGTAGACAGTCATGTATTTTGTAGATGGAGAGTTCAACAATTGTTCATACTGAAATTAACAGTCCATTATATATTGGGAACTCTTTTGTAGAACTTAAAGATATTTTGAAAAGTAAATAGCATCATATCATTTTATTCCATTTCTTATTTTTGATCATTGAAAATAGACATATTTGGAGTACCATATATGATATGACTTCTCTGACTAGATTTTATCTCATGTTTTCTGCTTCTTCTCTATAAAGATAGTTTAGTCCTTAATTAAGTGATGGTTCATGTTGGTGTGATTCAAGACTGTTAGTTCTGTTAGTACAGAATTAATATGTTCGTTTCTCTTCAAAACTTCATAAATGTAATCCAATGAATAAGATATGCACTAGTATTTTTTCTTCATCATTTTTTACCACACTTTTATGTTTTTCCTAATTATTGTTCCTTTTGAATTATGGAAAGCTACTCAAAATGAAAAATCTTTAGAATTAACAAAATATGTTTCTAAATTTAAGGATTTCTCCCCTGGACCCATGATTATATAGTACTATCATACAGATACTGCCACTTCTCACTTCAAGCTTGTATACATTCTCTAAATTTCTCTCTTTTTTTTATCAGCTTCATTTGGGGTGGCAATAAAATGCCTTTTAGGAGAAAAAAAGCCCTTTCATTCCATAATAATAGTGTCTATTTCTTTATACACTTCTCTCAGGGTTTCTTCACCTTGGTCCCAGGCTTGTCTAGATTGCTACACTGCTTTTTCTACTGGTTGTCTCAAAGTCTCAGTAGAATACTGAAGTCTTTTCTATTTGTCACAATACCTATTACCACTGACAACCTCAGAAGTCTTTGCCTCTTAGGTGCTGTAGCAGTGGGCTTGACACAGCTACTGAACCTCTTGTGAGATTAATTTACCAGGAAGTCAGGATGTTAAGCTGTTCTGTGACAGGTAGGGATTCATACGTGGGTAGTGTACAAAGCCTTTTGTTTCCATTTACAGAGGGAACTTTAAGGGAAAAAAATAAAATCTAGGGATATGGTCTAGGCTCCATATAAAGAATATTGCTTTAAGTAAGTTGTGGTTTGCTGCCTGAGAGCCCTCACTCACGTTTGGGACTGGCATGAGCCAGAGTATGCTGATAATCTGCCTGCTTCTCTCAAAATGGTTTTATATTTTAGTTTTGCCTTTCTAGATACCCAAACCTACCTTCAATATTGCAGTCCTGAGCTAGTGATTTGGGGACACATTTTCCCAAAAGTCCCTTAATATTTTGATGTCTTTACAAGGATTTTTTTAAAAAATTTACCTTTTTTGCTTTTCTTTTAAAAATGAATGGCTATATTTTGAATAGAAATTTGAAAACAGTAAGATTATCAAGAACTAAATAAGTAACCCTAAATAACAAAACCAAAGAAAACCCAAAGCTCTACTTAAGAAACATTAGGAAACTTGAAGATGTAAAAATATATATATATATTACCCAAATCCTACCATCTTGAATCCCACTATCATTAACATTAACGTTAGGTAAAAATCATTCTAGACATTTCTCTTTGTGTGTGTATATATAGCTGGGTAGGGAGATAGGCAGAAACATTGTTATAAAATTGTAATCATACTATAATGCTATTTTAAAATAATGAGTTTACATTTAATGTTATTACAATGTAACAAGAAAAAAATGAAGTGAAACTGAAAAAAATGCTGCACTTCAGATAAGTTTCTTTACTATAAAAGGCACTAAGCTCTAAAGCATCTCAGGATTTTTTTCTAATATATTTTAAGAAACCTATAAAAGACACTCAAATGAGGTTGGTAATTTATTCTAAACTCTGGACTTGATAAATTGATGGTAAGTTTTTCTTTTATCCTATGCCCTTAGAATGAATTTGTAATTAGATATAGGTTAATATGAGCCTCTCCTTTTGCAAGGGAGAGTGCTAGTTTTATCACTTAGGACAAGGAAGACAGACCTTTCTAGCATTATGAACAAGTATGCAGGTCTGAGTAACATTACAGAATCCATATGAGATAAGGGGAAAAAGACTGATTCATTCTTTTTTCTCTCAGTTGCCTCTCAAGGTAGTAGACACTCAGTAAGGGCTAAAATGAGCTGAAGCCAGAGAGGAGTGATATCTGAATTTTTCTTCTTATATGCCTTATATTTGACCTTTATCTGGTCTATGGCTGAATTCAGGAAGGACCCAAGAAGTTGTGGTTTTCCTCACTGGACAGTGGTCAGAGAGTCATCCTATTGACTTCTCATCGGAGGGTTAAAGACAATCATGAACTAAATATCAGCAAAGAAGAATGTGATTCCATCCTAAGGCATGTTCTCATCTGTGTGGCCCCTCAGTGAGGGGCTAAGCCATTACCAGCAGTGGGAGGGCAGGGAAAGAAGCATCCAACCAGATATTATTCAGCAAGCCCTGAAATCTTGCAGGCAACTACCTCCCAGGCAATCTTTCAAAATAAAATCTGCCAATGGAGAAGTCAGCAGTCACTCTCTGGCCATAGCAGCTGGGTTCAGAAATCAAAAAACAGCAGCCATGTTGTTACAGGATCTTGTATCCTTCCAAGTTTGCTTAAGATGGAAAGTATTAACAAGGTAGCATTGTGTCATCCAGGTTTTTTGGAGGAACTTAAGCTATTTTATCACAACAGCTGGGAAATTCCTGAGTGAAATCACAACTTTTATTTTGTTTTCCAGATAAGACTATGGGATCCTCCAATTCAAAAATAAAGTAAAATAAAATAAAAATCTCTTTGCAGCAAAAGGCTTCTGAGACCAACCTCAGAGGATTAACGTTCAATTCCAATAGTAACATTATGAAGTTTATTAAATTCGTAGTTTCATTAACAGCAAATTGAGCTGTGAACAAATGTCATGAGAAGAAAGATCAACAGCTTGGTCTCTGGGAGGTGCAATGCCTTAATTATATTATATGGTTAATTGCATAACAACGATGCAGTAATGTTACTGAACAATGGGTACACTGTTCAAAATGAGGAAGTAAACAGTTTTCAGCGTTGCCATCACAAGTTCCCCAAACTCTTATTGAACTTACAGGACATTAGGTTTTATAATTTTATCCAGAGAGTTGGATTCGTCTGCAGCTAAATGGAAAAAAAAAACAAAACCAAAAACAAGCTAGAAGAGAAAGTAGAAACTGAATGATATGCCTTATTACACTTCTGTGATGTTCTCACTGTGTCCTCCTTTGCACTTGTATATAACCGGGGAATCAGAGGTTGAAACTGGCACAAAGTCAAAATCGCTATTCAATTTTTAAGTTACTTAATGAATATTTGTTGAGGGAACAGATGGTTCTCAAAGACAATCCTTCCCAAAGAGGGGAAATAAATGATTTCAATCTCATAGATTTTAAGTGTTTTTTGGTGGGATTAGAACAGCCTTTAGTTTAGGACTAATTTTTCCCACTCAATTTGATGAAGTTTTTCTACTTTGGGGGAAATTCGATCTATTCCTATCCCCATGTGATCGATCTCTGAGGGTTGATCCCTCAGGGGGTCCTTTTGCCAGACTTGTGTAGTTTCTCCTGGGTCCTATGCTGATCAGAATTCAGCTGAGGACTCAAAAGGGACCCTCTGAATCCTCCTGGGCAGCTCTCGTCTCCTGGAAATCGGCCTATGGACTCTAGCTGTCTTGCCTCCTAGGTCCGTCTCCTCCACTCTGGGACTCTGCCAGGCTCCCGCTGGGTTCCTGCTCCCTGAGTTTTGGCCTGGAAACTCTCTCCAGGTAGGTAGTAAGCAGGGGCAACCACAGGGATCACTCTTTTAGTTTCCCATCTCTTAGATCACTGTGCTGTGCTGCTTGATGTCCAGTGTCTGAAAATCATTGTTTCATATATTTTGTCCATTTTTTTTAGTTGTTTCATGGGGGGCGATAAATCCAGGCCCTGTGACTCTGTCTTGGTTGGAAATAACCATGTAGATTTAAATTAGAAAATATTCTTTATTGCTGTCTCCATTAAAAATTGTTCATGACTCCAAACACATGTTATGTTTTACGCTGGTGAGTTGGTTTACCATCTTCAGCATTGGGGGAGGGCACTGTGAAGATAAGTGTCATAAGGTGTTGGCAAGACTCCTTATGGAACTGCACATGTCTCTGCAGAATTAGCTACGGGTTAATCACTACGATGGAGAGCTCTGGTGTTGAACTTGATTTCTTAGATAAATAAGATAAATTCTAATTTGCAGATCGAATGTACAGACTCCATACTATCTTTATAAGTTTTCTCTTATCTTTTTTAATAGCTGCATCTTTAGGGCACTTAGTGGGGTTACCTTTAAGATATGTAACCATTAGCAGATTTGTGAGTATAAATGCAGGACACTTTATTCTAGCTTTGTATTTTGCTTTATTAAGTCTTGGAAGTTAAGTACTGGTTCATATGCTATAGACCTAAAAGAAATTAGAATAGTATCTTTATAGATAGATGCTGAGAAAATAAAGTTGAATATACTTTCTGCTTTCTTTAATTTGTTTAATTTCCATTGAAGGCTCTTCCCAGATATATTAAACTTATTTGTGGCAAGTAAATACTGTGTGTGAATGTGTGTGTGTGTTTAATGTGATGAAAATGAAAACGTGAGTGTCACAGATAACATGAATAGGAACCAGCAAATTTGGTGAACTCCCAAGAATTTTAGAAGAAAAGAACTTCTCCTTACAAACAAGACACAAAACTGCCCTTAGTGAGGTTGTGAGGTTGTGTGTTAGTTTCTCTAAAAGTTATAAGAAAACGGAAAAATGATGTATTATTGCTATGTGTTTTATGTAAAGGTACTTTGGGCATATTTTTTACAAATTTATTTTTTGTTGTATAAGTTTAAGGTATACAACACTAAGCCTTTTAAATGAAGCTTAAACAGGCTATCATTTGGGAAATAGACAATGCAAATATAAAGAAATAGTAGGTAAAAAATAGTTTTTTATGAAGTTAGGAGTCTGAGGACCAGATGCAAAAAGTCACTTATCATTTAGTAATCCTGCTATAATCTCCCTACTAATTCAGCAAAGTATCTCTTAATAAGCATTTGTTTTTAATTTAACGTCTTCAAATTACTAAGGAGAAGCAGATCGTATTTTGGTTAACTTTAGTGTTAACCATGATAAAGCTATTTGGTGCTTATTTTATATCTGGAAGAAAATAAAAAAATAAATAAAATAATAAAATAATAAAAATAAAATAATATAATTACTTTTTAAAAAACTACCTCTTCTCTTTGTAAGTCAATATATTATTTCTTTTTTCTTACTGTTAACCTGAAGTTTATTCTGTTTTATAAACCTATGCCAAATAACTCCACTAATAATGATACATTATTTTTTGCAAATTCTTGATAATATTGATAATATGATCCAATATTTGACTGGATACTGCCTTGTTAGTTGTTGTGTATGTTAAGTACTTAAGTTTTGTCAAGTCATTTACAAAGTTCTTGAATACAAGGTCATTATATCCTCCTTCTTTTATGTTTCTTCCTCTTTCTCTTAGCCCACTGCTAAATTGAGAGTAGATGCTTGATGCTTTGTTGTCTTGAAATCATAATAAGAATTTAAAACTGGATATAACCCCTTTCCTGCCCACTATTATCGTCATACTCCCTTCAATAGTTCAGAAAAATAAGACAGGAAATAATTGCTTGTGAAGGGCCACACAAGAAGTTAGGTATGAAACTACGGTTGGACCTCAGAGTTTCAAACTCTCATAATCCTAAATGCAAAACAAAAGGCCACACAGCCTCCATCTATATAATTAGATTAAGAAAGCATTCAGAAAAGCAAAGCTGCTCTTGTCCCGAAGGAAAGTTTGTGACTGTATACTCTTTGTAGCAAGT
>CM052437.1:124878284-124907851 GCA_028533085.1 Varecia variegata | reverse complement strand
GCTGGATTTTAAAATTGCTTGTGCCAGTGAGTGTGGCGTGTTTGCCATTTTCCCATTTCCATATGGGAGATTTTATTACAGTTGCGTTGTTCCTTTTCTACCAGTGTATCAAGTGTGTTGGAGGCAGGATTTTCTTAGTTTACAGGTCACCAGACAATGAGGAACAACATCTTGACCTGACAGAGAGAATCATATATCACCCAGAGATCCTGGACTTTGAGCTAGACGCAATGACTGGGGAAGACTCTGGGCTGTCTCCACTGAATAGAGAGTGTGTTCTTTTTGTAGGAAAGGAGTACACAGGGAAGGAGTTGAATATCCAAAAGTGCAAAGACTGCTGAATCCCCAGAAAATCTGTTTTTCTTCTTTTCAGTTATAAAACCCCAAATTCATTTTAAGGATCTATCCATTCAGTTAAAGGATTATATTTCCTAGCCTTCCTTGCAGCCACATGATAAGGTCCTGCAAATAAGGTATTATACTTTTTTTGCTGTTTGTTTTTTAGAGATGGGGGTCTCATTTTATCACCCAGGCTGGAGTGCAGTGGCATAATGCAATCATAGCTTATAGCTGACTAGAGCCTCTGACTCCTGCCTCAGCCCCTGGAATAGCTAGGACTACAGGCATGTGCCATCACGGCCAGCTAATTTTTAAATATTTTGTAGAAAAGGGTCTCTCGCTATGTTGCCCAGGCTGGTCTCAAACTCCTGGCCTCAAGCGATCCTCCTGCTCAGCCTCCCAAAGTGCTGGAATTACAAGTGTGAGCCACCACACCTGGCCTACATTATACCTTTTTAAAAGAGAGAATTCACTGCTGCTGCATGGCCCTAGCAGCCACCTTCCCTAAAAGAGAGGATTCAGATGTTTCTTTTTTTCCCCTCGGTCCTGCTTCATGGAACATGAATGTAATGGCTGGCACTCTAGTTGCCACTTTGGATGGTGAGGATGAGGCCTCTTGCCATAAGGTTACTGGAATGAAAGACCATAGAAGGTAAAGCACTGATGAATTCATGAAACTGCCAAATCGGCCTTGGACTGCTGTCCTTCATACACCTTTTATATGACAGAATAATGCCTTTTGTGTTTAAGCTATTGTTAATTTGGGTTTTCTTTTATATGCTGCTGAACTTAATTTTGATAATTGTAAAATTCTATACAAATATGAGGATATTGCTAACATCATGAGTTAGGAAATCTTTCAGAAAGAGTGAATGCATTAGTCTTTCTAACAGAAACAAAGTAAAAATTATTTTATCCATTTCAAAAAAATCTTGACAATGGGGTTAGAGGGTATTTTTGTTCTGATATGAACTATGCCACATTCCTATAATTCTAAAATCTTAAGTCCATTAGGGCACAGTACCATACTCACAGGGACCTATAAGGTAACTGTTGCATCCAGGATCTTGCTGAAGGGACAATAGTAGGCTGAATTATTTGTACCGTACTCCACATACTGGACCACAATTAATTAGACCAAAGGTGGGAAACTGCCCAGTGCAGTCCACACAGGGGCTGGTTAGTGACCTATGATTGACATGCTCTGGTATGAAAAGAGGATCTAGGTCAATTAGCATCTCTCTGTCAGCAGTTTGAAGTAGGAAATCAAGATAGGTATCAGATAGCAGTGGAAGCTAAAGCTAAAGTCAGCAGGAATGGTCAGAGTCAGACTGTGATGACCATGTGTACGCCAAGAGGTGAGGGTGGCGGAACCCGGGAGTGAACAGAAGCTTAGGTGAATAGAGGACATAGGGTAGAAGATGAGGACACTGCTGAAAATAGCATGACAAGAGAGGAGACCCACAAAAAGTAGAGATGGAGAGAGTAGCTAAAATATCTTTGCCAATGGCAGAGATATTTGAACTTTTGTTGCTGAGGTCCCTGCAGCTGCTGAGCAACCATTCTTGTTTCTATATGGCAAGGTAAGACTGAGTTCTTGGGTTTTCTGCTTCCTTTATTTCTTGCACCCTCGCCCCCAATATATCCTTAAAATAACACATTACCCAAATTGCTTTCTCTCATCTAGGAGAGCCTAATTAGAACAACTGGAGTATAAATAAATATTTATGTATCTCATTGCCCAAACTATAACATTTTTCTATCACTAGGAACTAGTATACCTCTTTTGAATTTATTCAAATCTTATTTAATTTTTAAAAAGGGATGAATTGAGGCAATGTATCATATTAAAACCAATGTCATGGAAAACATTTAAAATAAGGATAGATGGAAGAGAAAGATAGTTATAGCAAGAACCTAAAAGGAGATAAGAATTTTACTGATGAAAATAACAGTCTTTATTGAGCACTTTCAGGCTGGTGGTATTAATACTTTATGTGCATTATTATGATTATCATCATTATCACATTTACAACAGACTTATCAGTTGTTTTTCTTAGCCCCACTTCACAGGTGAGAATGCTGAGGCTGAGAGGGTTAAATATTTGCCATAGGTTGGGGATTTGATCTAGGCTGTCTGACCCTAAATCTACCTTCCTAACGATACCATAGTGACTCTGTTTACCTTGAAGCTTTCCAGTCACTCTCCCCAAGTGATAAGTAGTTCCAACCTGTGACAAAGTATACATGGACAGTATCCGCAGGGCTGCTGTCCATGAAGCTGGCAGCCCAGGACCATGTCATGGAGGAACCCAGGACACATTCTCATTCTGGACCTAAGAGGCCAATAGAAGGGATTCTTAGGAAGTTCTGTAAGATAGATGCAAATATGCCTCTTCAGAGAAATAATGCGAAAATTCTCACTCCACACGCCCTTAGCACCCAGTAACTGAAAGTAGCACTGAAACCCTTGTTAACATGACAGGCTAGTTCTAGCTACGGACATGGACTCTGGACCCAGGCTGTGCCACCCACTGTAAGTGTCACTTTAGGCAAGTTACTTAAGCTGTCTGCCTCTGCTGCTTAATCTGGAAAAGGGGATTTCATTCAAAAAGGATTTCATGCATATTTCAGAAGACTGTTATAAGGATGAAATAATTTAAGACAAGTAAAGCCCTCAAAAGAGTACCTGGCAGATAGGAAAAGCTCAATACTACCGTTCTCTTCCCTTGCATTATCTCCAGCTGTCAGGTCCGGGGGACAGAAAGTTTGAGTGTAGGAAGGGATATAATATGGGGGCCTAGGAACAAGGAGCCTCATCTTTACTCCTTTAGACTCGAATGATTGATACTATTAATGAAGCTTGGCCTGTCTCGCCCTGGCTCAAGTTCTTTGCCACAATCTTCAATAACAGCAACTAGCATCTCCTAAATGTTTAGTAAATGCCAAGCACTTTACTAAACACTTTACATAAATCAGGACGTTTACAACAACCTGACGAGGTAGGTGCTATGGGTGTCACCACTTCACAGGTAAGAAAAAATTAGGACTGTTTTAAAGTTATAGCACTAAAAAAAAGGAGACATCTGCTCCATTAGACTGTGTCTGAGTGTCTATGACAGTACCCAAGAAAGTTCTGCTCTTTATTTTTTCTTTTCTTTTCTTTTTTAAAAATTAGCTGAGAAGAGAACTGTCCATACTGATTTATGTCACAAGAATATCACAGAATGCAAAGCCAAATCAAAGTACACGCACTGGCCCAGCAGACCCAATTACCATGGAAACACGGGTGTTTACTGACAGTGTAATGACTGGGTTAACGTGGACCATTCCTTTACTCCTCAACCTCTGCCTCATTTGGGCCTTTATTCAGCTACTCAACCACAAACGTCAACTCAGCTTGAGAAGCAGGGGGATTCCTAGAGGTGAATGTGACCTAACTAGGCAATGCAAATGCATGCACTGTTTCCTCTTACTCACACCTCACTAGAGATGAAATCGACTGGGTCACCATGCCTCCACCACATCTCTTTTAGTTGAAGACCATTATTGCTTCATTCCATAGATGTTGTGTAAGTTATCTATTACCACAATAATGCTTCCTAGCAAACAGTCCTTAAATTCAGTGGCTTAAAACAATGCGAATTGATTTAGTTCTAGGCTGTGGGGAATCAGTTTAAGCTGGGATTGGTGTGCTCACTCGCATTTCTGGAGACCAGCTGGCTGTCAACCACTCTGGGCTGGCTTTCTCTGGGGGGACTGGGGAGCCGTGGCTCTGCTCTGTGGATCTCTGATGCTTTATAGACTAATCCTCATGCGTGTGCTACGGCAGAGGTGCAAGGGAGAGAGCAAGACCAATCATGCAAGCACTTTTCAAGACCGTGCTTTTGTAACATCCGGTAACATTCCATTTGCCAGTTAGTCACGTGGCCAACCTATATTTAAGGGGCTGGGGAAAAGATTAAATGTAAATTTTTAGTGAGTGAAACCTCCTGGATAGAGGAAAAGGTGATGAATTAGAATCATCATTGCAATCTCCCCAGGTGTCTTTTTCTTAAGGGAAACTGTACTCTCAAAACCATTTTTAAAATTTAGTTTTTATTTTAATTAAAATTATATATGTATATAAAAGAGTCAAATGGTTTAATAAGACTTATACAGTCCCCTAACAATTCCAGCTCTTTCAGCTGTTTCTTTTGTTGGTAACCTCCATAACTCTTAAAAATGCTTGCATTGCTACTTCTTGACTTTTCAATTTTAGGTATTGCTGACTTCTTACTATGGAAGATAAAAATCCTCTCTTTCACTGTCTTCCTCATCTCTCACCAGACACAAGCACTCTTTCCATGCTCCTACTTTTTCTATGTTGTTTTATAATTTTGTTTAGATTATTTTTTAGTATTTAGATTATTGAGACTTTCTATTCATAGTTGATCCATATATAGTAAACTATGATTATTTTGCCTTTCTTGCACATTTTTTATTATCCCTGAAGTTATTGTCTTATTTTTCCTTGCCTCTCTATTACTTATTGCTAATTTAGATGCAGTTTTTAAAAATTGTGTAAATAATCTCTCAATATGTTCAAACACTCTGGAAAGTCTCTCAGTTCCGTCTTCCTAAAGAGATCTCTCCCAGAGCTGTTGACCTGCCCTAACTGGTGTGACTCTATGGCTGGTATCATTCTGATGTCTCCCTTTATCATTATTCTGAATATCAAGTATTTCTTGAACCCATATCTTCCTAATGTTTGGATGATTTCCTCAGTTAATTGAATGCAGCCTTCTATACCTTCCTGAAAAAGAGTGGGTAGGAAGTATATTTGTACCTTAAATATTTTACTATAAACTATTGTGAGTACATAAAACAGATTAACCTTAGAAACATAAACACAAATTCAGAGAGGTAAGTGCTGAAGATTAACAAAAGTAGAAATTTATAAAATTATTTTTTGTTATATGATTAAGTTTTTGTACACTCTCAAAATGAACTCTCTTTGGACTTGTTAGTGATACATTTTTCCTCAACATTTTACTACAGAATTGTTCAAATATGAAAATGTGGAAAAATAGTAAAATGAATAGTTGCCTATATCTACCTTGGTTCCATACACACACACATATATTTTCACCCCTTTTTTTTCTGTGCCATTTGAAGGTGAGTGGTAGACTTTGTGAAATTTACATCAAAATATATCAACATACCTCTCCTAAAAATGAGAATCATTTACAGCAAAAACATAGTACCCTTCACACACCTAAGAAAATCTAGTGTCAGGTCAATATTCAAATTTTCTCAATTGTTACCAAAATACCTTTTATACCTATTTTGCTAAAAAGAAAAACAACAACAACAATGTCCAATCTAGGTTCATGTATTGTATAATTATGTAATTGAGGTTCTTTTAATCTAGAAAATTTCCCTATTAAAATATTTTTATTAATAATTTACCCAACCCTCCCTATAGGGGGAGCCAAGAAATTTCAGTATATCAGCTGTAGTAAGTTCACTGTTGAACACAGAATCCCTACTTTTGTATTGTAAATACCATAATGCTATCAATAAATGTTGAACAGATGCATAAATGACTAGGATGTTCTTTTGTCATCTACTTTAAGGGACTTAGTATGTGGAGAAGTACCTGTAGGGTAGGGTCAGTGAGACTGGACATTGGCACTACTTTAGAGGCATCCAGTGTCAATCAAATCAACTGCCACGTTTGGGAGCACAGTCTCAGAGAAGTTACCCAAGACCAATGTCCCGAAACTAAAAAAAGGGAAAAAATACTTCTCAAAAATTATGCCAACGAAAATTATTTCATAATCCATTTTTTGCAGATGTCAGAGTGAATGGGGTAAGCAAATAGGAATAGAGGCAGCACATGCTTTGTTCTAGCATTGTCAGAATTAGACCAGAGTCTGGGATAAAATCATTAGCAACAGGCATGAATGTTTCACATGGCACCTTTCTGGTTGCTTAAAAGGGTACATAAAACCATTTTTCTCCCATCAGCATAGTCCACATCCTCTCTCTGTTCCCCACCCCACTGTCTTAGTGACCACTGACCATGACCTTGACCATTTTAAAATAGAGGATAGTTACAAAAAGGAAACAGAACATATAAATATAAGGGGAGAGGATACAATTAGGAAAAACATACTTGTAACACCAGTCTTGTTTACACTAAATCTCAACAGTTTTAATAGATGCCACATAAGAGAACTTAAATTGCAACTATTAAAAACACTTTCATTTTATTAAAGAGAATAAACTATTCTACAAAGAGCAGCTACTGAATTTTGGGATAACTCCCTTCTTTGTAATAGAAATAACGTTGAAAACCTCAGTGATAAAATTTTACACACTGAATTCCTTGTGATTTATCTCATTTTATGTTAAAATTTTTGCATAAAATTTTCTTTTGCTTTTTAAAAAATTTCTACATGGCCTAGAGAGAATAATCAGTAAAATTGAGATGAGAGAAAAATGAATTTCAGCTTTCATTATGGTTTGCTTTTACAAGCAATAAAAGCCACTGTTTTTTCCTCCTTTCAATAAGGGAAATGAGTTTGGCTAAGGATGGGAAAGATTTGTGGGTGGGGGAGGGCAAGGGAAAGGGCACAAGGAACAATTTTTATTTTGTTTTTGAGGATGGAAACAGGGCAGATGCACAAGCATCATCAGTAATATGGTTTCCTGAGCTTTGAGGACTGACACAGAGACTTCCCAGACGCCCAAACAGCTATGGAATGGAGCTGCAGGCACATTTCCTGTTCTTCTTTCTGGTCTACCCATTTGCACAGGGGGGGCAAAGTGACTGATGTTTCCCCTCTCTAGAATCTTGCTCTCTGCACCCTCAATTTCTTCTCCTCTGCTCTTTAACACCCCAGCTTCAAGGGAAGGGGAAAAGATTGCTTTGAAGGTTAAATAGGATTTCACCTTATGTGCAAGAATGAAATGAGGAATGAGGGGTGGAACAGGGAAGGGTAGAACAAGATGTTTGCCTGCCAAGGCCACTGGGTAGATCAGGTTTGGTACAATGGAATTTGCAAGAGAACAAAGGATGGATTAAGATTATCCAGTGAGAACACAGAAAAGATTTTGTAAAGTGTAGCTATTTTTAGTGTCAACAATTTCTCAGGAATCATTTCTACATACAAGTTTGTAGTTGTTTCATATAGTGTGAAAGCTTTACATAAATGTCGATATTATGGTATTAGCAAGACTGTTTGAGACCGTGGAGATATGGTGGAATATTTAAAATGTGCTGGTTTCTCGTGAGCTGCATGCCTCATGCTGTTTATAAACTAACACGTAAGATTGATTTACTTTTTTAAATCCTCTTTTCAGATTTCTGGTATCCATAAAAATGTAGCAACCCTGGTTACTGTTTATTAGTCAACCATAGTGCCTGTTAACAGTCTGGAGTTATTTTTTGTTGCCTGTCTGTCTTCTTCATCTGCTCATTTTTTTAAATCTAAAATATTCTTTAGCTACTTCTTCCTCCTGTATGTATTTTTAGCAATCATCCTATTTCATGCATCATTGCATTACCCCTAAACTACTCCACTAGTTCTTCAGTTTCTCTCTCTTTAGCATTTTGTCTTCAAGTCTTTATTTCTTAAAACTACTCAAAAAGTACAATACTCTTTTCATCATTTGAACTAAGTTAAAAAGGCCAGCTTTGCAGCTGAAGTAATAAGGTAGGAAATAGAGGAAGTATGACTTTTTAAAAGAACAAGGCAATGTTATCCTTAAATGAAAATATGATTGTACTCTAAAAATTTAACTGAAGCATTATTAGCATTATTAAGAATTTGTTAAGATGGCCAGATAAAAAATAAATATGCAAAAATCCATGATCTTCTTGCCGTTCAGGCCTTGTGCAACACCCTTGTCTTGAACAATTTTGAAGGAGCAGAATCAATTCTGAGTCTGCCCACAAGGCCAGCCTAGAGCAGGGACAAAGTGATCTGGTTGACTAAGGGAGATAGAGTGTAAAAGAGAGGCAATTATTCATAGTGGCTTTGAGTGCTTTCATAAATTTGTCTTTTAAGAAAGGAAACTTCACTCTTCAAAATGAAGAGTGTGTCATTTTTCAAAAGCACATAGAAAAATGTCCAACTACTGATTGCCTTGTAAGTCTGACACTTGAGCAGATGCCCTAGGGAAACAATGCAATCTCATTTTCACCACACAGTATCGACGCGAATGAGAGGGAAAAATCTAGTGCTCTGTCAGATGGCCTTTGAAATGAGTGCTTAAGTGACAGGTGAATAGTCAGAGAATCCTGAACAATTCCGAAGTGTGAAAAATTGTATCATTAGAATTCATAGCTCACATAGCTGTTCTACAGCTACTATTCTTTGAAATGAATACAGGTTATATGTTATCATGGTTTTCAACACATTCTTTTAAAACATTATCAACCTTTCACACATAGATAACAACTTTAGACTTTATTAAGTAAAGTCTATATATAGTACAACAGATACAATGTACTAGGTATAGCTAATTCTTCCAACAGCCAATTGGCAAACGATACCAATCATTAGTAAGAGTAATGGGGTATAGCTTTGACTAAGGTCACAATGAAAGATTGCCAGATCAGTCAATCAATTTTCTTCAGGTAAAACTTCTACAAATCTCACTTTTGCCAACTCTGCTAAATACAAAAACTGAATCAACATATCATGAAAATCTCTTACTTTATTGGGCTACTTTTATATGTGAAGGAAGTAATTTTCACGTGAATAAGATTTCTAATCTGGGCAAGATCTCAGTGTAAGTTAAGTGTTTCAAACATAAATATTTATTTTTTATAAAAATTCCACTTGTCAAAAAGTTTCATAGGTTTAAACAAAGTTCAAAGGATATGCTGAAATTAAAAGAAAGAAAAACAATTAAATTTAATACATTTAAATAGAAAAATTAATCTAACCTGATGATAACATGATGACAGCTTTTCTCAATATACCAATAAATATATGTAATTCATATACATAAGGATTTTTTTAATGCTATAGTTAGGATATTGTGGTAAATGTAAGGATCTTTCTAGGGGTTGACTGAGGGAAATTGAGCCAGTTGTTTTGTAGACTAACTTATACACACCTAGAGAGGTGGAGAGTATTCCTTGTTGAAAAACCCAGTGAATTTTATAGTACTATTTAGGGAAATGGTCCAAATTTAGTATGGCTTTGACCTATATTTTTAAAACAGTCAATATTGAAATATGTTCATATTTTAGTTTTGATGAATTAATTTAAAACAAGTTAGAGATGCTGATGTTGCCTTGGTTCTTCTGAGAATTATATTCTCCCTGTTTATGAATCAGTTACTTTAAAAAAAAAGCAATGCATTTAAAAATCAGTACTAATAAATGGCACTGGAGTCATGCTGTCTGGCAAAAATAAAAAAGAGCAACGTTTTGGAAACTGACATTTTGTGGTTTAGGCTGTCTTTTAAGTCTCGCCGGAAGTTAATTAAACTGAGCTGGGTTTTTTTCCTTTTAAAGTTTATTTTATCATCTCTGAGTTTACTTACTTAGTGGCAGATGCCATAAAATTCCTCAATCCATGTTACTAATTAAAAAACAACTCTTCAATCTGGGCGGAGAGCTTGGACATTCCAAATATCTCTTTTTAGTTGGATTAAAGGGTGTGCAATCTAAATATCTTAATTTGGAAGAAATGTGAGGAATTTCAGCATTTCCAACCTTAAAACTGTGAACAAGAGGGTTGGCCATGCCAAGCTTATTTCTCCAAGTTCTTTTGGAGCTCCAAAGGTGTGGTCTAGACTAGGATGCCCGTGGGCGATATCTGGGAGTTATATGTACGTAATCTGAGTGTATCCTCATTTTTAAAACATGTATATTAGTTCATATCCTGATGCCTTTAGGGAACTTCAGTTTGCTATGATCAGGAAGTCGCAGAGTCTGTGATATTTTCCCTGGCTAGCCAACCACTTAAGCTTCTGCCCTTCAAAGACAGCACTCCTGGTGGCGATTACTATCTCTGTGTGCGGGTAGGTTGCCAGCAGTTATTGCACATTGTGCACCTTGAGTGTTTGTTTTGATGTGGCTGCAGATGATATTTGCAGTTGTCATTTTTGTCTCAAGTTTAGCCTAGACTTTTCTCAAAACAGAACAGCCTCTGTGTTGTAGCAATTTACCCACTGCCTACAAGCAGAGCAAGTTTGAGATATCTCCAATGCTCCTTTGAAGAGGGTTCTTTCTCCTTTCCTTTCGCATCTAGTAGTTCCTGTCACATCACAGGATGCGTAACTGGATAATAAAATTGGTAATATACTGAGGATGCCTCTGAGCAGTGCTCAATCTAGCAAAGCACCAATTTTTTTTTCCCCACAAGGCACAGCCAGGCTGTGCGGAGTGGACCACTGAATTTTTATTCCAACTTCAGTGACTTAGGCTGGCAGACAGAATAGAGCAAGGAGGGAGAGGGGAAGGCTGGGCCCCTGGGGAATGTCCTAGGTTGAAGGAGCATCAACAGAAGTCAGAGAAGAAGGTAGGCAGTTTTTCAAGGAAGACCAGAGTAAAAACATGCTGGTCCAACTTCAAAAACTAAGGGAAAGAATTTCAAGCAGGGGGTGGTCAAGCCAAATATATTGCTTAAGAAAGTTAAAAAAAAAATCGCTGTAATGTGGAAACGGATTCCAGAATAAAAATCATTTTGTGAACACTTGATTGGTATTTCTGAATTTAATCATTCTCAGTTGCAACAACAAATGTTCAAACCACATAAAAAGCTTGGGCTTTCCATGTTTTAACAGATTTTTTTTTTCTCTTACACATTAGTTTGTTATTTTTTAACTCTCATTTAATGATGCATCATAACCGTGTTTCCAATTCACCTTCCATTCAACTGCTGGCATAATCGTGGATTACAGTGTGGCGAAGGAAAGAGTTTGGGTTTCCGATTAATACCTGAGTTTCATTCCCTGCTTTTTACAATCACTAACTGTGTGATCTTGGACAAATTGTGTTAACTCTCTGAGTCTCAGTTTGTTTGTCTGGGATGATAAAACAACTACTACATGTTTTCTGCAACATAGGAGACAGGAGAAATTCTAGCTGTTTTATCACCATGATTACTTTTGAAGGTTAGGCTAAGTGGATTCAAAAAAGTATTTAGTGAAATTTTCTAATAGATTAAAAGGACTGAAATAAAATCTAAGGGCCAATGTGAAGCAAAGGTGTACTGCTTAAAATAAAATCAGCCCAGTACTTGAATTTTGCATACGTATCTCATATTATGCTATATATTTTCACACTCAAGCTCATCTGTGTTCTAGTGAATTAAATAATGAATCTCTTTGGAGTGTGAATGAAGATTTGCAGAAGTTATTAATTTAAAAGTAATTAATATGGAGATAAATTGTGTGCTCTACTCCTTTATTATTAGCTGAGAGATCATCTGAGCCTTTTAGTTTTTCCTGGTTTCTGTAGGGTGTATGTGTATGTGTGTGGGTGTGTGTGTGTTCCTGCCTACTGTGTACCTGGTGGTAATGGGGAGGAAAATTGGTCCTTTTGTAAAAAATTATACTAGGGCATTAATGAAGAAGCATGTATGACTTTAAAACACTTCTAAAAATATATTCTTATAAAAGTTCCTCACCGGTTGGAGAAGTAGAGTTTTATTTCTTACTTCTGGGTATATATCCAAAATAATTGAAATCAGGATCTTAAAGAGATGTTCATTACAGCATTATTCACAATAGCCAAAATATGGAAACAACCCACATATCCATTAAAAGATATATCAATAAAGAAAATGCATATACATACAGTGTGATATTATTCAGCTTTAAAAAGGAAGGAAATCCTGTTTATTTATTAATTTATGCAAGTGGAAGAACCTGGAGGACTTAGGCTAAGTGAAATAAGCCGCTTACTGAAGGACAAATACTGCATGATTCCACTTATATGAGAGATTTTTATAGTCAAACTCATAGGAACAGAGAATACAATAGGGGTTGCCAGGGGCTGGGGGATGGGGGACGTGGGAGGTGGTTGTTCAGAGGATATGTTTCAGCTATGCAGATGAATATATTCTAGAGATCTGCTGCACAACATAGTGCCTATAGTTTACAGTATTGTACACTTCAAAATTTGTTAAGAGGGCAGATCTCATGGTAAGTGTTCTTACCACAAAAATAAACAAAAATCACAAAACAAGACACAAGGAAACTTTGGGAGGTATTGGATGAGTCCATTACCTGGATCGTGGTGATGGTAACAATAGTGTTTGGCTATGTTTAAAGTCATCAAATTGCACACTTTAAATATGCGCAGTTCTTTATACATCAATTACACTTCAATAAAGCTGTTTAAAAGTTTTGATTTATTTAAATTTGTATAAACCAATCGCTTTGTGAGGGTCATTTACTTTTTGTACAAAGTCATTGCAACCTATATACTTCGTTCTTTTGTACTGTTTTGAAATATACATGCACTTGCCGACACATGTTTCCACCACATTCTTTTCTTCCCCAACAGACAAGTTCAGACTTAGAAGGCAAAAGTCCAGCGGAAAGTACCAGAACTGAGGGAAGAATATTTGCCTACCCACCCACACTGCACTGAATGCTTTCTTGGAATCTGCTGTGTGTTTTAGATGATATCCAACCCACACACATGTAACCTTTGCCTTTTTGCAAACCAAATGTGATTCTACAAGGAAATCACAAAAACAAAAATATTGTTCTCTCAAGTTATACCAGATTTGTTTTCCAAAAAAAAAAAAAAAAAAAAATCAGGCTAGTTTTAAAATCGTAATCTGTCCCACATCAGGCATCTAACCATCCACAGAATTTGGATTTGCAATCTCAGTCTTTAGTGAAGGTAGTGAAGCCTTTATTTGTAAGAAAAAAAAATTAAGGGTGACTAAGAACTATAGAAATAAAACTCATTTTTTGTTGTTACTGTTGTTGTTTTATAATGTTAATGGAACTTTCCTTCTTTTCATTCCTCAATAGCTTTTCTGACTCTATCCTGAACTGAATCTTCTTTTGCTGAAGTTATCGTTGACCTGTGACTTGACCAAGCATAGATGTTTTACAGCACATTAGACTTGATCAGTCTATGAAATTTGACCCAATTAACCATTTTCTCCATGGAAATTGCTGCCATTCGTTCCCATGACACCATTCTTGTGTCCCTCTTCTGGTCTTACCACTTTTTTCAGTCTTCATTACTCCCTCTTTTTCTTTTGTTATTTTTTGACTATTTGTTTTTCTCTAGGGTTCCATTCTTAATTTTCTTCTCTTTTGTTTCTACATATATTCCCCAGGGAACTTCACTAAGGCATGAATAAAAGTATCAAGTGGACACTTACTTACAAATCCAAAATTTCAATCTCCAACCCTATGTACCTGCCTGCCCTGGACAACTAAACCAATGTTTTGCAAACATTTTAAACTTAAAGTGTCCAAAATACAATACATGTTCTTACTTTCTTCCTCTACTGTCCTTAGACTCGCTTCTCTTCCTGTATTTTCTATCTCATAATACCACCATTTATCATGGAATCCACAGAAATCCTTTTTAGGTTAGGCTGTGCAAGACTCCCTTCCCTCCAGAACCTTTGTCCATGTTCTTTCTCTACCTGGAACATTCTCAGATGTCCCTTCCCTTAGTTAACTCTTATGCATCCTACATGTCTCATGTTAGGTGCCTATTCCTCATGGAAGCTCTCTCAGATTCATTTTTCATAAGCTGTCTCAAAACTGACTTTTCCTTCATAGAACTTATTACAGCCTGAAGCCATACACACACTTGAGTGATTATTAAATAACTGACTGTTTCTCATTCCTCCACTGTTTTCCAAAATCACAGCAGCTCTATTTATTTTGGTTGCCATTTTGTCCTTGGCAATAAGCATAGTGTCTGGCATATGAAATGCTCTCAATAAATCCTGTTAGATGTTGAATAAATGACTTCTTCTTGGCATCTCCTGATGCCCTCCAACTTCAACCAGTCACCAGATCCTTTTCCTTCTATCAAATCATATCCCTTTCAAATCTCCTTCATCATAATTCCCTTGGAGAAGGTCCTCAGCATTCTTGCCAACCATCAGCTTTGACTCCACCTGCCAAACTGACAGTATTGTTACTTTTTGGACAGAGATATGATAGATAAACTCTCCTGTTCTTAATCACTAATGGCTCTCAAATTTCTCTAGTAACAAATCCAAATGCCTTAGCCTAGTCTACAGGGTTCTCAACAAACTGACTCCAACCTCTCTTTCCAATATCATCTTTTCACTTTATTCATTCTGTGATTCAGTATCTGCAAAAGTTTCAGGTGCCCTGAGCACACTATAGTCTTTTCTGTGTTGGTTCCCTTTGCTGTTTTAACTCCTCTGTCATCTGTGTCTCGACCTCTATCATTTATGTGGATCTCATACTTTTAAATTATAAAATCCTTACTTTGGCAGGTTATTATCCATTAGCCCTTGGATACAACTGATGAATGATGAATAGAGGCACAATATGGTGGTAAGATCACTCTCTCTGACTTCAGACTCCACCTTCCTTTCAGCTAAGGGGACCCTAATTCCAGTTCCCAATATATACTCACATTTTGCTCGTACTTATTTTTTATTGCCATCACTCTCTGCTGACTGCATTTGGGTCACCTTTCTTGTATCACTGCTTTGGCTTTGCTTCAACCATGCTAATGATAAATATCCTTGGTGGTAAATATCCTTTTATCACATGCGTTTATTTTATTTGTGAGACAGAAACCAAGGTGACCCCATTTTCTTCTCTACTGTAGCATTAGTAATGGAATATATTTCTGGATTCATTTTCAATATATCTCCCCACTGCTGAGAAAATTAGCACAGGTCTTTGAGAGGCTGGGTTAGAAGACAACTTATGTAGGTAGTCATTCCCCACATCCCAAATTAAGTCTTTTTGGTACTCCTAGCCAAAGTCCTCAATCTAGGTTTGTCATTGTGAAAGTTTCACTTAAGGATTGAGGTTATGGAGGCCAGTTATGAGTTCCATCTCCTTCAAACATCATTTTCCCATGCATCTTACTGGATCCTCAGCCAAAACAGTACTCCTCCTATACTTCCTAACTAGCTAGCTTATTAAAATGATTCATGGACTTAAGCCAATAAACAGGAAGTCTATAAAGAAAAGGTATCTCAAAATTAATGCATAAGTAATCCAATAATTATTAGCATTTGAAGTTTCAATAGTGGATTATCTGTTGATATGAGAAGTTTCAAAATTATTTTTCTTATATGTCCTTTGATATTATTTGATAAGAAATTACTAATGGTCCCACAACATCCTACAATGACAGATGATTTCTGAGGAGATGTATGTCAGATTAATTTGACAATTTACATATGCAGCTACTATCAAAGTAGATTCTTGATATTTTTGAAGAACCAGGAGAAGAAAAACAGGTTTTCCTATATTCCGTGAGGCTATTTCTGCATTAGTGGTTTGGAGTGGACTCCCTCAGCAGAGTTTACCTGGATGGAATTTGAACTCAATCATCTATGGTAGGGTGAAATATTTTGATCATTTGCCATTTATTGAAATATTGGTCTATAATCTATTTAGACTTCCTTCAACTCCTTTCTAAACAGCAAAGAGGAAAATATGATCTGTAGATTCAAAGTGGTTATACAATGAAAGAAAACCCTTTGTTCAGGAGAAGCAGAGCTTTCCTTTATGCTAAACCCTGAGAGAAATGTTTCCTTTGCATCTTTATTACAAAAAATATATGGCATAACATAGTGGATATCTGTAGTATATATATATAAAGTATATAATTAACTCTCTTCTAACAAGTACAAATATAATAATATTCATGTGGCTAACTTTGTAATGTTTCTAAGTTAATCTGTGAAATTCAATTGAGAAAAGAAATTCTATAAAGAATCAGAAATACAGTCAATGTGTGTGGTTCTGATGAACTAGCAAGAAGCACTAAATTTAAAATTTCTTGAATTTCTTCACATAAGAGGTAGAAATTACTAAAGGTGTTTAGGAAATGTGATTATATAGAGATTATATAGAAAATATAGGTGCTTTGACGATTAAATGTTTTTATAAGGTAATTTAGCAAAATGATACCATTAATTGCATAAAGATCACAGGAGATAATAAAAATATATAAAGATGTCATACTATTACAAAATCACAGATGATCTGTGGGTAATTTACACTAATTTAAACCCCAGTAGCACTTTTTCTCTGCATCATATTGATTGGTTATCTATAATTGGTTATCTATATTAATCAAGTTAAACAAAGTGGCTGGGTTTGTCTTTGAAAGATGTTTTTACATTCTAACTATCCTTGAAGATCTAACTCAAGTCCCACCAGTTCCTAAATTTTCTTCCCCTTCTTTGTTTACCTGTATAGTCTATATTGTACAACATACCTAACTGTATGGTTTTATGCTTGAATTGTTTGTATCATATGCATAGTTCTATTGTGTAGTTGGAAAATTATCCTAATACAACACAGTTCAGTAATACAGGACTTTTAACATATGCTTTGCATAGTTACATGTGGAACTTAAAGCCAAGACTCGCATACTCCAACTGGAGATCTAACAATCTATTCTTTTTATGTAACTGTATTATGAAATCTAGGCCCCAGAGATTCGCTCAAGACTGAATGAGCCTTACAGGGTGAGTACATGGTAGTAGAGTTTTATTAAGACATTGAATGTTTTAGTTTCAGCCCTGCTCAAAAGGAGCTCTGCTTGAGTATATATCTATATCTCTGTGCAAAATCATGTCCATGGATATTTTTCACTATTGCAGGGATATAGGTCTTACCTAATATCATTCTATTATTGCTTCTTACTACAATGCTTAACAAGAATATCATTTTGCTTGCATCTATATTTTCTACTAGTATATATTTCATATAATTCATCAATTATTCAAAATATTCTATATTTTAGTTGTGAGTCTTGATACTTCTTACTTTTCATATTCCAGATTCAGTGCACAGATATTTCAAGGGAATGTCACTGCTTCCATTAAGATTCTCCATCTCTGTCCTGGAATTTAGCCCATGATTGAAATTACAGTTATGTATAATGAACAAACTAACTGCTCTAGCATGGAAACATGAAACCTCATTTGTGATAATGGGATTTGACTTGTCTTCTTCCTCTCACTTTTAATAATATCATCAGATGTTGATGCATCTAAATGTAATTAGCATAAAGTCTTAAGAAATGCTTTACTATACCAGAAAATGTAGATTAGAATTTAAATTATTATTGTTTTTCCAGACATTGACTTTTGGGGCCAGGCCAACTGGACTTCTGGTTCTTGGACTGTGATAATCAGTATAACTGTAGGTGTATGTTTTCAAGATTAATTTTATGACCAGATTTTTTTTTTTTGTCTTAATGACAAGAGCATTTGTTCCTCTTTGGTGTCTGTTCAAATGAGTGAATTATTTTCTGAGAACACTAGAGGATAAAAACTAGAAAACAAGTGAAAAAAATTTCTTTTCTTCCACTTTATCTTTTTCCCCTGCTTTATTCCTTCTCCTGTAAGAGAAGCAGGACAAAAGGGAAAACCCAATTTGCCCCGTTTCTTCTATTTGTAGATAGACAAAAACAAATGTTTCACTTTCCTGCTCATGAATTATTCATATGAAATGAAAAGGCAAAAAATAGATAATATGGGAGATTGATCTCCAAAGAAATATTAATTCAAAAGAAGTTTAGCTGAAATATCTTAACAAATAACCAATAATTGTACTGTATTTAACCAAAGCTGTATCCTAGTTGTATAGACATAGTCTACCAATGGATGATATTTTTACATGAACGTATACTGATAATCGCGTAAGGGACAATTACTAATAATTGTCCTTATTTGGGAGGACAGGGAACTAAAGCCTTCAGCGCCTTGGGAAACCTCTGAGATCAGTGAGTGACAGCCTGTGGCTCGACTCTGATCTAGTGCTTGGGTGATTTTGACAATTACAGCTGTACTTCCTCTTCCTATGTAAGTGAGTGAAATTCCTCTCACTAGTTGCTATTTTGGCTAAGAGAGTCAATCTGATGTTTATGGGTTGTACACATTGGGTCTGGAATTAAATCTTGAGGTTTACCACCTACTACCTGGAGATCAGAGATCTTCAACTTCAAACTGCTGTGCATTTTGAGTAACTTGTAAATTTCTGGAGATTTTAGAGAGTGCTCAACTGGACTGATGTTTATTCCTGGATCTTATTATCCCAAATGCAGCACAGAGCATTGTCTATAAATTATTGCCATATCCTTCTTTTGTAGATATGTACAATCTCATTTATAAAATTAAATACTTCATTATACACTTGTTTTTGCTGTAAGTTCTTTTTTAGAATTTAGGAACTCTTGAAGAACTGTGTGTATGAGTATGAGTCCATGTGTGTGTTTCATGTCATTATGAGCATTCTTATGGCAAATAAAGAAGAAGGAACAAATGAAATGTAGGTAGGTATATGGAACAGTATGTACCTTGATTATAAATGAAATCAAAAGTAATGAATGCGTGATTTAGAGTACATAACACTCTGAGTTTTAACTTGTTGAATAATCTGAGCTATCATATTCATAAAACAGGCATATTAATAACAGCATCCTGCTGATTTTAAAATTTATAGCAATAATCCTCCACTAGATACATTCCTTAAATTAAGCGTCTATTATAGACTGAATTTTTGGTATAGGATAAGGTGAGGACTTATTTGTAACTTACTCATATGCATAGTATGATATTGGAATTAGTGTGTTACAGATAGAGAAGATCTTGGAAACCATATAATCTTGGGATTATAAATAGGTTTATATTCTTGTGTTAACACTGGTGAAATGGTATTCATTGTGTGGAACATTTCTGAAGATTCTAGGACTATAGAAAGGTTAGGAAAAAATAGTTCTATAATTGTTTACTTACGTCTGCATGGACCCAGCATAAAGAATTTTGGTAGGTGTATTAGGTAGTTTGACATCTCTAGTCTATTTCAATATCTTAAATTTACAGAAAAAAATCCCAGACATTTATATGACACTTCAGAGATTGTGCAACTTATTCACATATGCTGACACAGTTAATTTTTACAACAGTCCTGTAAAGTATGCAATATTTTGAACCCCAAGTGTAGATGAAAAACTGATGTTCAAGTTCACAAAGCAAGTTAGTATCACAACTAAGACCAAAAACAAGGTTTCTGTCTCTTAGTCAGGAATCCTTTCCACAATGAACAAAAGATTGTTGCTGTACCTGTTAGGCATGGCTTTGTGAATAACAGAGAATCTGATTAATGAATGATAGGTCAAACAACTAGAGTTTCACATAATGAATTAGTTTCCTGTTGCTGCTATAAGAAATTACACAATTTTACTGACTTAAAACACCACAGATTTATTGTCTTATAGTTCTAGAAGTCAAAAGTCTGAACCAGAAATCAAGCAGAACACCTTCTAGAGCCTGTAGGAGAGAATCCCTTTCTTTGTGTTTTCCAGCTTCTGAAAGCAGCCCACACTCCTTTATTCATGATCCTTTCCTCCACCTTCAAAACCAGCAGCTTCGCATCTTTTCCTCTCTCACCTCTGCTTCCACCCTGACTCTGACTCTAATCCTCCTGCCTCCCTCTTATAATTACCCTTGTTCTTATATTGGCTCCACCTGGGTCACCCATGGTCTTCTCATCTTAAAATCATTAACTTAATCACACCTGAGAAGTTCTTTGTACCATAGAAGGTAACATATTCACAGCTTTCAGAGATTAGGACATGGGAATTTGGGGCCATATTCAGCCTACCACATATAGGCCAATGTATTAATAGATATTCCAGAGATGGTACAGAAACTCATGAATGTACCAATTCATTTTATCAACATCTCCAGTTTCTTCTGTCTTTTCACTCTGCCATCTTTAAAGCTTTGGCATATTTTCTCATGATTGAAAGATGACTGCCATGGTAAGAGGTATATTATTTGTCTTTAAGGTAGGAAAAAGATGAAAGTGTGAAGGCCAAGTCCTCTTCTTTTCATTCAGAAAGTGAAACCCTGATCGTGAAATGCTCCCTCTATCTCATAGACCAGACTACATCATAAGGATATCCCTAACTGCAAGAAAGAATAGGAATTCAGATATTTTACTTTTTGTTTCTCTTTTTGAGGATGGCAGGGAAAAGAGGAGATTGAGAATAGGTATTCAATGAGCCAACTATCAGTCAGGATTCCTAGCTGCAAACAATAGAATTCATGGTATTTAATTTAAGAAGGAAGATTTATTGTAGAATATTAGATTATAGAATCTGTAGGAGTAGAGAAATAAACTTTTTGATTACAAAGACTAAGGATATCACTAGGTAATATTCAATATACATTAGAACTTTTCCAGCAAAATTAGCACTTCTGTTCCTGGTTGGCGGTGGTACATTGTGGATCATGGATCTGGATTTTAGAGGCTCCATGATACTATTCCTGCAATATCACATGATGCAAAGATTTCCCCACTAGTGGCCACCCACTCATATTGCTTCTATATGCATCCAAATCTCAGGTTCACGTGACTAGTGAAACGTGGACATATGTCCATCCATAACTGTAAAGGAATGTGAGAAATATAAATTTCTTAGACCAGGTTCTCCAGAAAGCAGAGCCTGAGGCAAGGATTAACATGTTAATACTTTATTTGAAAGGTACAAACCCAGGAGTGAGGGGAGGAAAAAGCAGAGGCAAAACAAGGTGCTGTGATACATTTTTGTGTTGGTTCCTATTGGTTCAGAATATGTGTCCATTGATTGACATGTTTGTACTTCTCTAGAGCAACTAAGAAGAAGAACTGATTCAGGATAATCCTTAGAAGGGAGAAAGAAGCAAAAATTTATCTGTGGAGCTTCCTCTCATATCCATCTCCTATTTGGTCTCATAATGGGTCAGTTCCTTCCTGCTTCCAAGTTGTGTAATTCAGGTCACTAGTGACCATTCAGGAAGACAGGTCCCACTCCTGGTACTGTGGTATTTCATCTAGGTCTGGAAGTCAAGGGGAAACTTAGGGTGGATTGCTTCAGCATCTGAGGGATGTGGACCATGTGGCCCAGAGCTTCAGCTCAGCCTCCAGCCAGCCTGTAAGTGTGGCAGCATGGTGGCACAGTTCAGAACTGGGTGGCACCTTTAGAAGGAAGAAAGCAGTTACAAGGATCTAAGGATGCACAGCAGGTTTTTACCCTATATAGTACATTTTTTTGGTTTTTACCTTAAGAAAGTTGGTTTTGTGGTGGTGAGGGGAAACTTCTCCTTTGCTCCAGAAGGTATGTTGAAAGATCAACTCAAAATAAGGCAGATTAATAAGAGAAAGAGGTTTGTTTACCATGTGCATGGGGAGAATCACAGAGTGATTACCCAATATCTCAATGGGGTCCAGAAGTTTATATACCCTCATTTTGAAGGGGAGGGGAAGATGAGGAATACAGATAATTCTATTGAGGGGCAATAAATGGTTACCAGGGAGGATGAATGGATGGGGCAAGCAGATTGACTTGCAAATGATTCTCTTTGGAAATTAAATTAACCTAAGAGACAGGTGTTATATTTAATATGTTTGGGCCAGGTCTGGTTGCATTCTTGATCTTCTTTCCTGCAATATGTTTGTGATAATAGGGAAGGGAAAGGAAGCCGATTGTTACTTTGATGGGTGTGATATGGTTTATGCAGATAGAGGGAAAGTCCCTTCCCATGTCTGTTGATCTCTAAGGGCCTTTAATTCAAAATACTCTTAATACCAAGGAGTCATGTTTTGGGGTGAAATTTCCTGAGCTCCTTCAGTTTCATAACATAGAAAGCTATCATAACATAGAGAGGGTGTTCAAAAGACGTTGGGCAGCAACCAATGACAGACATTCAGTACCACCTGCCACAGCTGACCAGCTGCCTCAAGTATGTCTCCCATGTCACTCTCTCCACAGTTCCCTAGGTTTATTTTCCCTAGAACTTAGCACAGTTTAAGCTTCATTAAGGCAGAACTCCCTCTGTCATGATCACCATTGTATACTCAGGAACTAATACAATGATCAGTAGTGCATTTGGATAAATATTTGTTGATTGGATAAATGAATACCAAATAGCAAATGATAAGCTAAACAATGATATGGTGGTTATTATAGGGATTAAGTTAAACAAAACAATCCTCAACCCACTGGGAAAATTTTCACAGAAAAGGTGGGATCTGGGTTAGACCTTGGCATATGGTTTTAACAAGAAAAGCAAAAAGGGCAGAGACACTCTAGGCAGAAAAGCCATAAAAGTAAAGATACAAATATGGAAATGCTTATAGATGATTCATAAGATGGACAAACTAATGCTCTATCAAATTTCTGGCAAATATATTCATACATATATTTATTTATGGATTTATGCTGATCTCTAATCATTTTCCTGAGAGGTCTATAAAATATTGTATTGGAGAGAATCAAGCCTTAATTCTATCATGTCCAAATCTCTCCTGAGAGACATTTTCCTTCAGTGACCTGGGAAGCTGAACCTTCTTAATTGGATTAGTGACATTTTGCTGTTACAAACTGAAACAGGATCCACTAGCCTACACTAGCTAGCACTTTATAATCTATACCATCTATTTTGTGGTCATTGTCAAAGTATTAGAGCTAACCCAGGGAGACAGGAAGTGGCATTAGAATTCTTTCAGTTTTAGCCCTGCTTAGAGATGTAGTCCAAGATAATAAAAACAGTGCAATTTTTCTATATCAGAATACGTTTTCCCTGCAGAGTGGGGGTTTGCAAAGAAAAGTCAAAAGGAACTTTCAGTCCATCAGGGTGGATATTTCCTGGGTGCTCGCTATTTTAAAGGACCTTAGATTCAACCCATTTGCCCTCAGCTATTTTCTTAATGAGAAAGTGGATCCTACCAACCTTAATCCCATTTACCAAAATACCAAAGCAATCTGTACCTTATATCACATAATTATGTCTGAGGTAAGCTTAGGAAATTTAGTCATTTGTTGAGGGTTGTTTTTCCCATAACAAAGTCTCTAAATAGAATTATCAAGTCTATCAAATGTTAATTTGTCAAGAAAAACAGAATAGCTAATAAGGATAACTAGATTTATATTGTAAATAGAGTATTATCCTAAAGGCTTCCATGTCTCCAAAAGGAAGTATGACTGAAATATGACTGGTCTTAATCAACCAACTTCTAGAGTCGTTTTCTCTTCCGTATTCTTACTCTGGAGCCGTGTTAGGGAGAAAGCCCTCACAGCATTTCAGGATTTCTGTGAGATGTGAAGATAGCTATGAAGGCAGCCCTGACTTTGGAACTCTGGTCCTCAGTTGTGACTTGTCTCCTGAGGAAAACACTCCCATTCACAAAATAGACCAGGGAAGGTGGTTGCCTACCTCTCTGGCTAAGATAGATGAGACTACAGCTTCTATTCCTGCACAAGGGCAGACACCAGCAAGATTTCTAGAAATTCTGACATTTTCCACGGATGAGGCTTCCAGTGACTTTTCCCTCAGAGAGGGGACCTTGATCACATTAAAGTAGAAGCTCAGAAGATCTAATGCCTCCCCTGAACTTCTAGGAATCTGAAAGCATTTTTTCTACACCTTATATTCTGTCTCTCTCTCACCTCTTGTTCTCATCCACTCCCAGTGTTTCTTCTATAACATTAGCCGGGTGAATTACAGTTATGAGACGTTGATCTGAGTTACAATTTTAAATTGCTTTTGTGAAAATCAATACCTGTTATTTGCATTGTAGTAAGTTATTTAAATTTTAGGGCAGGGGTTACATATGTTTCCCCATCAGTATCCAGTGTCCCAAAGGGGACAGGCAGAGAAAGAGGGGTTTGCTAAGAGAATGCAATTAGAGGGAAAAAGCTGCTGACAGTAAGTCTTTTTCTCAGGAAAAATCAGAAGACTTCCCTCAGTCCCCTTAATTGGCCCCTAACTGGCGTGACTACCCATGGGAAGAGCAGCTGTGTCAGCCACTTCTCTTTCCTGTATTTTTCAATGGAAACAACCAAAAACCAAAAGATGTTTACAGTGTGGCAACTGCCCAGTCTCAATCAAATAGCGTTGAAATTGGACTCTTGGCTATTGGAAACACAGTTGAAGATGAACTTCTTCCTTCTGCCACGTCCCGGCTAACCCCACTCAGCCTCTCACTGTTGTCTCCCGTCCCTCTGTTGTGTCCCCATCTATGTTCCATGCTCGCCTCCTCCTTCTTCCCTGTTCTCCGTTTAGTTACTCTTTGTAAAGTTATCAATATACATTCATTTTTGAAACTATGAAACAAAACATCCATAATCCTACTGCCCTGAGATAAGTCTCTTTGATATTTTCTTTGGTATTTGCTATGTGCATATACATATACACATATATATAAATGTTAGTTTTATAAAATTGAAATCATTCTGTATATTTTATAATAGTGTATTATAAAAATTTCTCAATTAAATAATAACTTCTATAATATGATTTTGTATGACTATATGCTCTTCTGTTGTATGAAAATCTCATTATTCAGTCTTATAATTTTGGATATTTATATTGTTTTGAAATCTCTTGCTGTCACAAATAACACTGAAGTGCACATTTTATACTTGAAAAGTTTGCACATATCTTTGAGAATTTCCTTAGGGTAAATTTCTGAAAGGAGAATTTTCAAATCAGAGTATAGATATGTATAAGGCTTTAATTGCCAAAAAGTCTCCAGAAAGGTATAATTTAATGTATTTTCACCTGCCATATGTGTGTGTACTTGTAAATAGTATTGATAATATTTTATCACCTCTTTTTATTTTTATCTATTTTATAAGGAAAATGATATGGCATTGAGTTAATTTTTATTTTTTAAACTAAAATTGAATTAGTTTTATTTTATTCATTGACATGTAATGTAATATAAAATATAAATATATATAATATATACTAGCCATTTATATGGGATATCAATTTTTAATATGTGTTTATGGTTATTTTATATTATTCCCTTTTCATTTTAATACACATTGATAAATTTAATATAGTCAAATTTACCAATAATTTCTTATATGGCTTTGGCCTTTTCTACCACAAGGTCAGGTAAATACTTAGTTACATTTTCTTCTGTTTTCTTATGGTTTTACTTTTCACACTGAGCTACTTAATCCACTTGGAAAATATTTGGAGAATAGGTTAAGATAGAGATTTAATATTTATTCCTCAGAGAGATAAGAATTACTTTTATATGTTAGTTGATTTTTCTTATCTTGTATGATACTCTCTTGATGGGGTAAGTAATTCACTAACTGAAATTCAGTTTCTTGTTTTCACTAAGAATAATTGGCTGCAGGGCCTAAGGATTCTGCTAGCAGTAGGAAAATTTTGCAAGACAGTAGCTAGGCAGTTGTTTCTGGTCCCACCAGAACTGTTGTAGAATTATAAAAGGAGCTATGGACTCAGGCTCTGACAGGTAAAACTTAGGTGATGGAACCTACAATATCCAGCTCTATCAGGGCCTAAGAGAAAGCAGCTTTCATAACTGTTGCTATTTTTTTCAGCCAATACTCACTCTAATGCTAGCACCTCCACCACTCAAAATTTATTGAGGTCTCATTATGTTCAAGATTGTGCTAACTACTTTATGTACAATACATACATGAAGATTACATACATTTAATTTTCACACACACACAACACCCCCCTCCATTGTTCCAACTTTGTAAATTTAAATTGGGTCTTAAGGAAGTTAAGTAAATAGCCCAAAGCCATTCATAATCCTTGTTGTATGCTGCATCTTAATAATCAAAAATAAATTTGAAATAATATGCTCATGTGAAAGATGCAGCAAACACCTAATGATCAGCAAGATGACTACAATTTTAATACCCCACACAGCTCTGTAGTACTGTCCTGGTGCCCCTTGGAGGAATCTGTCTGCTTTTTAACTCTACTTTTACAGTTCTGATGAGATTGAGATGTTATCTTGTCTAGTTAAACTATATACTTTTTTGGGCATAAAAAATATTTTGAGTTTTTCTTTAAGATTTTGTACCAGATTTATTATATTAATATAATTAGGCTATTGTGGGTTGCAAACTGTAGCAGTGGTCTCTATGTGGTTTTCCTGTTGTCTAAAATTAAGGAATGATAAAATATTAGCCTTAAAGTCCATTTTCCTGTTCTAACCTATACTGAGAATTTCTCCTAGTGAATATTATTAGAGAAAAAACGGAGGGTAATTGAAGGGCAGATCATAGATAAAACTTTAATCCACTGAGAGAATTGGGGCAGGACATTAAATTATGTGGATCTCAATTTCTTCATCTGTAAAACAGAGATAATAATCCTTACCTCATTAAGTTGTTAGAGGATAAGATGAGGTTTAAAAAATACAACATATGGGAAAATGCTTTTGAAATTCCAAAGCACTGTAGAAAACATGACGAACTAACTTAAGGTGAGCAAGAGGATAGCTGTTTATTCTTAGTGTACTAGGTTGGTTCTGATTTACTCCTAGTAGAGAAGACATTAATTCATTCTTCTGGATGTGGCTATATGTTTATGCTCCTACACTTTGAATATCCCCTATGAAACAAAAAACATGAGAATATAGTGCTAAACATCAGTTTATTTTGTCTTCTAGGGGTAAAGTTTCAGCTTCTGGGGAATAGCAGAAAAAATTATATTTAAATCTGAGTCCCAATATATAAAATGAAGAGTCACATGGAGTGAATGCCAAATCCTTTTTAACTTGATCAAGTGACCCCTTAGATTAGCAGAAAGTATGTCCCCTTCATAGCATAAAAATTGTTCTTATTCTAAAATTTATATTAAAATGTCTCATTCAAAGATACATTGGAATGATCTTAGAAAAAGTATGATTTAATACTTAAGGTAATGGCCAAAATTTTGAAGAAAAGAGAATGATGACATATACAATGGAGCAAAAGTTGCCTAGTAACTTTAAAACTTTATAATACAGATTTATTAATACAGTGCTTTACAAGGGGGAATTATTTTCATATGCATGTTTGATAATAGTCTTACACAAATGGAATATTGTGACTATATAAAATTACCTCATCCTAATCCTGCCATATAGTGGTAAACAAATGTGCCACCACTACGAACAGTAATTTTCTATTTCTAATAACGTTTACAACAGGGTTCTAGTTAACCTATTTATGGAAGATTATTGATTTTCATAGGTAGTTCAAGTCTCTACTCCCCGGGGTTCAGGATTTAAAATCATAGAGTGTGGAACCATTACTGTGAAATTAACCATGTCGTTAGGTAGTGTTGCATGTCATTAAATCATGAGCATTTTGTCTATGTTTCATGTTTTAGTCTTAGTAAATCATACTTTTTCTAAATAAGCTACCTAGCAGTAGTAGGACACAGAACTGAGTAAGGAAAATTAAAGTTTAAAGTGTGAAATTCTTCTACTGTTATTCTACACTTGCTGCATGTTTATTTCTCTGTGATCTCAAATTGACTATTCCTTTTCTATAAACTGCATACAGAATACACTGCTGCTTTGCATGTATCGTGTCATATTCATCATCTATTGATAAAAATTAGGACTGGAATTCATTGGCTATAATTTGCTTTCTTCATTATTCTTTCTTCTTATTCTTGTCTCTTTATATTATTTTGTTATAAAGACAGGATGTATGTCATCACTTAGTCACAATCATTAATTACCCTTTTATAATGAGGGACTCAGAATAAATTCAAGATGGAAACATCAACACAATCAATTAAAATATTGAAGCCATTGAGGAATGAACTCATAAATATTTATCAATCTACCAATATTTCTAGGATATAGTACTCTTAGTTCTTAGGCAGCAATATAGAACAGTGGAAGAAAATGTAGGGTTTTGCAGCCGACAAATTTGAATTTAAATGTAGGCTTGCAGTGTAACTAGTTCGGAGACAATGGGTGGGTCATAGCTCTTTTAATTATAAAAGGTGAGTAATAATACTTACTCTGCAGAACTGTCCTGAGGGGTCTAGATAATGCATATAGCTTCTAAGCAGAGTGACTGGTACATGACGATGCATTTAAACTATTCTTTCTTGAAACCAGACAGGACTCATTAAAACCATGTTTTTTCTTTTACTGTCTTTGTAAATTCAGTCAGATTATTTAATCTCTCCAAGCCTGGTGAATTTGCCTGCCATGGGAAAAAATTATTGTCCTCACTTGAATTCCTTTTCCCCACGACCGCATTGCTAAACTCACCCATCATTTCTCTACATTATTAATTTTTTTCTTCCTAAAAACTAAAAATATGATTTTCTAGAAAATTCTTTCAAAATTGAATTACTGCCAATACCTAGATGGGCTAAGTAGCACAGAGATGAGTTAATTGTGCTGTTCATGCTTAAAGGTAGTCAGTCAAGCCCTAGAATGGAATGACCAAAGAGAAGGGTGAGGTGTGATTTTCATCTGAAATTCATCTGAATTTTCAAAGCATGTACTATTATTTCATGTTTCTCACCTTATGTGGCAAAAATGGTAGAGGAAACACAGAAAGAAAGCAATGCAATTATTAATAAGAAAACAAAACTGAATTTATCTTTTCCCCCTAGATTTTCCAAGTGCAATGTATGGTCAGTCATTTTATTTCAGAACAATTTATAATTTTCTTTATTCTCCCTTCTAGGAATCTCAAGATGATTAACATATCCTTTAAACTTTTAGCCAGATTTATGATTTGTATCAGTCACATGCCTTATAACTATTTAAAGAGAGATTTAAGATTCATTTATTTGGAAACAAGACAGCATGCACTGATTAATGGTATTTACAAAGGGAAACGTACACTGCTCTCCAAACAGAGTGTGGCATGAGGATAAATTTTCAGTGTTTTACCACGACATGAAAAAGCATTAGATTCTATTACTATTCAACTGAACATTTGTCTTCTGTTCCTTAAGCTCATTTTTTTTCAACTGAAACTTTAGAGGAAAGGGAAAGGGAGTTAATATTTTCTGAGAGCCTGTGATGTGCAGCAATGTGGGACTTTGTCAGGTTATCTAATCTAGAACCATCACCCACTTTGTAACACAATTGACTTTCCTCTGCTTGTTAGATGAGGCATGATGATTAAGAGATGTCACCAAGCTGGGTACAGTGGTGCACACCTGTAGTCCCAGCTACTCAGGAGGCTGAGACAGGAGGATTGCTTGAGCCCAGGAGTTTGAGACAAGCCC
>CM052437.1:124847142-124877784 GCA_028533085.1 Varecia variegata | reverse complement strand
AGATTTGTTTTCAGGATTTATTGTTTTTTGTGCTCCATTTAGAGTTTAACAAATCAATGAATTGTGAGAATTTTATTGTAGTATAAGATTGCCAAAATGGTGATTACATTATGGTAAGAGAAAATTAGAATATCTTCTCAAGGTAAATAGACTATTTCTGTTGAAATTAATATCCTACAGGTTGAAAAGCCAAATGAGAGGGTTGTGACTTGTGGAAGAATTAAATCCTCCATTGTGTAAAAGATTTTTGGGGAAAGTTATGCTAGAAAATGGGAGTAGAGGGCAGATAAGATCTATTCGTGTTATTTAATAAAATTCTTATTGTAACAGCAATTAATGACTATTACAATAAATTTTTAAGATACAGAAAAACACAAACACAAAAGAAAAATCTTTCTTAATGTTAGTCACCACAATTATTTGGGATATATTTATACATTGGTTTATATATGTGGATATATAGTATGTGTGTGTGTATATATGTGTGTGTGTTTGCAGTACATGTGTGTTTAGAAACACAAATTTATAGCAAACACACCCATACATAGTTTTTGTTATAAAACTGTGCTCTTATATACAGTGTTTGTTAATGTGTTATATAATTGTTTTCTTAAAAATGACTCTTGTTATAAGAGAAATAAATGTTCATTAGCAAAAAAACCCCCCAAAATAAAATAAAAAAGTATGTAAAACATGCAAAATCTCAGCAACCTGGAAATAACCATTTTTAATATCTTGCTGTATGATATTTCAAAATCTTTGTACATAAACAAGTATATAGGGTTTTGCAAAATAGGTTTATCCATTTTATAGGATATTTTGTAACTTACTTTTAAAGAATAACAATAGATTATAATCATCTTTTCATGTTAATAGGTATGTTTCTGTACCATCGTGATTAATGGCTTTATAGAATTCCACTTTGAGGATGTATACAATTGATTTTTGAAAATACCATAATGGACATTTAAGTTTTTTTTATCCTTTTGTTTTTACAAACAGTACTTCAGTGAACATTCTAATGGTTAACTTCTCAAACATATTCTTATTTCCTTAGGACAAATTCCCAGATGTATAGTTATTGATGCCAAGGGTATGCATATTTTTATATCTTTGGATAACGAATTGCATGCTGATTTTGGTTTGTAGGAAGAAATAGTAGCACCGCAATATGAAGAGTTCAAACAAATATATAACTATGCATGTTCTTCTGTGGATTAAAAGGTTATGTTTGATCTCTTTTTATTTTTAGTCTTACCGAATTATAAATGGACTTTCATTACAAATAAAATAAAATATGCACTTATTATTACCTATAAGTTTCTACATGATGTGTTCTCTACCTGCCTCTCTGATCCCAGGTATAATATAAAACCCTCCTGTGTTCTTAACTGCTGATTAACTTTGCTCCAGGGTGTCCATCCTTGTTTCTTTCCCTCTAACCCACCAAGCTTTTTCACTCCTGAGATTTTGCACTTACTCTTTGCTGATCTATTTATGGCTTGCTCCCCATCATTTAGGCCTTCATTTGAATATCGTTATTTCAGAGAAGCATCCCAAGGTAGGGCTAATTAGACTGTGATAATCATTATTGCTCTTCACCAAAATTTCTGGTTCTCCTCCCACCAGGAAAGCAGTAGGACTGAATTTCTCTACCTCTTTGAAGCTAGTCACAGCCATGTGATTTGCTTTGGTCAAAGAAATGTGAGAGCACATAATCTGACACTGCTGGGTGGAAGCCTTTAAAAGCTGGTGTATAATTTGCCACATGTCCTTCTCCATGTCACTGTAATTGATGACGTTCAATAGTGAAGCCTCCCCCTCATCCTGCATCCCTGAGAGAGGACATGGAACTAAGTTCCACACTGAACCGTGATGGACATAGATCGGGAGGGGAATAATCAATCCTTGTTTTGATATACCATTCAGACTTTGGGGTTGTTTGTTAGTATAGCAAACCTAGCCCACCCTAATATACAGGCTGCTTCTTCCTTTAATTGATCTCAATATTTTCCTGCTTTATTTTATTTGGAGCTTTTATTATTATATAAAATCATCTTATTTATTCAGTTATGAGTCTCTCCCCACCTCACTAAAATATAAGCTCCTTGAGGGCAGGGGCTTGGTCTGCCTTGTTCATTGTTGTATCCCCACACCTAGAATAGTGGCTCAAATATTTGTTGAATAAATGAAAGAAATGGGTAGAAGATTTCAACACATGCTTGTGGAATCTAGACTAAGACGGTTTATTTCCTTTGTAAAACAATTGTTCCCAGATTCCAAGATAGCCTTTGGCAGACTTAAAAAAGAGAACATTCAGTTAGAATTCTGATGGCCAAGAGAGGTTAAATATTTTCTCACCAAGATGTAAGAAGTCTCAACCACTTTCATCATTTGATCTTTTCTTCCCTCTAGCACTGTGAATATTTATATTCTATGTGGATGGAAAACAACCATGATTTCAATTATTTTATAATGCTCTGCTATCACCAGAGTTTTTTTAATGAAAAATAATTTAGCAAAGCCTTTAGTACATTTGGTGAACAGAAAAGCATATTTTCCCTGGCCTTCCCAAGGACAAGATATGGCATTATATTTATAATGTCTAGACTCTTAAGGTGTATTCTTCCCTTTTGGCACTTGATCATTCTTTCATTATAACTATTAATATTATGTCTCAGCTACCTTATGGTCTGCAGATGTGTATCAGTTACAAAGATGTTTTGAGTTCATGATTTCTAAAAAACCTCAAAACAAGTAGAATGGATGTGTTTGTTCTTGGGTCGTTGGTCAACAGTGTTTCCCCAGCAAGAGGCTTATACCCCATTCCCTCATCTGAAAGAGGCTCAGCTCTTGAGCCAGATGACAACTATTCTTTGGTCTTAACGCACACTAATTTAGGGTAACTATTAACAGCTGTATCTGTTGGTGTCCTCTCCACCGGCCTCTTGACCAGAAATAGAAAAGCACAGATGGCATTGCTACATATTTGTATCTCCCATTTGGCTCTGGAGCTACTTGTTGTCTTTTCGCATGCCAGGCAAAAGGAAAGAATGGAAAAAGCTCTTCTTATGTGGAACTGCAGGGTAGCCATTTGTTTGCTTGGCAACTAGAAATATATCAGCATGGATCTATGTGCCTTTAGATGGTCCATAGGCTTGGGTTGCCATCCATGGCCCAAATTCATCAGAGCTCATTTGTTATAGAAAAAAAAGTATCTGGTCCTTTTGTGTTTTGATTTTTTTTCTTTTATAACATTCTGGAACTCCTTACCCTTAGATGAACTCTTCATGGTTCTCTCAAACATGCTTCATGTTTCTTTCTTTTCTCCATTGCACTTTTAATTTATTTTGGCACTTTGTTTTTATATGTTGTGCTGTATATCAAGAGTTTTTCATGTTTGTTTGGTGACTAAATGGAAAACAGGGTAGCAATTGAATTTAGTGCATGAAGTCATTTTCTCCCATCTTAAAATTATGTCAGCATCCAAAATAGCTCAAGTACTTTCAAGAGCATTACACATTGGATAGACCTGTATAAATTCACAGTGATGTTTTTCTAGTTCTGATATGTGGTATAAAGAGGACTATATAAGACTTTGGATTTAGTCCTGGCTTTGAATACCAGCACGTTTACCGACTATGGGTTTAAGAGCATTATTTAATCTTAGGGGTTCTATTTCCTCATCTGTTAAATTCAGCGAAGATATTACCTATCTCAGAGAGTTTAGGTGAGGATTAAATAAGATAATGCATTTTAAATCCAGGGCCTGGCTCATAGTGAACACTAAACAAATGGAAACTGTTATCTTGCTGAGAGTAATGGCACATACCTAAAAGATTAGTATTTCAGAGATTATGATTTCACCGGTGTTATAACTAAAGTTGTGTATTACTTGTGCTGTTTTTGCAAGATTGTAATGTATAGGTAAATCAAATTCATTCTAAGGAAATGAGAAAATAATATCTGCCAACAGATATTTGTTGATAATAATAGTAAAGAAACTTATATTTATTTGGTACCTTATAGTTAATAAAACATTTGTCCTTGTATGTTCTTACATCACCTTTGAAAGTCATGTATTTATTTGGGGGAAGAACATTCCAGGCAGAGGGAACAGCTAGTGCCATCATCCTAAGGGAAATCCTTTCTGGCATGTTCAGTGAACAGCCAGGAGGCCCATAGAGTCAGAGCAGAGAAAGGAAGAGAAGTAGCAGATAATGGTGAGAGGAGAAACCAAGCACTAGATTGGGTAGGTCATGGTTTAGACCTTGACTTTGCTTTGAGTGAAATGGGGGGGAGGGAACCATTGCAGAGAATGATGCATGACATGACCTCGCTTATGTTTTAGAGAGTAGCAAGGATCACCCTGACTGCTGGTTTTAAGACAGACTAAAGGGAGGCCAGAGTGGAAGCAGGGAGACCAGTTAAGAGCCAAAAAATAGCCCAGACTTTAAAGTGGTCAAATTGTGTGTCTATTTTGAAGGTGTAGGCCACAGGATTTCCTGACAGACTGGATGCAGAGTTATGAGAGAAAGCAAGAGTCAGGACGACTCAAAGGTTTTTGGCCTGAGCACTACCAGTTGGAGCTGCTTACATGATGGTGGTTACTAAGCTTTGTAATTTTTTGCTTTATGCATTTTTGTGTCTCTGTGTTATATTTAACAATAACAAGAAGATTTTAAAAAATCCTATGCATCCTTCAAGACCTACTCCTCCATGGAATCTATTCCGATCACCCTACTCTGTTATCTTTCTTTCTCCTCCGAACATAAGTCATTATTATCTGTATAGGTCAATTGGACATTGCCTTATGACATTGCTTCAGTGGTGATCTTGAAATGTTAGGTACCTGTTTTATAGTGCTTCAAACAACATTTTAGTATAGATCATTCCTCCATTCAGCTTTTGAACCCCATTGCAATTATTTATACATACAATATGCCTAATTTTTGGTTCCCAATAATAACTCAATGGTAATTAATACATAATTATAGATTGCAGACCTAGGGAATACATTACTCAAGTATTTGTTTTTGAAAAGTTCTAAAGGTATCATACCACGAAGGGCAATATTGTGTCCTGGAAAGAATGTTACAGTGGAGGTAAAGAATTCTGTGTTCTAGTCCTTTCTTTGCTAAATGTTGACATAACTAAGCCATTTCATTGTTTCAAGTATTGAGTTCTTCATGTGTTACATGTGGTATTTGGGCTAAATTCTACTTTATAGTTCTAATATTCTATGAGTCTTTGAAATACCGTATTACAAAATGACCCCAAAACCAAAGTTCAGAATCTCTTAAATCATGTCAAAATGTCCAGACTTTATAAGGAAAAATTTTGTAAAACAATACACCTAACATTTTTTTAGACAGGTAAAAAGAATTTTGATTGTTAGAAGGTAAAATATGTTTAAATAAAAAGGGACATAGAAAATAGAGAAGAAAATTGTGATATAAGCTGCATAACAACAAACCACTTTTCTTTTTCAAGAAGAAATGAGGAGATGAGTCATCGGCTGATTCTGTGACCAAAAAGTCATAGAGGAAATTCAGAAACAGAAGCTAGATTAGAGGAAGTGAAACAAATCATCAAAGAAATAAAGATATACATATTCATTTTTCATGGGCCAGAATATTATGTATTTAATTGCCCCAATTGTGCTATTTTATTTCATTAATTTGTTTGAAAAAAAATAGCCTATTCAAACTTAGGTGGCAGTTGTTAGAGATTATTGATAAATTGTTTGAGTAGTCATGAAATCATAGTCTCTCAGGAGATAGAGGCTTTAATGTCTGTCTATTCCTGTTACCCAACCATTATATGTAATTGAATCTGTTTATATACCTGCAGGGTGGTCATCTAGCCTATTCTTGAACATCTCCAGATACAGAGCTCTGAGTACCTTCTGGAGTTGCAGTTTTAGTTTTAAACACTGTCATTGTGTTTTCACACAGAGGGCTAATTGATATTGAGAGATTATTTTGCAGCTCCCCACAAATGATATTTTTTTTCGGTTTGTTTGATTTCATCATATGTATGTCTGACTCTCCTCCATTTTATTTACTGTTGCCAATGATACTTTTAAGGAATAATACTTTCTGAGGGTGTGATTACATGCTTATATTTCAAATATTAGCATGAATCCATGATTTGGGGGACCAACACTCTATAAACCTTATATAGTGGGCAGAAAGAAACAATTCCTCTTAGTCTGATTGTCACTGGAGAATTCTATTTCATTTTAGGTGACTGAATACAGTTTGAATAGGTTATGGCAAACTCACGTGACTGCTGGCTCCCCACACATACGGACCCTTTTATATTCAAGGCCAAAATGAAGTTATATAGAGACAAAATTAAAGTATCTTAGAATAAAAGTAAAATACCATCTAAAGTATCATGTACAACACAGAATTGATTTCAATTACTTCCTCTTTCTGTTTTTTTTTTTTTCTTCTTCTTCTTCATTAGTGGAAGTTTCTCTGTAAAATTGGAAATGGGTATACTAGAAAAGATGTCACAACCTTATGTGTTTTGCTACAGGAACAAGAGCAATATTTGCTCAGATAAAATTTGTTGCCATTCTGTTTGCAAATAATTACTTAAAGAAATGGATATAAGTTATGTGGTTTCTTACGTAGAATGACTAAAAACAAAAGGTAACTAGCTAATTCTATTACATTTATAGAAATGTATAGCCAAAAGGGTAAGTGTGAATGCACTATGCTTTTCAGATTATGGGGGATCTGACACCCTAAGCCCGGTACCACCATGAAATCCATGTCTTAAGGCATTAAGGCTGTCCCCGCATTCAATACACTCAATGGGTTTTACTTAAGCTTTACAATAATGAGGCATTCTCAGATTTTCTTAGAGTTCTCAGCCAAATGTTAAGTGGATTCTTAGTTAAGAATCTCATAATTTGTTCATTTCTTGCATCAGTAACTGTTTTTGAGAAATATGATCTTATATTTTCTCCCAGCTCAGGCTTTTGACTGTGACATCCCAGTTAATGGAACAATTCATTCTATATCATGGGCAGAATGTGCATGTTTTTCTATCATTTATTATGTTGAACATAAACTCGAGTGGAATTACTGATTGTTATATCCACAAACCAGGCCTGCTTCTTTTGGAGAGACTGTTTGACAGCTTCCCACACAGAAGTAGCTTTTTCCTTGACTGTGGGCTGGAGTCCTCTCCTTTCCGGGGTGGTGTCAGCAGCACATCTTTAAAAGCAAGCCTATCACCTTTTCACCTTTTCATTGCACAAAGAGGTCCTCTGAGGATTTGACCATTCACCTTTTTTTGGGGGGGACAGAATCTTGCTCTGCCACCCAGGCTGGAGTGCGGTGGCATCATCACAGCTCACTGCAACGTCAAACTCCTGAGCTCAAGTGATCTTCCTGCCTCTGCCTCCCAAGTAGCTGGGACTGCAGGCACATGCCACCATGCCCAGCTAATTTTTCTATTTTTTGTAGAGATGGAGTCTTGCTATGTTGTTCAGGCTGGTCTCAAATTCCTGGCCTCAAGTGATCTTCCTGCCTCAGCCTCCCAAGTAGCTGGGATTACAGGCATGAGTCACTGTGCCCGGCCTTCATCTTTTTTATTTCCTCAGTATGTAGGTCAATGAATAGGAGTACTCTATGTTTCAAGCAGGAAATCCTCACGGCATGTAGTGTCGAATGTAGAAATTAGTTACTATCTGATTTGTTTATTTAGGCTATCATGTAAATCAAAATACTGATAACATAAAACATAAGTTTTATTGTCTTTGTGTTGCAAAAAATTTGGGCAACTCAATATGTTGGAATTATTTTTTTTTTCTGCTGCTTAATTATTTTGTTTGCTAAATATGTGTTGCCTTTATAGCTTTCTAACAGAGATAAATCACCTGATTTCAGCTTTAACTTATTATTATAATAAATATTAAATAGAATAAATTAGGAAATTATATAGTGTGTGTGATAGGTATAATGGAAAAAGGTAAGCAGACAAGAAACAAAGGGCATTCTAGGGGGTGAACAAGGGTGTTGAAGTTCTTGCAAACAGAGTCATTGGGGAAAGCCCAATTGAGTTTGGCAATTAAATGCATCAAATGTTACTAATATTGAAGCATTCAGAATAAAATATTAGGGTGTGTGTTCCTGTGCAATAGCTATTACTCATAGATTCTGGTCAGGTGCATATAAAGTTTGAACTTACCTGGGATAGTGCTTAATTTTCTTTAATAGGTAGATTTGATGCAACTCTCAATTCCCTTAGAAGGTATATTAAATTCACAGTTATTAATCAATTTCATCCCAGCCAATACAGGAGCTGAGTCAGAAGTATTACATTTTAGGAAACTGAACCAATTTTGCTTTTATCGTTGCGGCAGCTACCTTTCTTCTTCTGTAGGTGTCCAGAGTAAGGTAAAATATATAAAATCAAATAGCACATGGAGGTTAAGAAAGTACATGATAATGGCTAGAATATTCAAGGTTTCACAATTAAGCTGTATTATTTAAAATTAATCTTTTTAAAAATATGAAGTCAGGCATGTAAAGCCCAAAGTCAATGTTTTACTTGCATATTTGAGCAAATATTCAATCATGCTGTTTTATTTTCTAGAAGATATTTTATAAACCTCATTCTTTTAATTTCTGGTAGGCAACTCAAAAAATAAAATAAAACTAAAGCCAGAAGATTACCGCACTGAATCTAAACCAATAAAATATTTCAACACATCACTTCTCACACCCATAAAAATACTCAATTTTTAAAAATCTTGGTCCCTTGAAGAGCCAACAGAAATGGGACAGTTTATGTTAAATATAAGGCAACTAATCTTTGTAACATAAACATATCAAACACATTTTGAAATTTAAGTGGATATTTCTGGAATAGATTAGTTCACAGATGGATTTATTTAGGTCACTGTCCCTCACACTCTTTCTGAAAGCAGAGTCAGTATCCAAAGAATAGTTTGCAAATAAAAACTCACTTTATGTGCCTTTAGTTGTTGAAAAATGGTCCCTAAATTAGCTCACCTATGAAGTTGTCCAATTAACTCTACCTGAATGTGGATCAGCTACCTGAATGTGGATCTGTTTTACCTTTTTTGATTTATATTTAAGGAGAGTATAATTTGAAATTGTTTTAAAAGCCTTTAGTCTTACTACAGCTCACTTCAGGAGTGCCTAGAAACAGAGATCTGGGAATGTAGCAGACACAGTTATTTGCTCCTTTCTCCTTAACACTAAGCAGTTGAAGTGATCAAGTTCTGTGCAGTAAATTATGAGGAGCTTCTGTGAGTATTTTCTTGCTTTTAAAAAGGGGGCTTTCTGGCTTTCTTTTTCTGGACACTGTCGTGTCAGAATATGGTGTCTGGAACTGCTGTTACTTTAGGATGAAGCCAGCACTAAGGATGGCAGAGTCGAGAGGTAGAAGGGACTAGGATTCCACAGTAGACATGTTAAGAAACGTTGAAGAGCCATAGAAATGTCTGAGCACATCTGAACACCTTACTGAGTGCCCCAGAAAGTTCTCTAGGAAGTAGGGAAAGCATGGCTGCTGTGGAAAAAGAAGGGAGTGACCTGAGCCATCTCCATACATGATCCTAGCATTGAGACTAGAATTTTTTTTTTCCTTACAAGATTTAGCTCCATTAGAGAGTCCACTTTCGGGCAAGGTGGTAATCAGCATCTTAGGAATTATATGTAAAGTTTCCAGGCATTGGCTGAATTGTGACAACTGGCAACCCTGATTATTAAAACTTCTATAGAGAAATTAAGTTGAGAAGATTTCAAATACATAAATGTTCAATATTTTCTAATTAAATATTTCATATCATGATGTCAGGACCTATTTGTCCATGAGTTCTCTCATACCCTGTCTGCTCTAAGCAGTACTTTGCTGGTTAACATTTTGACTCTAAAATGAGCCTCACTGGCACATCTGTAGAGTCCTGTATGAATTTCAGATTTTGTGTTCATGCTAACCACTAGCCAGCAGTGTGGCACTGGGTACATGTGGCAGTACATTTGTGTTATTTTCCTTTGTCCAGATTTCATCCTTTTCCTGTTCTCTTTAAAGGTAAAAAAAACTATTTGATCATTTTCCTTAAAAAAATGATATCTCATGGTATTATTACTTCCAAATTTTAAAAAAATTGGTCAATATTTTGCTTCTGTTCCTGAGCTATATGCTATTATGGAAATAAGTTTTATGATCATAGCAAGTCAGTGGGACTTTTATAAAGTATTCAGTCATTAAGAGGTAAACTTAATATTTTAAAAATATACGTTTCAATAATATGGAAGGAAAATATGAGATTCTAAACTATGGAAAATTGATATAAACCTCAAAATTGAACGTAAAGCATATACTATAATATAGATGCTGTCAACATATTTACTTATACATGTGCATATATCTGGATTTTATCCACATATATTCATGCAGTGTGACAAGTGTGTTCATTGATGCCACCCTAAAAATATAAGAAAGAATAGTTTTCTCCTGTATCAATATATTGGAGACTATTAGTCCAGATAATGGCTGTTTGTAAGACCCCTCAGGGGAAGGGACTTCTTTAGGTACTTGTTCAGGTATTCTTAAACTGTGGTCCAGACCAAGGGAATTGTATTCCAAATTTCGTGTGTGTGTGTTTCTGCATTTTCAGGTGAGGGCTCTGGTGAGAATATCAGTGCTGATCTGATACCCAAGAGAAGTGAAGAATCACTGCTTTAGGGCTCCACAAGATATGCTGAGCTGTGGAGTCCTTAGTGCATTATTACTGAGCTGGACCTACCGGATTGATGATTTGAAAACAGTTTGGAGGATTTTCCTTCATATTACTTCAACCATATTTTACATAGAAGGAATGTAAATATTTATTATAATAGGCTCAATCAAGTCCACTTGTCACTCATTATTCCTGGGTTGTTTTTCAGCTGACTTGAGTGAATGAGACTGTGTGTGTGTGTTTGCAGCAATGAGCCTCTCAATAGGCCCTTTGGTGATATCTTACAAAGTTATAAAATGAGTCCTAAGGCTCTCGGATTTGGTAAAGAATTCTTTTGTTCATGTATCCTTAAGCATTTACAATCTGGAGTTTGTATCTTCTTAACAAATTAAATGAAAGGTTAAGTTAATAGTTCTAAGATTATTTGGGTGGAGGGGAATATGTTAAAAGGTTTTACAATATTTTCAAGACCATCAGTTCCAAATTATCACTGATTCTCAAATTAAGGATGATTTTGCTTGCAATTCTGAAAAGTACCAAAAAAGTTTAGATTCTGGCATTTTTAACACCCACGTGCACACACACACACACAGACACACAACTACAAATAAGATGGTTTGCTGCATTTGCTGTTCAAGGATCTACTCACTGTTGGACGAATTTATTACAGAACTAGAGAGTGTGATTCATGCTTGAATCATACTAGGTCTCTTTGATTGTTAAGATGAGGAACTACAAAATAGCCTTTCTTTGGTCGACTACAAGGAGAAAATGATTGTCCTGAGAAGTCTGCATTAGGCATTTTGTAGTGTGGAAGGGATCAAAGCAATGAAAGCAGCTAATTCAATTTTCTAAAAATGAATACTTTCACATACGGCGTCATTTCCCAAGTAATTGTCTTCCTGTGTTTGGCTTGGGGGAGAGGTGGGGTGGAGGGTTAAATGCAAAGCTCCAGGTCTCTACCCAGAGTGGGGCATGTACCTCCTCTGGGCAGCTGCTGGCTGTTTTCATTCAGCGAGTGTGTGACCCTTCCAGAGATTCTCATAATAAACTTTTTGCTGGCTCATCACAAAGGAAGACTGGAAAACAAAGCAGGACGCTGAGGCTGAAAAGGGCGGGTTTCCTTTGGTTTGCCTTAGCCAAAACATCACATGACCTTCATACACCACTCTTATCACGTGAGCCTTCTCAAAGCATAGCAGGTTGAGGAGTCGTGAGGACCATTTTAACATAGTTAAGTTTGCTTGGGATTAAGTGCAGGTTGAGTATCCCTTATCCGAAGTGTTTCAGATTTTTTTTGGAATTTGGAACATTTACATTAAACTTACCGATTGAGCACTCCTAATCCAAAATCTGAAATCCAAAATGTTCAAATGAACATTTCCTTTGAGTATCATATCAGTACTCAAAAAGTTTCAGATTTTGGAACATTTCAGATTTTGGATTTTCAGATTAGGGATATTCAACTTGTACTAAGGGACTGCACTTAAAAGCATAAGGGAAAAAAATTTTACAATTTAGGGCATGTAGAATCTCACAGAGTTTCATGAAACAAAGTTAGGAGCCACATAATACATGCTATGTTGAATTTATAATTTGCTTTTAAAGCAGCTTAATTACACGGAGCCTGGCTTGCCTGATGCATCACCCATGTTGTATCTAGTAAGCACAGTCTGCTAGTGAGCTAGCGATCGAGACACATACCACACTCTAGTCGCACTTAATCTAATTTTGAAATTTACAATATTACTGTTAAGAGACTAGAACATGTTGAAAGTCTGTCTGTAAAAGACAGCTCATTACAATAAAGATATTTATTCACAAGGCACCATGGAAAGTGATCCAGGCATCCTTTACTGAGTGCCTACTGGACACAATGCGCCACAGCAACTAAATTGCTCTTCGGCAGCCTCCAAACCCAGCCAGTCGGGATCCAGGGCAGCGAAGAGGCACCCTGGCAGGGGGATAAGTGCTCAAGCATTGAACCCAGATCTGCACCTGTGCAAGATGGGGCAGGTTTATTTATCACGGAAGGGTGTGATGTGGGTCACAGAAAATACAGTCTGGGTCACGGGAAGTCACGAGGAGGCTTCCTTATTTCCATTTAAGGTGCAATCTCTAAACCTCTGCCCTGCATTCACCCACATAGGTACCACAGTCTGTAAAAGGATAGTTTGGGTTGGGCAAAGAGAAGCAGGCATGTCACTGCATTTATTCATTTACTACAGATATTTATTTTGTACCTACTTGGTTGCAGGTCCTCTTCTGTGTTCTGAGGATAGAGGAGTGACAAAAAGTTTCTATAGAGCTTAAATGCTAGTGGCCTTACTACAAAGCAGTCACTCTTCTAACTCCCATAAAAATCTATTCCCATTTTTATAGATTCACTCCCATAAAATATGTGGAAGGTGCTACAATCCCCATTTTATAGTTGAGGAAACTGAGGCCCTGAGAATTTAACGTAACTTGTCAAAAACAGGATACACATCCATGCAGTGGTTTCTTAACCATTTTGCTGTGGATACTTGGAGTGGAAAAGTATGTTTGGAAGAAATGGGGGCAGGGAATTGGGAAGGCAGAAAACAATTAACATTGTCTGCTGACTGTAACACCATGCTAGGTGCCACAAGCAGATCATCTAATTTTGTCCTGTCACATTTTATAGATGAGGTTAAACAGTATGCTAAGGGTTATAACCAGTTAAGTGGAAGGATCAGGAATTGTTAGATTCCAAGGGCTTGTGATTTTTCCTTTATGCTATACTGCCTCAAAAGAGAAAAAAAAACCCAGAAAAAACATACATTTGAAAATCTGTTTTTCAAATTTGCTTCAGAAGTTCTTGGACAATGTGTGTGTATATGTGTGTGTGTGTGTGTGTGTGTGTGTGTGTTTTCGTGTTCATTCAGTTGTTTTTTACTAAAAACCATGATTACTTAACATCTCAGACCTAGGATCAGATTTGGTGATTTAGTGAATGAAATGAATAGGTATTTCTGCTCTTAAAAAGAATTCTCATGATATATGCAACATGTGTTTTAGCCAGGTTTTTCACATCCTTTTTTATTTTCCAGAAAAGAAGAAAAAAAGCTATGTGGCAATATCATTTGAAAATTTTCACATCCTATTTCACAGAAATTTTTGGTCTTTGAGAATACAAGACATGAGTTTTTTAAAAACCAAATTTGCTAATCATATGACATAAAAGTATGTTTTTGTATTTTGAGTTTTTCTCCCATGCATCATCAGCACATGGTGACAGATGCAATCACATAAATGGTAGTAATCTACTTGGCCCTGTCCCTGCTTGCTGATAGATCTCAGCCCTCGAGATAAGAGTCCTTCTGATTTTCCTGGGAACTGTCCTCCCCTAGATTGCCCAACACATCCTGCAGATCAAGTCTGTTTCCCAGTCCTGACCCCGCACGTGCTGGGTGCCTTGATGTCCACCACACACCTCCAACTTTCATGGCAACTGGGGTACTGGAGGCTTTGGTGTATTAAAGCTCGTCAGGTTTCTGCTTTAAACGGGGAAGACTTCTTTGATCACAGCAAAGAAGTGCTGCTTCTCTTCCAAAGTCTTGACTAAGATCTTAGTAAAGGTTCTTTTGACTTTTTCTTTGCTTTCCATGTGTCCCAGATGAGAGTCCAGCAGGGCTAGAACAACAGATAAATCCAAGAAGGAGATGCCATATTTATTCGGATCTCCTTTCATCTCTAGTAACTAAGGTTCTCTGTTAAGCTCATCATTCCAGGGTACCTTTTCCATCAGGAAGCATACTGTCCTGGGTTGCTCAGTCCCATTGAAAATAGACTTCTGGAGGGTCCACCCTTCCAGTTTCCTAAACATGCCCAAGCCAGTCTAATGTACTCTTAGACTCAAATTGGGACACCCCGTGACACTATATAATACCTACTAGATACTAATCACCACAAACATTGTATTTCATCTTTACAACAACTCCATGAAGAAAAAATATTATTTCCATAAACCAGTCAAGGCTAAGGAGAGGCTAAGTAACTTGTCTAAGGATGTAGCAAGTAAATGACAGAGATGGAACATTCATGGCTTCTGAATCCAAGTTTAAGACTTTTCCCACTATCTCATAGTGTCTTCTGGTTAAGAAAAAGAAAATCCAACAAACAAATTTAATTTTTTTTTCAAAAACATTATCCAGAAATTCTCATCCTTATAGGCCATAGAGTGATATGGTAAACTACATATTCAAGTAACCCAGAAATTTCAAATTCAGACAGAGTAGTAATTCAATTATGCTATTAAAACCAATTGTTTTAATTTTCACTTTTGGATTGTTATCAGTAGTCACATGTGGTAGAGAAGACATCAGATTTGAAAGAAAGCATTGCTTTGGTTGATTTCACCTATAAATCTGGAATGCCTCTTTCAATTTATGGAGTCATAGTTGTTCTTCTAGGTCTCTGGATTATCGTGTAATTTGCTATGCAAAAAAAAGTTTATTTACTGACAGATTTTAAAACTAAAGCTTGTAAAAGATAGAAACAAATTGAAAATATTTCCACATTCTTTTCAGTGACCAATTAAAAATAAATTTGCATAGTAGGGTTATTGAATTACATGAGCATTTATTTCTTGATGAAATAAAATTCCATAGCACATTACTGCTAAAAAAAACACAAAGCCAAGAAAAGACTACCTGTCTCCATTACACATTGTATACGATGTTAAATATATCTCTGTGAGCGTTCACATACACATGCACGCCACGTGGTTTAGCAGTCAGACAAATGTTTTGTGTGGGTGGTCTGAGACTCCATAACGTAAACCACTTATTCAAATAAACCTATTGGTCTCTCTCTGAGGCTGTGCCAGGTGGACAAGCTAATAACTATATTGAGAGTTTTTCTTTTCCTGGTGCTTGTTGCCTACACAATAAGCTATTTGAGTATTGGAAACTATTTGAGTATGGGAAAGAGTACAGTAACGATGTAAAAGCATTTGCTAAAATGCTAGAGGTCAAAATCATAAACTTGATTTCAAAATAATAAATAGCATGTTATGGATTAAAAGTCTAAAATATACTTTTTTTTAAATGTAATTTGCCTGCTCTTTTCTTTCACTCTCTCAACCTCTCTAAATGTATGTTCTAGATTTAATAGCAAAACTGCAAATCTACCTCCTCTTGTTCTTTTTTTCCCTATCTTATATGTTACTTAGCCACATGTATGTACAGGATTGTTGGAGATTCTGCATCACATTTCCATTCTTTCCTGCTCTCCCCAGTTTATAGAAATTTTACACTTCACAACATATATCTCCTCCATATAGGATGTCTGCAGTAAAATCATCCTAAGAGAGATATTTTCTCAGAAGGATGTTATAAGCTAGATGATTTTTGCATAAAGTGCAAAATTCATTGAAATATAATTCATTCAAGTTCCTAGTGTTAGTATTCATGTAAACTTCTTAGAGATTGAGGTTCTACTTTATGTTACAAGACATGTCTTGAATTCTAGGATCCTCCTTAAAAACAGTTATAATGATGAAAATAATACCTTTACATTTGTAATGAACTTTACAGTTTAAAAATAATTCACGTGTTTTTTTTTTTTTTTTTTTTTTTGAGACAGAGTCTTGCTTTGTTGTCCAGGCTAGGGTGCAGTGGTGAAATCATAGCACGTATTTTCATATTAAGGGAATTAATACATACTAATACATGGCATCTACTATGTCACATTAGTTGTTGCAAACTCCTTATTATGGGTTTTATTATCCTTATTTAATGAAAAGGCACTATTTTATTGTTTCAAGGTCACAGAAGGAAAAAATGACTCTAGGTCTAGCCCTCTTCTCCACTAGATAGTTATGTAGAAAGTAAAACAGTATATGTTAAATGTAAAATAGTTGAAAATGAACAAATACCTAGAATTGCATTATTACATAGCCTATCTTTCTTTGCTTTAGAGAATTCTTTCATCACGGTTCATGGGTGGTTTGATAAACCTTCAACTCCAAAATCCCATTTATAGAAACAAAATTAATTCTGAGGGAGAACAAGTGATTTTCTCATTTTTCATACATAGGATAAACAGCGAAATTCAGATTGCATTCATACACCAAATGAAATGTATTCACATAGCCTCTGGACTGTAGATATATGACATAAAATGAGATAAAAATGATTGTGTGTGATAGAACAAAGGTAAGCAGATATCTTTTCGTAGTTGCATAGAAATGCCAGCTAGCCACCAAAATTCAGGACTGCCTGCCATAACACAGAGGTATCCTTGGGAAGCAGCTTCTGGGTCAGGAATTATAGTTCCCTTTCTATTTACATGAGATGTGGGAGTAGGTCTTGCCAATGGAACCATGAGCAGAAACTTGGTCAATGGCATGTTTTCTCCAAGCTTTCTACTCTTTCTGTCATCGTAGGGGACAATGAGGCCCCATGTGAAGGAATAGCCATAAGATGAAAGTCAACTATGCCTTTGAATTACCCTGCAAAGAAAAGCAGCCTACCAAGAACACCCAGATCAGACTACTGTATAACCAAGAAATAAACTTCTGCTGTAGCCACTGAAATTTTGGAGCTTATAATAACAATTAATGTTATCTAACCAATACAAAATTGAACATATATTTCAGTAAAGAACTAATATCATTATGTGCTAGGTAAAACTACATCTTAAATAAGTTTTAAATTATGAAATAAATTAAAAGACTAAATTATTTTAAAATTTTTAAATATTACATAAACTAAATGTATATTTCCCTTTTTTTCAGATATGATGGGGAAAAGGTTATTTTTCACTAGCTAATATAATTTGTAGATGGAACTCTAGCTTACAGATATTATCTCACTTTTTAAAGAAATAGTGTATAATTAGGACACTTTTCTGGTACCTGATATTATTTATAGATAGAATTCTCTAATTAATTATATAGGTACTATTTTATTTTGCTCTGAAATGCACACATACAGCCTTTGACCAGAACAATATTATTAACCAGAGAGATGATCTTTAAGCAAATTGGAACTTGGAGAAATCCCCTTGTCACATTTAAATTAATTAATTGACAAATGACAAATTATATATATTGTGTACAGTGTGATGTTCTGGTGTATGTATACATAGTGAAATTATTAAATAAAACTAATTAGCATATCCATCACCTCACATACTTATCATTTTTTGTGATAAGAACATTTAAAATCTATTCTCCTAGCAATTTTTAAGTGTACTATATATTGTATTAATTACAGTCACCATTCTGTACAATAAATCTCCAGAACTTATTCCTCCTGTCTAATTGAATGAAACTTTCTGTACTCTTTAACCAATATCTTCCCCATTCTCCATCCCACTGCCCCACTCCTAGCCCCTGGTAACCACCATTCTATTCCCTGCTTGTATGAGTTCGATAACTTTAGATTCCGCATATAAGCAAGATCATGTGGTATTTGTCTTTCTGCGCCTGAATTGTTTCACTATGCATGATGCTCTCCAGGTTCATCCATGTTGTCACAAATAACAAGATTTCCTTCTTTTTAAAGGCTGAATAGTATTCCGTTGTGTATATATACCAGCTTCTTTATCCATTCATCCACTGACGGACACTCAGGTTGTTTCCATGTCTCGGCCATTGTGAATAATGCTGCAACTAACATGGAAGTGCAGACATCTCTTTGACATACTGGTTTTATTTCCCAGATATATACGCAGAAGTGGGATTGCTGGATCATGTGATAATTTTATTTTTAATTTTCTGAAGAACTATCATATTGCTTTTTGTAATGGCTATGCTAATTTATATTCCCACCAACAGTGTACAAGGGTTTCCTTTTTTTCACATATTTGCCAATGTTTATCTTTATTTTTTTATAAAAGCCATCCTTACAGGTATAAGGTATATCTCATTGTGGTTTTACTTGCATTTCCCTGATGATTAATGATGTTGAGGTCCTTTTCTATATCTGTTGGCCTTTGTATGTCTTCTTTTGAAAAATGTCTGTTCAGGTCTTTTGCCCATTTTTAAATTGGGCTTTTTTTTTTCTTGCTATAGAGTTGTTTGAATTCCTTATATATTTTAGATTTTGACCCCTTATCAGATGGATGTTTTGCAAATATTTTCTCCTATAATGTGGGTTTTCTTTTCACTCTGTTGATTATTTCCTTAGCTGTGCAGAATCTTTTAGTTTGATGCAATCCTATTTGCCTATTTTTGCTTTTGTTCCTTATGCTTTTGGGGTTCCTTGCCACATTTAAGAAGTGATTGTAGCATCTCTGTTCATGTATGGATTCATGTCACTTGCATTTATGTGCACATTATTAGTCATGGTGGTGGCCAGGGATTCAGAGATGGAGATCTAACTAAGCATCTTCTGTCTGTGAGACTGGGACAATTTACTTTACCTCCCTAAGTCTCAGTTTTCCCATTTGTAATATGAGAACAATAATACCTAGGCCATAAGAATTTTGTGACAGTAAAATGAGATAATACAAATGAAACTAGCTTCTAATCTGTAAGTCAAAATTCAAATGTTATCTGTTGTCATTATTTATTAGACTTTGAGCTTCACAACAAAAAATAGAAACTAATAAGAAACTTGGATTAAACTCAGCATAAGTGTACTCTCTGCAGTAGTTCCTGAATATGTATATATTTTTAAATATTTCTGTGTTTCTGTGAACTTCTTGCTCTCTTGCAATGGGTTAAAGAAAAAGACAAATTAGTCATCTGAGGTTAACCATACAATCCACTCTTGTAGGTCAAGATGGAGACATGTTAATGGAGAAAAGATATCATTTATTTACAAACACTTCAGTTAACTGAAGAGACTCTATGCATAGTCAACTGAACTCGGAGCTTCCAGAGGTCACTGTGCATAGAAAAAAAATTAAGTAATCATCAGAATTAATCATACTGACGCCTGTTTGTCTGATATTTTTTAGAATATTGTGGGAAGCTAACAGCAGTGAAATCTGGCAAGCAATTTGGAATTTGTATGTGTGTGTGTGTGTTTCATAAAATATGGCCTTTAGCTTTGTAGTTAAGCTTTGGCTCAAACCCCATTCTGTAGAGTTCTGGGCAAACCAAGTTTTCTAATACAAGAGTTGCCAACCACCAATTTGTGAAAGGAAAGAGAGATGATATTCATGCATGCTGTGAAATTTCAGAAACTTGTCGATTAGAGAATAACTATACTAGATGTCTCATAAAAGGTGATATTTGATACCAGAATTTAAGTAGGCGAAACATATTTTTATATTCTCTAAGTAAATGTGTAACGTGATTTAATAATTGAACACTTAATCTATAAGAACACTTCAGGCAAGACACACTATCAGGTGTCTGTAGAAACCAGAGAAAAGAGTTCAAGACCATATGCCATAGATTGCAACACAGAATTTCTATTTACAAAATAAAAATAAAAATATAGCCTCTTGGGAATAGGAACAAATATTAGAGCTATGGTCAGCAATGGAAATCACAAATGTTTATGTGATACAATTTTTCATTTGTACAGATATTCAACATACAATAATGATCTAAGTCTTTGGTATGTCAATTAAGTAGGAAAACAACAAAGTCTCAAACATTCCACAAATTATGACAATTACTTGGCAGCTATCTCTATAGAAGCTATAGAGTGAAGGATTAAAATCCAATACTCCATGGAGACAATCCTTTAGAAGAAAAATTTAGGATAATCAATGTCAAAAGTCTCACAGAGACATGTATACAATATATTCCATAGCATTTAGATGATTCTTCATATTTAAAAGATCCCATCAATTTCAAATTACCTTATTGCCTTCTTTTATGAAAATGCAGAGAACAAAAAGGGTTTGTTGCTGTTATTCCTAGCCAGAGTGGAATATTAGAAGACTTGAATAGAAAGCATTAGAAACAGCTTCCCAACTATATTGGGTAATTCGAAGTTCATTAAGTTCTTACTTGTCTCTCTTTGTCTAAATGTTTCTATTATTATTAGATACCATTTTGCAATCTTTTAGTCATCCTTATGGCTGTTCTCTAAACTTGCTTCAAATTCTCAAACTTTCTGGTAAATTGTGCAGCCCAGAACTAACCAGAAATTTTTATTGGTCTTCTGTGATTAAAGGGTTTTGTTTCGTTTTTGTGTTGTTAACAGTTATGTGGGTATCCAAATAATTTGAGTATTATTTTTTTAAGTTTCTGTTGAAATGAGGAAGTTATGTCATTTTAATGGTAATCTAATGCAAATATATGGAATTTTGGTATCATTTACCCTTTTGGACACAACAATGAAATATTATTTCTCCAATTATATTAAGCAAGTGGTAGCTTGGTTTGGATAGTGACATTCAGACATAATCAAAGACTATTTACTAGCCTTTTGTATGATAATAAACTGACCTTTTCTAAAAAGGTTTTTATAAGGTCAGGTTGATTAAACAATTCCTTTAGAAGTAAAAACAACCTTCAGAATTTACGAGTAGAAACGAATAGCATAGTTGTCATCTCTAATTCCGTTTGAATGAATGACTTCTATTGAAGGTATTCTTGTGAGCAATGATGCATCCTGCTGGTGTATAAAAATAGGCAATTCAGTTCTTTGGGGCATATTTTTCAAAGCTCAAAAGTATTCAATTTCTAAACTACGCTCTATGCCCACCATATATGCACAAATTTATTTAAAACCTAGTTTAAGGTTTGTATGAAATGCTGCTGCCTTGAGGGAAAGGAAGAACAGAAATGGGTAGAGGTCAGAAATAAAGTTTAGATATATTTTTAGAATTATTTGTCAATACTAGCCCCCACACCTTTTTACTGTAAAAGATTATTTGCAAGAATAAAAGGTGTTTCTAAAAGAATATCCTTCCACATCTTGCAATGACGTATGCTTGGAATGTACTGTTTTTCACTTTTTGAAAGACCGGCACAATTGTAGATTCTAATTAAAGGTATTCTAGTTCAAAAGATCTACCCATGTTTACTACATATGAATACAGCAAATGCATTTTTAAAACTATTAGGCAGTAGTTATAAGCACTGTGATTAAAAGTTCGATGTGTTGTTCAAACAACTTCAGATAACTGTATGGGATTTTCTGGGTCAAATAAATGAAAGATCTGAGCATTGCGAATTATACTTTCTATTTCAATGATTTTTAACATACAATTTAAATAAGAAATTCTGTGGTTAGCATGCACCAGTAATTATGTTTGGTGAGATCTGTCAGGGCTATTGGAGCTCCTGATGACCAATTACAGAATAGGTTTTCATTGCTACTCATTTATGATAAATAGTTTTTCCCCCTTCCAAATTTATATTTCACATCACATTTGTCTAACAGCTCTTCAAGTGAATCTGTTTCAAGCATGTCTGTTAGATCTGGTTCTTGTTAGAACAATGCCTGATAATTGCTCAGAACTATATGGAAATTATTTTTTAAAATTGTTTATACAGTCATTGACCAAGGATATTATTTATTGATAAGACAATAGAATACTTTATATATTTTCATGATCAAGCATTCCATCAATTCCAAGTGAAGAAAAATGACAATTTTTTTCAGATTTACAGAAAACTTGAGTTGATAACACTGATTCAATGTGGTTTTATTGAACTGTCATGTGGCAAAAATCAGGATTCAAGATCCACTGATTTATTATTAGGTTATATTGATTAATTTTATAAGGATTTCAGATAAAAATGAGATTTTAAAAACATAGTGACAGTTATTTAATTTTGTTGTTTTTGGAGCAAATAATCTATTCGTCTTTGTTGATTTTGATAAGGCTTATAAATATAGAAACAAGACAAAAATGTGAATTAGAATTTTTGTTATTAAAAAGGAAAAGCAAATTTCTATATCCTTTTGTTTTCAAATGCTGTTATTTCTTCCTTTGAAATATCCCTTGAAGGGATATAGAATGCTCTCCCATTTCTGCTCCCAGATTCAGACTTTTGAAATCTCTGGTACAGTATGTCATGGTGACTTTTTGACTGTCTTTCCTCCTCCAATGCCTGGCCAATGCAAGTTTTGATTTTTTTAAAAATCACCAGCAAGGCCAATACAACCGAGTAACATCAGGCAGGCAGCAGTTTCACAAGAGCAGCTCTTTATTGTAGAATAAAGAGAATAAAACGTGTCTGTCTTGGCTAGTAGAGAGAGACAGACCAACTCATTCACTGACTGACCCACTCACTTCCTTCTGACTTCTCCCAGTTTTTTCCTTTTATTAGTCCAGTTTGGAGGATGACTCTTGGGAGGGGTAGGATTATTATCAAATGATCAACAGGTGTCCCTCTAAGAAAGCCCACCTGGGGGGTTGAACTGCAAGACAGGTTCAAGCTAATAGCACATTAATTACCCTTAGGTTACTCTAGGTCACTTTCTAAATCTTATTATGCCTAGGCTGGGGAATTCCTAGATTGATAAAGCATTCCCTCCTTCCCCAGGTGCAGCAGTTGCTCAGGATAGGATAAAGGTGGGGCAACACCAAAATGGAGTGCCCGACCTTATCTTTCTTCCCAGGTGGAGCAATTGCTCCAAACAGCACCAAAACAGGGAACCCTTGTCTAGAGAAGAGCCAGAGATCCTAACTATTCACCTTGGTACCACAATAGTTTCCAAACTTTGATCCCCTTCTATTCCTTTCTGTATTTGGTAGTCAGCTTGATGTTTACAAAAAAAAAAAAAAAAAATCATGTTCTCTACCTATTAAAAAAACAACAATTTTCTAATGCTATCAGGCTAAAGACCAAAATGTTTAACATGGCCTGTAAGGCTCTATAAGGTCTGGTCCTCAATCTACCTCTCAGGTTTCCTCTAACAGCAGTCCCTTCCTCTCTCAGCCTCGGCCCCTCTGGCCTTCTGTCAGACCTTTCTACTGGCTTATCCCAATTCTTTCTTGTATTAATTGCCTCTAACACCCCCTCTAAGAGAAGTCTTTTTTTAGGAAATTCTTCTGTATCTTTCCAGGTTAAAATTCCCAGGCATAATTCTGGAAATACATAATTCTGCAAATACATAATTCTGTTGTTCAGTAGAGTATGTCTCCTGGCATTCATTCTGGCTGCAATTTGGTATTCACATGTGATTATTTGATTGTTTGTCCATCCCAACACCGCAAATTAGTCTGTAAGCTCAAGGGTAGAAAGACCATGTCTGTTTTTTGGTTTCTGTTGCTATGTTTAACTTAATCAGTGGTGGACTGCCAGAGAAATAGACCCCTAACATAGGAGTGGCCCATACTGCAACTGGAAAACCATGTTGAATAACTCTGTGGTTGTTATGTGCTTCCTGTTATATAGTTATTATTCTTCCCATCCATCTTAGGAACAGATACCATAATGACACTATCCCAGGAGCAAATATTTTGAAAAGTAGGACAATTCCTGCTCTTTTATCTACAGATAGAATCGATGAGAGTGTCACTCCACCATATTGGAGGGATTCCCATCAAGAATTAATATTACAGTTCAACATGAATTTTCCCATAGCAAGAATTGAACAAATCAGTGGTCAGCTTTTATGGCATTTTTTGTATAGTCCATTGAGCTAAACTGAGGAGTTACCATAATTTACAACTTTTTTAGAAAAATGAAATCTGTTTTCCAAACAACTTACTTACAAACAAATTTTATAAACATACCTACTTGTTTTTAGGGATTTACTATATAAACAGAAATTGATTTATTTTTTTCCTCAATCTCCATACCCCATCTCGAAGAATTCAAATGTTTTTCACTAGCCCATAACCTTTCTTCATCTCCCCTCTAAAATTTAGGACAAAAATCTAAACTTAAAATCAAAACTTCAGAAGATCACTTATTAAAAATTACACTTGAGGACTTTTTAAAATCTATTTCCATTTATTCTTCCTCTGGTAGTTCTTAAAAAATAATAGCTCCTAAATATGTCCCTTAATTATTGATGCCAGGAGAAATTCTGTATGGCAAACCTAAACTAAAAATAAATGTGTCTAAATTCTAAAACAAACAAACAGGAGCTAGCTTCTATTCCTTCTTAAGGATTTCCAAGACCTCTTTTTCTCTACTTTCACTCTGGGGCAAATTAGCATGCCTCAGCCAACTGAATGTTTTTCTCACTGGGCTGTAGAATTCCAATGATAAATTTACTTATAGGAGTTAACAATCAAGTAACTCCTCTTAGGGCCAAAACAGATACAGCAAAGCAATCTGCTCAAAGTCTCAAATCAAGGAATATTTTAAAAATGTGGTTAACATAGTATATTTTATTCATGCTTTGATCTTTTCAACACCAGGTTCACAAAGATAATCATCACCTGTATCTACATAATCAAATAGGAAGCTGTAATTTTTATATGTACAATATAACTAACACATAGTTCACATTTTATAAGTTTTGAGGAATGTGTATGTATTTGTGAATAGAGTAGGTGTGTATGTGTATATACATGTATATCCTTCTACCTGTATGTTTATGTTTACACATATGTGTGTATGCATATGCATGTGTGTATATATACATACACATACACACATGTATACCCACATACATATCTATCAAGAGGAATAGAATTTTATTAAAGGATAAATTAAAGATGATAAAGTAGAGTTGTAAACTCTAAGCATAAATCATTTCATTCCCAGAACAGTGGTGTCTAAACGCTGTCCAGCAATAATCAAGAGTCATCACCCCTGACTTTTCTTGATAACTGACCATTTCAGGTACTATCCCTAGGCTTCAAAGAAGGCTGGGCTCCTTGGCAGCATCAGGGCATGAGGCATGACTCTTGAGTCCACCAAGTAAAACATGGTAATTTTATCACCTTTGGTGATTTGTTTAGGAGTGGAAATGTGAGATGATGAGGGGAAGTCTGCTGGGATCCCTGGGAGAAGGTTTTTCCTGAAAAAAAAAAAAAAGACCTAATGAAAGAACATTCTCTTTGGACTCTTATTTTATGTGGCTGTTATGCTGAGGACAAAGGCCAACAGTGGAAGATGGCAGAATAAAATTATGGAAAGCACCTCTGTGCTTGATGATGAGATTGATTTGCTGAGTAGACCAACTCTGGAGCTACCCCACTTTCTATACTTCTTGTCTTGTGGGACAGTAAATTACCTTATCAATGACACTACTTTGAATTGGATTTTCTCTTACTTGTAGCCTAAACAGCTTAACTGATATAAGTAGGCACTCTGCAAAACTGGTTGTGTAAAAAATGTAACTTAGGGATGAAAATGATGATGACCAAACATTTTTCCACCAAAACCAGTTTTCTTTTTCCACTTAAAAAAATTTAACCATATAGATGCAATACATACTTTATATTTTAAACATCAAATATTTTTGAGAATGTGATGTAAACATGGAAAAATATTAGGTCTAAAGAATGGGTGAGTAGTGGGTGGCAATGAGATCAGGATAAGAAAGGCTTAGCTGAGTTTCTGGAAATTCTTCCAAAGCACATGAGCAAATCTTATATCTTGAAATCCATAAGGTAAATATTATTCAAATGTCCAGGTTATCAAAATATATACTGTGGGCAAAAAGTTAGCTTTGTAGCTGCAGGATATTATATGGTTCCCTGAAAGGCCATACGAAACAGTACCAAACCAAGAATTAAGACATTGAGGTAAGAAAGAAACCAGAACAGTCAACAAACATTCAATGTGTCATTATAACAAGAAGTGCAGATAGCAGGCACAGGGACTGCAGGTGGGAGAAGCCAGATCTTAGAACAGTCAGGAGATTTCTCAGAGCATATTCAAAGTTTGTCTAAACTCAGGCAGTGTGTCTAAGTCTGGAAACAACCTGAGAGAGTTATGTCAAAGAAATCATTTGATATTTATATTCTCAGTACTAATCAAACTAGGTAGACCCTACAAAATAATTTTTCCTTTTCTTTACTAGGTTATTTCTAAAATGGAATGAAACCTCAAAATTATATTCTAAAAGGTTACAGATAGGGATCTATATATTTTTTTGAGAAAAAGTGTTATCTTAGATGCAAAGAATTGGTGTTGGTATGATACTGACTATCATATCTGCCTATAATTTATTTTATCTCCGGAAAAAATATCAACCTTATCTCAAAATTTACATAGTCAAGAGATTAAATAATTTAGTGGCCAAGATGTTAAAATTTTTTTTGAGTTAGAGAAGTAGATTTTCTTTTCTATGAGGTCACCCACCAAAAGCGGAGGAACATAAGTTCATCCTAAAAATCCAGCTATACACAGGTTAAAAAAAAAAAGATCATCCCCTAATTTAGTATTCTAAATTACTGATCCATGCAATAGTGAAGATGTTAACACAGGACATAAGGGAAGATTCATTTTAAATAATATCTGTAGCTTATCTATAGCAAATTTCTTCCTTTTATATGGAAAAAGTCTTTCAACAAATGGATTTTATAGTATTAATTCACCTTGATTCATTAGGTGACTCAAATTGATAAATATTATGTAATCTGGTGGCCCTAAATATATTGGATCAATTGTATGGCAATCTGATTATTTTTCCATCTATTTGATTATTTTTCAATAAATCTTCAAATGGCTCCATAGCTGGTAATAGTGTATCACTCTTTGGTTGTGGTTCCAAGTGCTAGCAGACTCCAGCTAGAACTGTAACTTTGCCCTAATATACATTCTCATATCTACCATCTGAGTTATTTGGCCTCTATTGTTGATTAAATGGGCCAATATTCTTTATCTACTGTCTAGTGACTAAAATAGAAAAAAAATTGTTTGACTGTAGTATTGATTTTATTCATATTTCCTCTATGGAAGAAATTTCAGACATTATAGAAATTTTTTTTAAAATATCATTTAGTGATAATAGAAACTTTAGTGTCATCTTCCTTATACATGTTAAGCTTTAAAAAATTAAATTTTCAAAGAGGAAATCTGGAAGCAGATCATGTATCTCATTAAAAGGCATGTGTAGAAATTCTTGACACTGAAAAATATTTCAGCGACTGGCAAGCATGTTCCCCTGGAAACAGCCCTGGGCTGAGTCGGATGACTCCTGGTCTGATTTCCCAGCTGGAAACTTCGGATAAATGACTTTACCTCCTTAGTCTTATTTTCTCACCTGTTAAATGGGTGTGACCATACCTTCTCTACATAATGTATGAGGTATATATTAAGGATTAAAATGACGAAGGAAGTAAAAGCTTTGTAAGAAGTGTATGGTATTTAGACACAGCCATTTTAACATGGCAGTTTGGACTCAGTTGATGATTTTGGTATTATTTGGCTGTAGCTCTTTTAATGATATATCATTAGGATAGATTTGGATAAATAGGATAGGAGGGAAAGCCTAAATAATGGTTAGAGAAACAATGTATTTTTCTCTCAAAAAACAATTTTTTTTTCAGACGTAGCAATCCAGGGCTGGAATGGAAGCCCTGTGATGTCTTCAGTGTGACTGACTTCCATCTTTCCTCTCCTTTATCTTTGTGTAGCTTCCATCCCTAACATTACCTCAGTGAGTCCTAGCCGTTGCATCTGTCTTTGCAGGAGGAAGGAGGAGGAGATGGAAAGGTAAAAAGTCTTCTCTCTCAGCTGAGTCATCCCACTGCCAAAGCTCATTCCTGGAAGACATATACAATGACTATGCCAAGAGTCAGGAAAATGTAGTCCTTTAGCTGAGATCATCAATAGTTTACTGTGGTCTATAAGATAAAACATCAAACGTTTGCTTTTTGTTACCAAAAAACCCATTAAAATCATGAAAAATAAATCTCTATCCCTTTCTTAAGACTTAGGTTTCTGTCCTGTCTCTGCACCTCTCATGTCCTATCTTACCCTGCCCCCCACCAGCCAAGAAATGGGCCAATAATGCTCAGAGATGGAATCAGAGAAGGGCTGATGCTCAAAGATACTCCAGGCATATGTACTTGGAAATAAAGAACATGTTTTTAATTTTTGATTTGGTTGCTTTGATAATTCAAAAATAGTAAATTCTCCTTTGTTCATTATTTTTTTGGCAAACATTTATTGAGCACCTACTATGTGGTGAATATGACAGGAAATGTTCATACAGGTGGTTATTTTAGAAACAAGTGCACTGGAGATATTAAAATAGGGAAAACTAAGCATCAATGGGTTGAGTAGAGGGTCAATATTCGTAGGGATGGTAGAAGGTAGACTATGCGCTGAGATTAAGAATCACTTTTTAAGGAAATTATTGCATTCCTGTGATTAACCAATGCTGATTAGCAAGCCTTATAACTTACTGGACACAATTGTATGTCTTGTCTTTTTTTCTTATTTCTTTTCCGTACCACAAGTAACCCCACAGGACGATAAAAGTGTTGCCAATGGTGGAATTATGAGAACCGGGTCCATATAGATATTTCCTCCTTTATTAGTTCCTACCCCACTGAACTGATTATCACTTCATCTGATACTCTGACATGATTAAACCATATTCAAACAACATTGCTAATGTTGCATGAGAAACTCAGTAATACCTCCAGTAGATCTAGGCAGCAAAGGAGAATGTCAAATACAATCTTCTTCCCTGTTTTAATTTACAGTGAAATAATACCATTTTGATTTTAAAATCATCTTGTTTTAGATTATGTCTGAATGCAGTTATATTTTTCACCAGCAACCATTTGCCTACTCTGAAGCTAACAATTCTCCTTTTTTAATATGAGGATTTGGGTTTCATTTAAGTCTTGTTAAGTAGTTGCAATAATGTAACAGTTCCATCCAACAGCAGTCAGTGGGCACAATATGCCACACACTGTACTAGCACAAGACGAGACAAAAACTAAGTATTAAGAAAAAGGCTACATTTCTTATACCAACTTGCCCACCTCATCATGTCGTACATTATCACCACGTACTGCCGAAACCCACTGAACCAACAATAAAATTTCCGTTTCAACCGAGTCTACCTTGATCTACTAACGGCTTCTTTTACAATGAGAAGAGTCTAGGTGCATTCAATTTAGATAATTATCTATGTTTGTGGAATCCATTTGGACCCATCTTGGCCTATGCCTATGCCAAGATGAGAGGAGTTTATTACTTGCCTTTGGGGCTCTCCGCGCTTGACTCATCTCCTTGCGTGAGCAGCCTAGGAGCCTGCCCTGTGTTTGAGAGGAAGCTCCTTGGACTGGAGCACATGTGGTTTGGCAGGACCTGGTGTGAACATGTAAGTGCCAGTAACCAGTGCTGTGTTCCAACACTGCATACTCGTTATGATCACAGCCTGATCATTATCGTGTCTCTGGCAGGGCCTGCTTCAAAGGAGCCTTGCTTGCGATTTGAAGGAAAGGAGCCAATAGAAGACACATCTAGAAAAAATAGTTGGCATTGCTTTGTGTGACTCAGCCTCAGATTATTCTTATAAAGGAAGAAAGGGCAGAGGAGGATGGTTTCAGACATAGCAACATCACTACAGTTGGAGGATATTGGGATGTTTCTGCTTCACCTGAGGTTTTAAAGTAATACATAAGCAATTATTGCATTATCACCATGTACAAAATGCCATGGAGAATCATGAAGACATAAAAGGCAAACATCCTGACCTTTCATGAGCTGTAGTTTCATTGGAGAGAAAAGATAAATATATATGAACGAGGACAAAAAAATGAGAGTTTATGATTAAGAGCGAAATAACTTATGTGGTTTGTACTGTAATTACAGTGATAGTTCAGGCAAGAATTTTACTTTTTAAGGTTTACAGTGTATTTGCTTTATCTTTTGGATCATAGGGGAAGCACCAAAGAATGTTTTCATAGGTGAATAAAGGGCAAGGCAACATATTCACTCAATAAATAGTTGTTGATGAAAGAATGACCTAACATTCACTCAGAGATAGATTTCATAGAGGTAGAACCTATGATAAAATCTATTGTGATATATGTTACATGTTAAATGCCGGGGCTTAGTTATTCAAATTAAAATTCTTTTAGGGTTGGACAGCATGAAG
>CM052437.1:124828174-124846642 GCA_028533085.1 Varecia variegata | reverse complement strand
CATGAAAACTAAAACAAAATAAAACTCAAATTTTAAGCAAACATTAGTGATGAATTTATTTAATATCACTTAATGTTATAAAAGCTAACTGCTTAAACAACCAGATCAAATTGCTCTTTTAGATTAGTTCTTAGGTATTGTTTTTGTTTTTTCTTTGCTGTCAAAGCCCATACCCTATATTACATTAAATATACTGAAGAAAAATGAAAAAATTAAGACATTTATCTAAAATTTAGACGTTGAATGTTCAGTCTGTATGAGGCTAGAAATCTTAATGTACATCGTAAAACTTGTATCTTTTAGATTTTTATATCCATTCATCCTTTCAGCAAGTCTTTGCTGAGTACCTATAATGTGGTAGATACTCAGCTATTGGGGACACAGAGCAATTCTTGACCTCCTAGATCTTCCACTCTAGTTCTGGGCATGATAACAAATAGTAAATTCTTAATATTATTTGTTGGATTGCAATAATCGTCTTGGAGAGAAAAAAAATAAAGCAGGATAGAAGGACTAGCCAGTGCCTGAGGGGTGAGGAGCGTGGGGTGAGGTTTGCAATTTTCAAGTGGGTGTTCAAGGAGGATCTCACTGCAAACGTGAGATTTGAGCAAAGACCTGAGGAAAGTAAGAAAACATGTAGAAGAATATTATTTCATTTTCACTTTCTTTTGAGAGAAGCTCAATTAAAATAATTTATGAGTATTTGAAAATGGCAATATTAGAATAATCTATTCCATTAGGCATTACATGAGAAAGATGTTTACAGACCACTGTAGACCTATGATCATCTCAAAAGATGGCCCTGGGGTTCTGTAAGATCCTAAAAACTTCAATTTTGTTCAGGGCAGTTTTAGGATTCGGTGTAACTTTGTTCCATCTTTTTGAGAACTTAGGCATGTAGTCCTTGTATGTACCTATCCTCAATGACTTTTATTTAATAAACAAAAACATCCCATTCTCTGACCAGGATAATATGGCCACAAACAGTATTCAGAGCCCTGAAGTAGAATTGAGAAGAGAGTTCTAGGCTGAGTGGCCACAAGGTAGCCTTGTGACTCTGGGCAATGCATTTCATTTCTCTGGGTCTCAGTTTTCTCACCAGCTAAGCAGTAAGTTTGCATATCATGGTCTTTGAAGTTTTTTGTAAGTTATATATATTTATCATTTCCCAAATTCTATGGTTTTACCACTCTTTCTGTGCCTCTTCCTGAAAATAGAGGACAGTAGGATAGTAACTGTTTTGTGGGAAGTTCTGTGGGTGACTCAACAACCCAAACAAGAAGTCAGGAACATTCCTTTATACCCGTGCTCATGTCAATCCTCTCTTTGAATTTTCAGCTGTAGTCATTGATTGCCGAACCTGTTAGTGACCTTGCCAAAGCCCTCCTCACCCCATTGCACAATCCACGTCATCCACATGCCAAGCTGCTTCATTTCCTGTCACTGTTTCCCAGAAGTTTCCAGCTGCCAGTCATTGCTCAAAGCTGTGCTTTGAAGTGCCCCCACACTTGCGGTTGTCCTGTTTTATCTCACCGTGCCCAGATTCCGGGAATCCTAAAGTAATCCTTTCTCCTCATATTGTGGCTCAGTGAAAGCTTGCTGTGGTGTGACTTACTGAAGAATTAAATAAAGACTGGCTCTATTCTGGCACTGGAATGGCTTTCTTTCTTCCTTTCTTTTCCCTTCCTTCCTCTCTAGGAAAAGGTGTTTACTCTTTACCAGAGCTCAAAAGTTCTGAGTCTAATTTAATAGTCCACATACTCTTTCCCACTTCTGCAAAGATTATTGAACACATCAACCCAAGTTGATCTCCTCTTCCTTCTTTTCTGAGAGGAGGAGGCAACCTTGCTGGATGGCAGACAGGGCACAAGGATAATTTGGAGATACACAAACTGTATTTGAATTCCAACTCCACATTTTACCTGGCTGGTTATGTGGGAAAGTACTATTGCTGCTACTACTGCGTATTGATTGTAATAGCTTTATATATCCATATATTCCTCATTACAACCTGATAAGATTTCATTTTCTTTAAAATTCAGATTGTAATGTCTATGTCATGCAAATTTGTGAAAACTAATAAAAGATTATGTGTTGAAAACATTCAATCACTAAAGTGCCCAACACTTGAAACATACTAAATTTCTCCCTTTGAATACTTTTATTCAATACCACTGGGCTAAACACGATTATTTTATAATGATTTCATGTCTATAAATCTTGTTTCATTAATCTTGTAACAAAATTTTCGAGAAAAGAGCCATTGCCACACATTTCTGCAGAGTCCCCAGTGCAGTGTCTGAATTACTCAAGGACTTAATGAGTTCATAATTTTAGACTTAGCATTTAGCACAGTGCCAGGCACATAAAACTTGCTCAATAAATATTTTATAAATGAATGGCCTTCCTCATTTATTTGCTGTTTGGATTTTCTTTTTGTATTGTTTTTTTTTTTTTTTGAAATAATGGATCCAGTTTACTGCCCCTAAATTAGTTTTCTTCCAATCAAAATTCTACTTGGAAAAAGCATCAATGCTTGGCTGGCTACAGTCATCTGAACCTACTGTAACCTATTTCAGAGTACTTCTAATCATCGGAGACCCCAATCCCACACTTCTGGGATATTTTAGGTTCTGGTCTAGTGCTTTAAGGGAGCCAGACTGCCCAGAAAGTGACAATCATAACAAGGATGTGTTTTGGATTTAGGTAATAGTATATCAAGGCCCCAACAGGCATATGAGAGATATGTCCAAGCTTAACCTGATGACAAATTCTGTTAAAAGTCAACACCATTCCAAATATAGCTGGCAAATGTCCAAGAAGACTATCTGTGTTCCTTAGTTGCCTATTTTAGTTTTTTATAAATAAGAACTTTTTAAATATTTTGGAGGAAAACTTCCACTAGAACTTGTCTTATATAGCCAAGAATCAAAATGAAAATAATAATTGTTGAATGGTCTGCTATTTTGGGATCTTTGAATAAAATTTTTATTCTTTGCACTGGAAAGAAGAGAGAAAGGCCAAGTTGTCAGTTATCTAAATAAATATAGTGAGGTAAATTTGAATGTATTGAGCAAATATGAAAGAAATGTGTTTATAGTAAAAATGGATAAGAACCAGTTGAGCAATTTATTAAAAAATTACAGTCAGTCTGGGGTGGAGGCCAGGAATCTGCATATTAATAGGCATCCCAAGTGGTTCTGACACTAGTAGTCTATTGATCTCAGTAAGAGAAACCGTGTCTTAGACTGGACAGTGTAGTCACTACCTGGAGAGAATATGTGGTTTTTACAGCCAAACAGAACTCAGATCAAATTCCAAACCTGCCGTTTACTATCTTTGTGAGTGTGGGAAATTATATAACCTCTTTGAACCTCAGTTTGCACTGTAAGGCTAGAATAATTCTTACCATACAGGTAAGATAAAATGAGCTATTATGCCTAGAGCATTTTGTACATCAAAAAGTAATCCCTGGATGAGAATTATGTATTTATACATTTATAATATGTATAAATGTTTCTTTACCTTTGTGCCCTTCTAAATATAGTAGCTCACTGTTAATTCTAATAGGAAAATATTTAATATATTGTGGATGTGCTGTGAATAATGTTCTAAATAGGTTCAACTCCTTAATTCCTCTCTGGTTACTCAGGAATGGAAACCTTGAAAACCACCAGCTAGTGGGAACATGGTGTTTAAAGGTGGGGTTTACTTTTGAATCAGATCAAAGGGTTTCTTCAATGTTATGGTAGACAAAAGTTGTTGAAGGAAAGGTATAATTTTATACATTGAAGTGCCCTGAGTTATAATATTAAAGAAAAAAAAAAAAAAACAACCCCAAACCTCATCTATTTCTGGCTCTGTAACTCTATTTAAATTGTGATGTAATTTCAACACAAGAGTCAATTGAGGTGATTACTCAAAAACTTAATACCTGTAAATCAGTCTGCTCTGGGCCTTTCTGGAACTCCTGATGCAAATGCGGTAGAGGCTGGAGGGTTTAATAAACAGGTTGTTCCAGGTGCCAGCCCAGAGGTGTGCGTGCACTGCCTTGCACTCTGCAGGCCACTAAGAAGGATTCTGAGGGCAACCCCAGCCCCAAGGAAGACTCTCAGAGATTTTGCTGACCTGCAGGTACACTGAGAACACCCTGTGAGAAGTTTCCTGATGCCCCAGAGGTCAGGCAATGACCCACATTCCCCCACTGCACTTGATCTTTGCTCCTCCACAGCCTTCTGTTAATGCACTGTCCTTGACTGTTCGCATACCTGTCTCCCACTGAGGACACAGACTGTAGTTTTCTTATTTTCACATGTGTATAGAGGACACTGTCAGGCTTTGAAGGAATGAATACATAAGTGAATAAATAGCTATATACCAAATTCCTGGACTGAGCAGTTCTGTCCTGTGTTAAGTTTCTTTATGTAATTGTACAAATGTTGTGCCTAAATATAAAATAGCTGAATTGGTTCCATTTGTACATGTAGTTCCTTTAAAGTTAATGAAATATTTTATACACTAGTACTTTAGCATTATGGAGAAAAAAATAATTGCCCTTATGATTTGTTAAAATAAACAGTTGCAAAAGAAGTATTTCTTCGTTGTCTACTTTGTACTGAAGTGCCTCAGAGACCATTTTAGGAGGTTTATCTTTAAGAACAGTTTTCAAATCACAAAAAGCCAAGGAAATATTTTATGATAGTTTCAAATTTACTCATAAAAGATATAAAGTTATTTCAGTCCATATTATGACAAAAAAATTTTTTCAGTGCCTTCTGCTAACCAATTATACACAAAATATGTAGAAAAGAGCTATCACAATGTTGGAACATTTTTAATAAAATGCTGAAACATTTTTATAAACGCTATCTTGGAATTTATCTATCTTGTAAAGATGTTACAAAATGCCAAAAACTCCAATGTGGATTTACCTTGGAGCCAAATAATGACATGCAAGGGAAAAATTTCATCTTTCTAGAGAACATTCTTGCTAGTTTTGAATGTGCTGTGCTCAGTCACAATGTACCTGAAATAAAGTCAGGTTGGACTTCCCCTTAGGGTGCTCCAACCAACCATAACTTACGTCTTTAATGCACTATTTTCTCTCTATAAAAAGGTTTAGTCAGTTTAAAAATGGTAACTCCATCTCAGTTATAACTAAGAAGATCTTTGATGACTCCCTTTAATTAAGAGACTATTGGCCAAAAACCTCATTAGACCATTTCCATTTATTTTGGATTAAAGAAAAGCTAGTTATACATTTAAGCATCTCATATATAGCTCCAGACAATAAATATGCCAATACAGTGAAAAGAAGGAACAAAGCATATGTATATAAATTCTAAGTTGATAAGGAAGCATATTAGTAGGCATTGAAAAATCATACAAGCAGAAGATCTAAGCAGAAATACGAGAATCTCAGGAGAGCTGCGCTGGTAAATGATGCTCTCTCTGCAAGGGAATCTGGGTGTTGTCAATCATAGCACTGAGTATACTCCGGGACATGAATGTGCAATTATCAATTTCCACTCAGAAAATAGTAAACTAAAAATCAACTTTCAGACCTTCAGATAAGAAACAGTACTCTTGAACTCCATCAGTGCGTACAGTCCATTATCACTCAGTTATATTGAATTCACATGTGGATTGGCATTTTGTTTTTACTGTGGTACATTTGGCCAAAAATAATGCTAACAGCAAGCATTGTTTCTGTTCCTCATTGAAATCTGGGATATTTCCAAAGGATTTTTCAAAAGAAATACTCAACTTTGAACCATTGTGAATATCAGTATATAAAATCACTTGCATATGGATCCTTGGAAAATACTTTTGAGTTAACTTATTATTGAAGTATAAAATAGATACAGGAAAATACATAAATCATGTGTATAGCTTGTTTTTTCTTTTCACAAAACGATGATGTCTGTGTGGAACAAAAAATCAGACATAGACCATTTTTTTAATACCCAGAAGACCCCCTTATCCATCCTTCCAACAATTAAACCCCAAGGATAGTAAATATTCTGAGTTTTTAAAATTTATATAACTAGAATCATATTACAAATATTGTTTTGTGTCTGATTCTTTCACTTCAAGTATGTTTATGGGATCCATCCATATTATTGCTATAGTTCTTATTCATTTATTCTCATTGCTGTGTAGTAATCTATTGTATCAATATACCATAAATTTATATGTCCATTCTGTTATAAACATTTGGATACTTCCAGTTCTGAGCTATTATAACGAGTACAACCATGAACATTGTAATTGTCTTTTGGTAAACATATGTGCTTTTCTGTTGAATACATGTTTAAGAAAGAGATTGCAGGATTATTGGATATATGTCTTAGTTAATAGCTTAATTTCTGCTAAGCAATAAGAGTTTCATTTGATTCATATCAAATCCGACATTTAGTATGGCTTGTCTTTTTAAAATTAATTATATTGGTGATTGTACAGTGTATCTTTTTTTCAGTTTTAATTTGTATTTATCTGATGACTACTAATGCACATTTTTTTATATATTCAGAGGCAATTTGGGTAGTTTCTTTTGTGAATTGCCTTTTCAAATCCTTTGCCTATCTTTCTATTGTGTTGTTTATATTTTTCTTATCGATTTGTAGGAGCTATTTTCATTTTCGTTATATATTCTTTCACAATGCACTTATTTTAGAAAAATTTACACACACTATATAGTTTAATTTAGTTTTTTAATGATGTCTTTTGAAGAACAGAATTGTAGCATCATTTTAGCATAGTCCAATTTAGTCCATAGTCCATCAATCATTTCTTCTTTTCTTTAGTCTTTTTAGAATACTATTTAAGAAATACTGTCATCCCTCAGTATCTCTGGGGGGTTGGTTCCAGGAACTCCCATAGATACCAAAATTCACAATTGCTCAAGTCCTTGATATAAAATGGCATAGTATTTGCATATAACCTACATATATTCTCCTACATACATTAAATCATCTCTAGATTACTTATAATATCTGAGACAATGTAAATACTATGTAAATAGTTGTTATACTATATTGTTTAGGAAATAATAACAAGAAAGAAATGTTCTGTGTATGTTCAACAAGATGCAATTGTTAAAAATATTTTCAATCTGTAGTTGGTTGAATCCATGGAAAAAAAACCCATGGATACAGAGGCCTGACTGTACTTTCCTACCTCAAGGTCATGAAGATATTCTTTTATGTTTCCTTAAGAAAACTTTAGTGTTTTACATTTCACACTTAGTTCTACAATCCATCTGCAATTGATTGTTGTGTATGGTGGTGAGGCAGGGATCAAAGTTTTGACATCTTAATTCTTTTGATGTTTTTTACATTTTAACTCTTTTAAGAAGTAAAATTTGAAAATATATATTTATTCTGCCTATTGTTAGAGCATACGTGCTTATACAGGCAATACCTTAGAATAATTGTTTAAGGCACTACTGTCTGGTACTATATAGCTAAAACAGACTTTTGCATTCTTACACTTATGGTAACAAGGATTTCTACAACTTCTTTAGTCTCCACAAATCACACACACTTTTTCGTAATGCCCACATCACTATCCTACATGTCTATAGAATAAAGTCTTTAACAAGGTTTTCCTCCAAGAATATATTTTAGCTGGAAAATTTTACCTTAGCTAGTTTTCTTCATTTTCTTAAAGAGTATCATTTCAGAATAAAATCTTTTCTTTACCTTTGCATAACCAAAAGTCCCATTAAAGTGTTTTTCTTTAATTAAAGGTGTAATTTGTCCTCATGAGGGAATCCAAACTTCTAGTTCTGTAGAAAATTTTTAAAACTGCACTCTAGCATTCTATTATTATGCTTATCATTCCCATCTAGTAGTGAGTTCTGTCATTTGTATATCTTACTTATTGTGTTTTCTTTTCTTTTCAATTGAGGCAGGGTCTAGCTCTTTTGCCCAGGCTGGAGTGCAGTGGTGTCATCATAACTCACTGCAGCCTTAAACTCCTGGGCTCAAGCAATCCTCCTGCCTCAGCCTCCCAAAGCACTAGGATTATAGGCATGAGCTACCACACGTGGCATGTTTTCTTCATATTTACATTATTGTAAATATTTTCACATTTGGCAGTATCAAGTGAAGCTGTAAATATGCATATCAAATGACCCAGCAATTTCATTTCCGAATATTTACCTCTCTCCCACGAATATACAGAGAAACAGGTATAAGGATGTTTGTAATGGCAGCATTTATAATGGTTAAACTGAAAATAAACTATATGTCAACAGGAGAAGGATAAAGTGCAGTATATCAACACAGTAGAACACTACATGGCAAAGTGAATGCACTCGAGCTTCATATATCAATAAGGATCGATTTCATAAACATGATGTTCGTTAAAGAAAGCAAAGTGCAGAAGAACACATTCAGGTGATTATATCTGTATGCATTTCATATAGCAAATATATAAGGAAAATAAAAGACCAAATTCAGGATAGTGGTTATATCTGAGAAGAGAGAGAATAATAGAGACTATTGAAATATCTTATTTCTTAAGCTGGGTGGAGCATACATATACAATTATTCTGTTGTATACATTTTGTATATCTAAAATATTTTATAATTTCTTGAAGGGTTTCCCTTATTATAAAATCATAAGTAAAGCTTATGGAGTATGGATTATAATAATACGATGAATGCAATAATCACCCTGGAATTATAGTACTTCTTGCCTCCTTATTGCATACTAGAAAGAAGGTAAATGTATTAACATGACGTAGAAGGTTTGTGTAGTTAGAATCTTACTCTCCTTTTTATATTTATTTTGTTTTCTTCCTGCTTACAATATGTCCACTGAATAACCAATAAGTCAATCTCAAATTCCTTGAGTATACCATTTTTTAAACATTTTTACCTGCAATACTTTGTCCCTTAACATTTAACTACCCATTAAAACACAATTAAAATATTGACTTTGTGAAAATGTCTCCAATTCTCCTACTGTGTTATATACTGTAAGGTATTGCAATAGGTTTACATATCTGTATGCACCATTAAAGATAGGTCATGGAAAGTAGCCCCGTGTCTAATTTGTCTTTGTTTCCCTAATACGTAGCTCAATGTCTGGCATACTTGATGCTTAATGGTAAAAGAACAAATTATTTAGAAGAGCTGTTAAAATGTTGAAATGTCAAAATACTGAAGGGACAAATGCTGAATTAATGACACAGAAAAATAAGTAGCATTAAAATTCAGAGAATGCCACTGGGGATTAGAGTGGTCTGGAAAGATTCCACGAAAGCTGGTGGTTCTGAAGTGGTCTCACAGGATGGGTTAGACTTGCAGTCATTGAGGGGAGAGGTAAACTTCCCAAGCTAACCACTAACGAGAGCAAAAGATTGGGGAAGGGGAAGGCTTTCTTCACCCTGCTGATGTCCATGTATGTACTTGCCACCTCCTTTAGAAGGCTAGTGTCTATTCTCTGTGTTTCACAGAAATTGCTCACATTTCCTCACTATTTCTGGTGAGTTCTCCAGAAGCAAATACTGTTTTAGGGTTTCAGGTCCATGGGAAAGAAAGAATGGGATACTATAGCAGATGAAGCTTGGCAAGGATATGTGGTCTTAGTTAGAAGGTAGCTTCAGCCTGATCCCACAGGAGGCTCCAGGGTGTGAGCAGCACACAAGTTGATCTCACCTTGAGGCAAGTGTAGCCTTTTATACCCCCAGGTCCGTCCGTTACTGACTACAGGCTGTCTCCAGGATAGGGTGCCAATCTCCTGGGCAAGAGACCTTGCATTTGGCTGAAGGCAATTCTCTAGAGAGGGACTAGCTGTGAACTATGAATCATGCCCAGCAGCTGGGGAATGGACGCTCTTGCCTGCTCAGGTGGATCTGACCCAGGCACTACCAAAATACCTACTCAGTTACCCCAGAATAACTACATTTCTTCCACTCTCCTTCAGCCCTACTCTATGGCATGCTGTTGCGTCACTGTCTCCATCTTCTGGGATACAAATTCTGATTTTGGGGGGCACTATCACTTTCCAATTGCTCCTGGTCTGTTGGGCACCACAATGTCTTCTCATTACTGGCAACACTGCCTGACCACTTCGACTAGATACCACCTTTTATTTATTGCCAGGCAGTGTCAACTCCTGCTGCTGATTCTGCAGCTTTCTCAGTGTCAAGATCTATTCAGGGTCAAAGCCTGGGAGAGAGCTCCTTGTATCACATTGCATCGTGTTTGTTAAGTGAGTACCCAAAGACAGAGAAAAATGTACTCTAATGTTTTTGAGCGTCAATAGTAGAGTAACTCTTTCATGTGGTACTTAGAGCACCACACAACCAAATGCTGTTCAAACTTCCCTCTTCTCCAGTGACTAATGCTATGTTATTGAAACATTATGATCTTGCCAACTCTCTGCTCCCTTAGGTTGAGTCCCTCTCTCACTGGTCTCTCAATCCCTCCTGTAAACAGACTCTGGTAGGTCTGTGCCATCAAAGCCCCAGGCTGCCCAAATATATCCGAATTCCAGTAGTGGCACAACCATAACCAAAGCAACATATGCAAAACTCAGATTAAGACCGAATTGTTTGGATAGTTGAAATTAGAGTTAATTCAATATGCAATGATGCTTAAGGGGAAAACACTGTGTTAGGTTCTGTTCAGAATTCCATGAGAGGCATTTCTAGTTTTCAACAGTGTCTCCTCTCCTAGGCAAATGGAAAACAGTCAGTGAGCTGCAAGCAGAAATGACTTACGGAATGAGACATTTAAGTACCAGTGTCATTTCTGGGTTGAAGTGTTTAATTGTGCATGTGAGATTCTCTTGTGCTCTCATTCCCCTGCTGCAGCAAGTGTGGAGGAAGCCTTGTGTGCAGATGATGGGACCAATGGTTGAGCAGTCTGCGTTGCATGAAAGACAGTTTCTCCTGAGTTTCCCAGATCCATAGTGGATGTTGCATAAATGAAAAAAAATGAAAAATAGTCTTTTCTTGAGTTGGGCCATTGAGATGGATATTGCCAGTACAGCATAAACTGTACTGACTATTCTCGCTAATAAAAACAACTCTTTTCATTTCCCCCTGCCCCATTCCCCATTCAATTAAAAAGAGTGGTGTCCATAATGAAGGATTTGGGTGAAGGCTACAAATTAGAAAACTTAATAGTAATGAATTTTCTTTCAACTCCATTACTCTTTCTCCCTGCCCTCTTATGTCTCATTGTGTCTCCTGGTATGTTATTAGGAAATCTCTGGTTTGAATAGAATGGTTTGGCAAAAAAATTACTGGATATAAGTAAACTGCAGTTGGTTTATTTGCCACAGTTGTTAAAATAAGCGAAATACCTGAGTTACAAAGTAATTGGCCTACATAATTTTAGAAGGTAGTGATTAGATCAGTTGCATGGCACTAGAAAACCAAACCTTTCAAATTCTGTGTATTCTTTTTTTTTTTTTAATTAAGTTGGTTAGAAGTATGTTTTCAATCACAGTGTTCATTTTGGAAAGTCTGGTAACTAATGCTAAGAGTTATATAAACAGATAGTAAAATATATTTCCTCACTAGAATCAACCAAAACAAATAAACCTCAAAAATACCTTTGTTTACACTCTGTACCTGATAAGCTGTACTGGAATATTAATAAAAAGAAAGATGGAACTGGGCATGTTCATATAACAAATTAAGACTTTGCTTATGGAATATTAGTACTTCCAAGATATTGAATATTTTAATATAAAAGTCGTGAATGTATGATATGTGTGACATGACATTTAATATTTATCTGAACACATCTATTATTTAGCAAATATTCATAAAACTCAACTGATAGTGAAATTTACATCTTTAAACCAATGGCTAAAATCTGTATCTATATTATATTGGTAAATTAATCTATTCTGAATTTTCTAACATGAAAAATTTAAACCACAGAATATATGTGGTAATTTATGTGATGATAAAGAGTTGACAAAACATCTGCAGGAAAAGATAAATGATATCCCAGAATCAAACAGAGCTTACATTGATGGCCAGGGGCATTAGCAGTTGTTTTGAATATTTCAAAACACCTGTAAGCACCTTATGATGTCATAATGTAAACTGGATTTTCTGTTATAAAGAGAGAAGACTCTTCATGCAGTCTTTCTTTAGAGAGATATTTCATTGTGGTGGTAAATTAGTCTGTTTGTTTAACATTGATATTTCAGCCATCTAACAAATGACCTTTTATTGAAAAATGTAGATGATGAAATATCCATTTCCATGACTATTATTTATAATTATAGGATTTTGGTGATTAAATACAATATTTTAAAAAAATGCATAACAACAGCAGCTAAATATTTATTAAACATGAGTTATGTGTCAGGTATTGTGTTCTACATGAACTATTTTATATAATCCTCAAAATATTCCTTTAAGTTGGATACTATTATTAGTCTCATTTTACAAAGCCGGAAGCACACTGGCTAAGTAACTTATTCAGGGTGATAGATTTAGTCATTCATCATACATGAATTGAACAAAGATTTGCCTGGAACTAGGGTTACAGAAATGAGTAAAACATGGGCCCAGTCTCTGAGGAACTGAGTGGGAACAATAGACACGTAAATAGCAATTCAGTATGACATGAAAGAACTTTATACTCAACATGGGAACTGTGATTTGACACAGAGAAAATACCATTTGGGCCGAAAGTAAGATTTCCTCAGAAGAAAGGGGAAGGTCATTCCAGACATCATAACCTGCATGTTTAGCAATAGAGAGGCATGAAAGACCATGGAGCTTTGGGAAATGCCGATGAGTCTGTAGGGCTGGAATGGAATGTGTGGTGAAAAGAGTGGGAAAGTTTTGTGGCCCAATTGACGGAGCTAAAGTCATTCAGTTAATCTTTGCTTTAAATACTTTTACCACTTACTTCTGTCCTTTTCTAATTTTCTTTCTTCTTTTTTCTTTACTCTTTATATCCTTACTGTTTTCACAAAACCTTTACAGTGCTTATATATTTTTAAAAATAGGGTGATTGAGATGAAAAAATAGGAGCAAATGCTATATAATAGATTCAGGGACTTGAAAAGGTGAGAAGAAAGAAAAAAGAGATATTATTCCATTAATTGGGCCAAAAGTAGTTTGTAAGATTAAATATCAAATAAAGCCCTGAAAATCCTAGATGATCTAGGGGAAAAAAAGAAGATAGATATGGAATTGCACACATAATTTAAAATTCTAATTTCTGAGTATCAAGCCTGTTCATGAGGTTGGAAAATCTCTAAGGGGCATTTGAAATATACCACAACTCCTGGGGAAACCCCTAAAGAAAAACAAATTTATTTTAGAAGAACCAGGGCTTTCTGAGCTGATGTTTAAATATGCTAATGTAATTTTTTAGGTTGAGAATCTGACCGTTTATTTCAGAAGGCAGTGTGCCAAAATAGAAAGCCTAAGTAAAATAGAATACAAAAGAAAACTCCAAGATTGTCCAGAATATATAGAGCAACTCACAAAGACATACACGCATTTACTGCAAATGAGAAAAGTATAAAACATGAACCATGACATGTATTTTCTATCAAATAATGATTTCTAACAATATAATGATGGAACAAACATTAATCTTTTTTATCCCTTTGTAGCAAGAGAAGAACCTGCTGTAGAAGTAAGGAGGACAAAGGATGAAAGATAACCCTGTATAAAACAACAGGTAAAGGCCTGCAGGAACAAGTACAAGTAAATGCTTGTTTCACTTGTTTACTCTTCAAGAACAAAGCATTGTAGGGAAACATGTTTGACAAATAGTCTGTGGTGGCAAAGACTGATAAAAATGGTATTTTTATGCATGAAAATAATAAAGCAGCATGAGTGAGAAAGTTATGAATGCAGATATATGTTATATATGTGTCATATATGTATCACACACACATATAACATAGAATTTTATACAGAAGCAGACCCTAATACATACAATTTCAGGAACTATCATAGAGATGGAAAAGAGAGGAAGTGAAAAGGAAGGCAAGAGAGATATAGCAAATGTTATTTTTTTTCCCAAGAATGGTTACAATGTTTCCCATCCTATATGTTTTTTGATACTCCTTCCATTGAGAGATGGGGTCTATGTTTCTACTCTTGTAATCTGGGTGACCTGTGTTAATGATGAAAGGAATACCATGTGATTTCTGATGGTAGGTCATAAAAAATGATAGTTTCCATCTAGTTCTCTTTGGACACTCTGCTGCAGGGCTCTGCGATGCCATGTGAGATGGTTGAGGCCACCATGCTGTGAAGAAGCCCAGGCCACGTGTAGATTATCTGAGTAACAGCTCTAGACAAGGTTCCTGCCAACAGCCAGCACCAACTATCAGACATGTGAATAAAGATGCTTCCAAGCCATCCCTGATCCCAGCCTTTAAGTCCTCCCAACCAAGGCCTCAGATACCATAGAGCAGAGACAACCATGAGACACACACATCTCATTAGTAAGTAAAAGTGTTCATTTAAGAATAAAATAAAAATGCTATTGTTTCTTTTAATTTGTGTGTATTATATTTTCAATAGGCTACTACTATAAATTGTGAGGACATAAATACTTATTAAGTAAACTAAACTATTTTTTTTTTCTGGTCTAAGGACAGTGAAAAGAATTATTGAGACACTAATGGCACTGTGAATAAAGATGGTTTGGGCTCCCTCAATTAAATCATTTAATTTTCACATCAACCAAAGGAAGTCAGTCTTATTCCTATGTTCATTCTACAGAAACTGAGGCACAGATGGGTTTGCTATATTGTCCACACAGCTAAAAAGAGTATTATTGAGGATTTGAACCTAGTCAGTTTCATGCCAAAGCCCATACTGCAAACCCAAACATCTGCTGCTCCTGTGTCTATAACTATGCAAATAACATGACAGTGTCAAACAAACTACATGAAGGAGAAATGTCCTGAGGAGAAACATAATTTTAATCAGAGTGTTAGAAGTATATAATTTCAAGCTGGAACTGGAAGAAATTTTATGACTCATTCATTGTACAAGGAGAAAACTAGAACCCTGATGAGTCTCCGAGACAAACACTTAGTTACAGGCAGAATTAGTATACGGACCTATTTCTACCTGTTTCCAGTTCCAATATAGCTGCATTATAAGTAAAAACGTTCTGTTCAGGAGTGGCCACCAAAAATAGGATATGCAGGTACTCGTGAAGCCACAAGAGAACACAGAAAAGTAAACTCCCGAACTTGAGAAACAGTGACATGAGAGTTATCTTTGTAGCTGATAAGAATCAATAGATTAAAAGTTGGGTGTTTTTCCATTGAACTCAGAGGATTTATGACGTTTATTCTAAGCACTTAGAGCAACTGCTCCCATTGGACAGTCAAGTAATTCTCATTCAAAGGCTTTAATTTGAGCTCTCTGCTTTCGTAATCTATAAGAGTCTCCCTTCTATTGTGCTCCACAGTGGATGATATGATGTTCTTTTCTTCTTGTCTGGCTTACTTTCCAGCCAGGAGCTCCTCAAGGGCAGGGACCCTGCCTTTTGCCTCAGTCAAGAACAGTGCCTGATATATAGCTGTTGCTTAAAGGGTGGTTGCTAAGTGAGTTTATAACAAATGTATGTTGGCAGAAAACTGAATGTGAGCTGTGACACCATTTATTTTATCCATTCAGATGCAAACTTGTTTTCAAGTCTCCAATCAGAAACACCTAATTTGGACTTTACAAAAGCAAGAAATACATGTCTATTATGTTAAACCACTGAGATTGTGAGTTTCATCTGTAATGAAGGATTCTGTTACTTTAACCAATACATCTGTTCATTAGCCTAAAATAACCTTCTGTTTTCCCCACACACCAAGACTTTACCAAGAGTTAGGCCCCTTTTTACACATTTAACCTCACTCGTAATCCTGATCCAGAGTCCCCAGTGCTCTGGCCACATGGAGAAGTACACAAACGTCTTGTCAGTGCCCTGAGAACTCAATATCATTATTCCCACTGCTTTGCGTTTACTCATAATATTCATGTTGCTGAGAATGTTCGTTTTCTTTCTTCTTACCAATACCAAACCCTTTCTTGATTTTCTAGTGTAAGCTAACCCACACCTTCTCTAATAGTTTCAGACTCCATTGATACCCTGTTTTTGAACTTGAATAGCATGGTGAGTGTGGGCTGCACCTTTGACTCATAACTGTGCTTTCTTGCTTTTACTCTCATTTGTTTGTCTAGACTCCCCAGCCGGATTCCAAGCTCCCTGAGTAAAGAAATCAGTCATGACAGTATCACTAAGTCTAACAAGGTCCTACACAAATGGTAGTCATTCAGTATTTTGTGATTCATTTACTTCATTGATAGCCTCACATATTGTTTAATAAAAACTGATTCAAAAGACTCCAAATCTGATCTGATAGTAGTACCTCCTGAGGCACTAAGCACAAGCAGAAGTTGGTAACTCTAAAGAGGAAGGGGGATCATTTACTGGACACCACATGTGTTAGACCACACATCAAAGCAGAGGAAGAAAAGCAATCTGGGGGAGTGGAAACTTAGTCATGAGTTCATGGTCAAATGTGGAAAGGTCAGTAGTTAGTTACAAGGAAATGAAAGAGCCAAAAGACCAGAGCAAAAGGAGCTGAGGCTTGGATCAAATTGAATTAAGCTGTTTCAGCATTAGAGGGTTATATGGCAGTGGCTTCTCATATGGTGGATCTTTCCATACATATGCCATCGTTGTAATTCTGGCATTTTAATGCCAATATAGGCAGTGACACTCATGAATTTGAATTACCCTGAGATTATGAAGCAGGTACAGGTTTGGTTATGGTTGCAGTATGGTGATGACATCAAGAGACATAGTTAATGTTGCCTAGCATCCTAGAATCTTTCACCTTGATGCAATTTATGTCACTCCTTAATTGGCAATTTTATAGTATTCAAGACCTCTAATGAGGTAGCAGCTGAAAGAGGATGTGCAAAAAGGCATTGCAATGTATTCCAGAAAACTCTTTGACTATCTTTTATTGGGCAACATTCAACCATTTTGGCTGAATGTGCCTTTCTGTCTAAGTAAAAAGAGTTAAAGAAATGTTTGTTCTTCCCTATGCAGTGCATCTAAATTATCTGAAAAAAATCAGCATTCATATGTCTTGGAAAAGTGTGAAGGAATGCTGTTTATTGTCTAGCATCTTTGGACATGACATTTTCATTATGCTCTGAGAAGATATAAAATAGGTTATTAGACTAAGGATATAGCATGGAAAATAGATGAAACTGGATGTTAAATTGCAAATCTGTTAAGCTACCCTACATCCTCAGCCTTCTCTTATCACCTTTCCTGTGGGCTGGAAGAGATGCTTCCCTTCATGGCTAGCCTTTTGCCTTATGCTTTCCCCACCCAAGATAACACAAATTCATCTACATGGTAGACTGCACTAGCCTTCTCCAAAGTAAGAGAAACATGCCTATTTGCTACAAGTAAACAGAATTATTGAATTTACTCCCGATAAACTAATAGTTTTCATTGTTTGTCATAGGTCTCAAAATATCATCTGACATTAAACATCTCTGATAACATCAATAATTGTATGGAATCAGTAGAAAGAAAGGAATATTGAGAGAGCAATTTGTCCATCTCTTTGCCTTCACATATACTCATACCACACTGTACCACACTGCAAAGTGAAGATTTTATTTGCATTTTAAAGATAGTTTTCCACATTGCTATTTCAAAGTTTTGGCTATTTTCACTTGCTCTGTGCTCAAGGGAAGTAGAGCAACATGTTCATCTTTCTTTGAATAAAAACCAAGTCATTTTAGTGGATCTCAATTTCACAAAAGAGGGAGGAAAAATGGTACGGATGCTACTGTGGTTTGACTATTTGTCCCCTTCAAAACTCAGGTTGAAATTTAATAACCAACGTGGCAGTATTTAGAGATGAGGCCTTTAAGAAGTGATCAGGTTATGAGGGCTCTGGCCTCAGGAATGGATTAATCCATTCATGGATTAATGGGTTAATGAGTTAAAGGGCAATCGTGGGAGTGGAACTGGTAGCTCTATAAAAGGAAGAGAGACGTGAGCAAGCATTTTAGCAAGCTCAGCCCCTCGCCACGTGATGCCCTGAGCTGCCTCGGGACTCTGCAGAGAGCCCCCACCAGCAAGAATGCCCTCACTAGATGTGTGCCATTGACCTTGACTTCTCAGCCTCCATTACTATAAGAAATATTTTTAAATAAATTATTAGTTTCAAGTATTCTGTTACAAGCAACAGAAAACGGACTAAGACAGATGCCAATGAGGATGGTGGCTTGGAAGGGAATGATACAGCGTTTCCTTTCTGCTTTCTTCTCAACCAGGGAGGCAGCCCTTAGAGGGGTGCAGATCAGAAAAAAATAGAGATTTGTGTGCGTAATGAATATAGATAGATACCTTATATCATTACAGCATTATATTAAAAAAATTTTAAGTCTTCAGAGGAATGTAAATCATTTTTTAAAAAAGA
>CM052437.1:124755604-124827674 GCA_028533085.1 Varecia variegata | reverse complement strand
CCAGTAAGACTCATTCATGATTGATGATGTTGGTATACCTATTTATAAATTATAGCTATAGAAGAGTCTAAAACATATACATGTTTTACCCAGTGAGATATAGGTATAGATTCTGTTTTATTCTAGAGACAATACTTTTTCTTACTTTGTTTCAAGATGACTTTGCAGACAATGAGAGTGTAAGGTGTTTTATTATTGACACTCAAGTTTGCAGTAAATCACGTGGTTTCTTTCTTAGAAACATAGACATTATGAGCTGGAAAGAACCTTAGAAAACAGCCCCATTATTTTAAAAATAAGGAAACTGGGACCCAGAAAACATAAGCATTCTTCCAAGGTAACAGATTCAGTGAGTGGCTAAGCCAGAACTGGAGTGTGTGTTTGCCTTCTTCCACATCCTGTAGTGTTGTTTTTCTACCACACAATCCATATATCATGCCAAAATAACTAATCAGTTCACCAGGAAAAAAGTCCGGTTGGTTGTTTGACCCATTAGCCTGTAATGAACTCCACAAAATTCTCCATTACATGCATCATATAGGTGAAGCTGCTATTTATTGTATTACATGGTATGTATTTCATAAAAACAATATGGAAAACATGACTTTTCTGAACTTTGTATCAGAATATATTGTTTTATTTTAAGCAATTTAATTCTATCTCAGGGACACTGTGAATTCTATAACCGATCAGGTTTCCCTTTTCTAATTGGCTGCTAGAAATCTAAGAGCAAATGTGTGACCTACATAATTTCATTCATGTAGAGGACACCGTGTAATGAATCATTCTATTATCCTTAATCTTGGTTGCTTTGTTGTCCATTCCTGCCTTTGATTTTATTTTTCTTTTGTCTTTACAACTATTTCTCTTTTGTGCTATATTGTTATATTTGATCCTTGAAACTTAAATTCTTCTTGTGACAGCACAAATACAAATAAATATAACAGACTGATATTTTACTATGCTATTATTTTATCATAGATTATTTCAGTATCTATTTTCAATATATCCAAAAAATCTTTGTTTACTGAATGTGATTAGTTTACCCTCTTCAACCTTGGGCTAGTCTCATTTTGATAAGTTTACATCATGAAGATGACATGAGGAAATTAAATTATTTTGTAACTTGTTTACATAATCTGATTTGCCTGAACTACATCTGAACCTGAATTTAAATTTGCAGAAGATAAATAACAGATTTGCTATAAAAAGTATCTCATCTAAATGTGGAGAGAGGTTAATTATCATTAGTTTTTAAATTCTTTAAATCGGGTAAAATTTTTGCTTTATTTGAAGTTTGGAGGGGATCAAAAAAGCTATTTGTATAGCAGAAAAATTTGTGAGAGAGCAATGGTATTGACTTAAATGTCAAAGGATGCTTTCTTCCCAGTATTTTCCATTTATTAGCATTGAGGAATCACTTAAAGATACATGGTTGATTACAGAGTAGCTCAATTTATCTGACAATCCTACTTTATGTTGTCATTTGTTTAGGGCCTAGTAATGGACTAGTTTTGTCTGAAAGCTAATTTTCTTTTTAAAGTAAAGTTTACTGTTTCTGATTATTCACAAGACCACATGACCTCAAAAGTAAAATATTTTATCGGTCCTTCCCGAGGTACTTCCCTCAGCTTTTCTAAGTATTCAGCTACAGGAGCCCTTTTCTGTTATGTCTGTGGTGATATTATTACTTGTATGTATTCCAAGGACTTGAAATAATCAACATGTTATTAAGATTCCATGATTTTTAAATCTTCCTGAAAACCACAAGAAAGTGCATTTCTGGGAAGTAAATCTTATCAAGTAAAACAAAATCATGAAATAAGCCAGGAGAATATTGCATTTGTTGATTCAGTTAGTTCTTGTTGAGAAAATATGAGAACACAACATCACATGGCTTGTTGCTTGAGTTATACTGACCAGATGAAATAATATTTAATAAGTGATGGAATAGACAGGTAGTTATTACAAAAAATAGATAAGTTAGATGTAGGGCTCCATTATCCAGTAGGCTATTTGAATACTTAAAGGGTAGCTAGCACAAATTGAGATGTGTTGGAAGTGTAAAATATACACCAGATTTCAAAGACAGTACAAAATAAAGGAATAAAATATTTCATTAATAATTTTTTACATTGATTTCCTTTAGGAATAATATTTTAGGTATACTGGATAAAATATAGTATTGTAATTTTGCCAGTAAAAAGAAACAAGAGTTTTAAGATTCATATTGGTCTTCCAGTAATATTATTCCTTAACATTTAAACTAAAAAATAATAGTAATAAAATCTATATGCACATCATATATAATAACCACAAGTACACACATACACAGCCCAATAGGAAATACTTAATGTTCAACAATAAAGGAATGAACAAATTGCAGATAGACAGCTTGATGAAAATTTGTGTATGTAAACTAAATATTATGATACATGGAAAAAGCATGAACAAGATATGTAATATGCTTATACTGGGCATGCACGTCAAAAGTTACCAAAAATAAATATTCAAAATAATGTTGGCATGATAAGGTGATAGAATTCTAAGTTATTTTTATCTTTCAGTTTTTAAAATACTACCGATATGCCATCTTTTACATTAATTTTTAAAGAAATAAAAGGAAGAAAAAATGTATTATACAGAAACTAACATAACTTGTATATTGTTCTGCTTGGGCTAATATAACAAACTACCACAGACTGCATAGCTTAAACAGTAAATTTGGCTGGGAAGTCCCAGATCAAGGTGCTCAGTGGTTCTGTTCCTGGTGGAGGCTCTCTTCACGGCTTGCAGAGAGCTGCCGTCCTGCTGTGTTCTCATGTGGTGGCAAGAGAGACAAATCTTTCTCCTCTTATAAGATCACAAGTCCTATTATTAATAGATTAGGGCCCCACCCTTATGATCTTGTTTAACCTTAATTACTTCCTAAAAGCCCTATCTCCAAATACAGTCACACTGGGGTTAGGACTTCAACATACAAATTTTGAGCAAACACAATTTGGGCCATAGCACCTTGTAAGGTGACCTCATGCTGTAATACAAAGAACATGAACCTTGTATTTAAAGAGGCATGAAATCGAACTCAAATACCATTATAAACTAGCTACTTAAGTTACTTAACTCCTCTAAGCTCCCATTTTCTTGACTATAAAATGGAGAAGAAATACCTATTTCACAGGGTCGTGTTCTTTTTGTTCCATCTTTTAAAAAATCTTTTTCTATCCTTCAGTTTTCTTTTGAAGTAATCAAGTTTATTTTATTTTCCTTCATTAGTTTCCCCAGCCCACACGGTTTTCTTCAGTGTTGGGCACCTCCAGGGTGCAGCATTTCACTGCTGTGTGTTTTCTCTAGCTATCCACGTGGGTAGCAGTAATCCTGGCCCAAGGGGCACAGTGAAGTAGGCTATGTTCCTGCAGAGGAAGACCTATCTAGCTGCTGGGTCCAGCAGTGCTTATAACAGCTCCCAACTCCTTCTGTAAGCCCACTTCCCTCTATTTACCTCCTCATCAGTCTCAGCTCACCTGTGTGCTATAAGTTTCCTGCAACTCTCTCAATGTAGACACTACACTATGAGCCACAGACCTCATGCCCACAGTGCCGCTCCACATCTTCACTGCACACCCACCTACAATCTTCATCTTGTCTGCAAGAACCCAGAGGTTCACTCCTTTTTGTTTGTTCCTGTGGATTATCTCTGGCCTGGGAAACCCAGGTAATTTCTCCAGCATCTAGTGGGCTATAACCTTCCTTCTTCAATGAAGCCTGGGCTCCATCAAAAGTTTGTTCTTCCTTGAGTATTCTCCTACCTCCTCAGTGTCTCCCCTAGAGTTCTCTTTTTATAGTTACTATGTTGTTTCTGCCTCCTGCTGGGGCTCAGAATAACACCTATAATTTTACTATAGGAAAATTTGTAAAGGCAGCTCCTATTGTCAGCCTAGATGGAGTACCAAGGACTGAAATAACCACCGCCTGAAACAATTAAAAACTGGACAAAATATTAAAAACACTGGCTTTCAAACCTTGGCCATCACACAGCACAGGACAGTAATTTTGAGAGACAGGAGCAAATGAGGGGAGAGCCCTTTGATTTCCCTAATTTACTGATCCAGTGCACAGGGAGAGAAAACCCAAGTGGAGCCTGACAGTGTCCCTCAGCTGGGTAGAAACAGAGACAGAAGGGAGTCCAGGGAGGACAAGGCCGCTGGGTTTGCAGGGAAGAGTTCCAGAGAGGAGAGAGCTGCATAGAGAAAGGTCTGGAAACCTGCAGAGAGTTTCAGTTGAGTCTTCGGTTGAGTATTGGTCAGCGTACATGTGAGAAGAAACTCTGTGAGGTTGGGGGAAAAAGCCACATGAAAAGCTTAGAGAAAATAATCCTCAAAACATGAAGAGGATCTGTAATAATGTGTGTTCCCATCAGCCAGAATGGAGAAAATCTCATAATTCAAGAGATAGTGGGTAGAATCCTCATAAGGGTATTGCATTAATAGTGGGTAAAATTAGCTCTAGATTACAGGCTGCTCCAATTTTGCCTAACAAATGTAAAAGCAAGCTCCAAAAGATGAAACTGTTTCCATGTCACTTAACTGCATCTTAGAGCAAAGTTCATGAATATTTATCAGATTACCAAAATATCCAGCACTGAACAAGGTAAAATTCACAATAAAAAAAAATGATCAGGGAGATAGGACCAAGATGGCTGACTAGATACAGGAGTGTGTGCCTCCTCCGTGGAGAGGAACCAGAGTAGTAAGTAGATTCTCATATTTCAAACAGATTATCTGGGAGGGAATGCTACGATTCATGGAGGGAAGTGACGGGAAGCACCAAAAATGGGTGAGGAGAGGGTTCAGGTCAACTTGCCCAGCCAGCGGCTGGCTAACAGCTGGGAGAAGCTCTTGGATGTGGTGAAATAACAAGAAAGAAGTCCCCAGGGCTCCACTCTCTGAGACAAGCTTTTATAATCTTGAATGCAAGAGAACCCCTCAAACCAAGCAGGTCTTGAGCCTCTAACATAGGGAGCTGCTTGGAGGTTGTGCAGAGATGTTGTTCCAGAAAGGGAACTCATGTGGAATCTCACAGACAGCGAGTCTAGAGCAGCTTGAGCCGGGTGCCATTCTGAGAGCCCAGACACTAGGGAACTACGGGCTCACCCACAGCCACTACACGGCTCCGAGGAGGGATGGAGGCCAGGTGCTCCCACACACCACTGAAAAGGTCTCCACCGCCCTGCTGTGGGCTGCTTTTGAGAGTGGGAAGTGGGCAGACAGCATTTGCTATTGTTTCTCACCCACACTATGACTGCCTGGGTGGGGCCCCAGTCTTTCCAGTAGCAGGTCACAGGTGCCATTTTGAGAATTTTTACTGGGCTGTGCCCCGCCCTTGGTGTGGGTTTGGGCTTGAAGTGGCTCCAGCCCCTGCTTGGCTGGGAAGGGGCAGAGAAAACAGGCTTTTCAGCATGCATCAGAGACAGTGTCCACCATCCTGTAGCCAGCTGCTGTAGGACTGATTCTTGAGAAAACTGTACTCCCCACAGCTTCCTGCCAGTGCAGTCTCCATGAGAAGGGCCCTACCCTCTCTGGTCACAGGCCCAGGGCACCATTTTGGGAGTTTGAAACTGGGAAGTGCTTTGCCCTCACACTGAATGCAAGCTGATGAAGGCTATGCAGCCGAGGAGGGACAGAAGAGCTCAAGGTTACCTACACACACCTAGGACAATTCCCACTGCCCTGCTATGAGCTGCTGTGGAATCAACTTGTGAGCAGATGGCACTCACCTCATATCTTACATATGTCTTTTGCATGGAAGGGGCCCCACCCTTTCTGGTCACAGGCCCAGGGTGTTTGGGAGTCTGAAGGTGGGCAGTGCCCCACCCTTGGGCTGGGGCTGCAGCCTTGCCCAACTGAGGAGGGACATAGGAGCCCAAGCCCTCCTACCTACTCCTAGGACAATTCCCACCACCCTGCTACAAACTGCAGTGAGACCAAGATGGGAGTGGACAGCACTCCACCCAGCATGTTTCCCATACTAGTTGCTTGTAAGAGGCCCCACTCTCTTGGGTCACAGGTCCAAGGCATCATTTGGGAGTTTAAAGCTTAGAAGCCTAGGAAGGGATGTCGAGACAGGGACCCTCCCTTCTTCCAGCTACCCAGTGCTGCAGACATAGCCACCTCTGCTCCCAAGCAAGAGCTTCTGATCAAGTGAGCTGTGGAATAGCCAGTTCTAGGTCTGCAGGGAGGGGTACACCCCCAATAGTATTTTGCTTACTGCACTTAGGTTCTACACAGAGGGTGTGACTAATTCCCTTCCTCTATGGACAGGTGGTGTTTTTGCAGCTGTCTCAAACCGAGAATCTCAGCCCCTGGGACTCTATGTTACTGGATCCACAGCCAACACCCCCAGCACCCACTCTCAGACTATAGCAGCCTCGGGGGGCTGGTGGGTCATGGGGGAACTGTAGGTCTCCCAGAGGTTGGGTATTCATGGCAGGGCAGGCTGCTTCCAGCTGATGAATGTCAGAGGGCCAGGGCCCCTTAGGACAAAGGAGACCAGAGTCCAGCTCCCCACCCTTCAGGTTTTTCTGCACTTCCTCTCCTCCCCCACCCACTGCTGCTGAGGCAGACATGGCTGTTTCTGCCTGGGATGGGTGAGGGTTCCAAAGGGGGCAATTAAGTCAGGATACTTATGAGCACCTACCACACCTCTGACAGAGCACTTGTCACACCCAGAATTCCAAGGAGCTCAGGGATCCTTTCCCTCTAAAAAACCACAGCATGTACTTTTGTGTGCCCCAAGGACAAAAATTACTCTCTTCCATGAGGGAAGACTGGGCTAGCAATCCTCTCCCCAAGCATCCTGTCTCCTCTGGGAGGAACCTACCCTTTGTGGTGCAAGTCCCTGGCACAACTACACCTCCCTCACTGGAGTATTTTAGCCACAGCCTGCAGCCAGTCTGGTAGCCCTGCACACAGCTGGTTGACCTACCTCCATCCCCTCTGCTTCAGCTGGGTCAGTGTGGGAGCTGGGCATCTGGGTGCCTTTGTGCACCCAGAGGACAGAGACCACCACCACTGCCAAGAGAGAGATGTGAGAGTCCCACAGCTGCCTGCCATTACTAATCTCATCAAGAGGGGCCTCCTCTCCTGTTCCAGGCTCACAGTGTACCTGCTCTTCTCCTGTCTGAGCATTCTTCCAGTACTGGAAGTCACCCCACCCCTCGCTATTACAGCCAGTGTTTGAACTCAGGGACGGTTGAGGACAAGTTTGCAAGCCCAATCTTGATCTGGTCCCCTCAGGATTCAAGCCATTCAGGGACCTGGAAACTGGGGATTATCTTAGTCCACCACTGCTAGCACCCGAACACTCCCAGGGATCTGAGGACCAACCTACCCAAATTGCCAGTATCACCATAGTGAGTACCTACTTGCAAGAGCTGAAAGGCAGTATACCTACCCCTCTCTACACTTAGCAGCAGAGGAGAACAGGTGAACTACAAAGCTATCTGTTTTGAGATGGGGGAAGTGGTTCCATAGGAGAAGGAACCAGCATTAGAATATGATAAAACAGGCTCTCTTGACACCACCAAAGAATCACACTAGCTCTCTAACAATGGACTCCAACCAAAAGGAAATTTTTAAAATGTCAGATATGGAGTTCAAAATACAGATCACAAGCAAGCTCAATGGGATCGATGAGAAAGTTGAAAATCAACAAAAACCAAAAAAACAATTCAAGACATGAATGACATGAATGAAAAATTCACTAAAGAGATAGATTTAAAAAAAAACAGAACTTCTGAAAATTAGTCATTTAGGGAATTTCAAAGTATAGTGCAAAGTTTAACAACAGACTTTTCCAAGCATAAGAAAGAATTTTAGAGATTAAAGATAAGGTTTTTTAATTAACCCAGTCAGAAAAAGATAAGGTAAAAAGAATCAAGAGGAATGAACAAAATCTCCAAAATATGGGATTATGTAAAATGCCCAAACATAAGAATCATAGGTATCCAAGAGTTTTGTATCCAGCAAAACTGCATTTCATAAATGAAGGAGAAATAAAATCTTTCCCTGACACACAAACATTAAGAGAAATTGTCACCACTAGGCCTGCCCTAAAGGAAATGCTCAAAAGAACGGTTGATACTCATCATCGTAAAAATACTCAAAAGTAAAAATTCACAGCTCTTATAACACAGTAATACAAAGGAGATTACAAAGCAACTAGGTAACAATGTGACAACTGGAACAGTATCTCACTTCTCAATATTAACATTGAATGTAAATAGTCTAAATGCTCCACTTAAAAGACATAGATTGAAGGATTTTTTTAAAACTAAAATATCTGCTGTCTCCAAGAAACACATTTAACAAATAAAGAGTCACATAGACTCAAGGTAAAGGAGTGAGGAAAAAATATTACATGTAAATGGAAACTAAAAGTGAGCAGGTGATATATCAAATAAAACAGACTTTAAATCAACAGCAGTAACATAAGACAAAGATATTCATTATATAATGATAAAGGGAGTGATTCAAGAAGACATAACAATACTAAAGATTAATATATATGCACCTAACACTGGAGCTCCAAAACTCATAAAGCAAGTATTACTGAACCTAAGAAATGAAAAAATACAACCAACTTCATAATGCTGGGGAGCTTCAACATTGCACTGACAGAACTAGACAGATCATTGAGGCAGAAAAACAACAAAGAAACACCAGAATTAAATGGCACTCGAGAACAGGACCTAACAGATGTTTACAGAACATTCTACCCTGAAGTTACAGAATATACATTCTTCTCATCAGAACACGGAACATTCTCCAAGATAGACCATGTGTTAGGCCACAAAACAAGTCTCAGAAAATTTTTAAAATATAGAAATCATACCATGTATCTTCTCCAACCACAGTGGAATAAAACCAGAAATCAATTCCAAGAGGAACTCTCAAAACTATACAAATATATGGAAATTAAAGAACCTGTTGATGAATGATCTTTGGCTCAACGTTGAAATCAAGATGGGTATCAAAAGATTTTTTGAATTGAATGACAATGGTGGCACAAGATACCAAGATCTCTGAGATACATCAAAAGCAGTGCTAAGAGGGAAGTTCATAGCACTAAATGCCTATGTCAAAAAGACACATCACAAATTAACAACCTAATGTCACACTGCAGGGTACTAATAAAAGCAAGAACAAACCAAACCCAAAGCTAGCAAAAGGCAAGAAATAACAAAGATCAGAGCAAAATTAAATGAAATTGAAACCCCAAAAACACAACGAAGGATCAATGAAACTAAAAGGTGCTTCTTTAAAAAGATAAACAAAATTGACAGACCACTGACTGAACTAACCAAGAAAATAAGAGAGTGGGTTCAAATAAGCTCAATTAGGAACAAAAAGGGAAACATTACAACTGATACTACAAAAATACAAAAGATCATCCAAGATTACTACAATGAATAAGTTTTTGGAAAAACACAACCTCCAAAGCTTGAATAAAAAAGAAATAGATATCTTGAACAGACCAATAATGAGTAGTGAGATTGAATCCTGGAAAAAAAAAAGAAACAAAAAGTCCAGGACAATATGAATTCACAGTCAAACTACCAGACCTACGAAGAATTAATATCTATTTTACTGAAACTCTTCCATAACATCAAGAGGAGCGAATCCTCCCTAACTCATTCTATGAAGCCAGTATCACCCTGATACCAAAGCCAGGAAAGGATGCAATCCAAAAAGTAAACTACAGACCAATATACCTCATGAACATAGACACAAAAATCCTCAACACAATACTAGCAAACAGAATCCAACAGCACATCAAAAAAGGGAATTCATGATGCTAAAGTGAGCTTCATTCCAGGGATGCAAGGATGGTACAACATATGGAAATCAATGAATGTGATTCACCACATAAACAGAATTAAAAACAAAAACCATATGATCATCTCAATAGAGTAGAAAAATCATTCGATAAAATCAAGCACTGCTTTATAATTTTAAAAAACCTTCAACAAACTAAGAATAGAAAGAACTATACCTCAATATAAAATCCAAATATGACAAACCCACAGCCAACATCATACTGAATAGGGAAAAGTTGAAAGCATTCCCCCTAAGAATTAGAACAAGACAAGGGTGCCCATTGTCACCACTTCTATTCAATATAGTACTGGAAATCCTATCCAGAGCAATCAGGCAAGATAAATAAAGGGCATCCAAATCAGAAAAGTGGAGGTCAAACTGTCACCACTGATGATATGATCTTATATCTGGAAAACTCCAAAGACTCCTAGAATTCATAAATAAGTTCAGTAAAATCTCAGGTTACAAAATTAATGTACATAAATCAGTAGCATTTCTATATACTAATAACAGCCAAGCTGAGAACCAAATCAAGAACTCATTACAATAGCTGCAAAAAAAAAAAAATACCTAGGAATATACTTAACCAAGGAGGTGAAAAATCTCTACAGGGAGAACTACAAAACACTGATGAAAGAAATTGAAGATACTGTAAACAAATGGAAAAATATACTATGCTCATGGATTGGAAGAATCAATATTGTTAAAATGTCCATTCTGCTAAAGTGATTTATAGATTCAATGCAATTCCCATCAAAATACCAACATTATTTTTCACAGAATTAGAAAAAATAATCCTAAATTTTATATAGAACCAAGAAAGAGCCCAAATAGACAAAGCATTCCTAAGAGAAAAAAAATCTGAAGGCATCACGTTACCCAACTTCGAATTGTACTACTAGGCTGTGGTAACCAAAACAGCATGCTACTGGTATGAAAGTAGACACATAGATCAATGAAACAGAATAGAGAACTCAGAAATAAAACCACACATCTTCAACCAACTTATCTTTGACAAAGCAGACAAAAGCATACACTGGGGAAAGAATGCCCTATTTGATAAATGGTGCCAGGAAATTTGATAAATTGGTGCAGAATAATGAAACTGGATTTCTGTCTCTCACCATATACAAAAATTAACTCAAGAGGGATTAAAGACTTAAATTTACTACATTAAACCATAAAAATTCTAGAGGAAAACTTAGGAAAAACTTCTGGTCATTAGCCTAGGCAAAGAATTTATGACTAAAACCCAAAAGCAAATATAACAAACACAAAAATAAATAAATGGGACTTTATTAAGCTAAAATTTTTTTGCACAGCAAAAGAAATAACTATCAGATTAAATAGACAACCTACATAATGGGATAAAATACTATGTATCAGACAAAAGACTAATGTATAGAATCTGCAAGGAAGTCAAATCAGCAAGGAAAAAAATATTAAAAAGTGAGCAAAATATTAATATACAATATAATTAATGTATTATATTAATCTCAAAGTAGATTTTCAGGAAAAAGTATATTACTAGGGGTAAGAAAGTTGTTTCATAATGAAAAAGGGGTCAGTTCATCAAGTAGTCGTAATGATCCTAAACATTTATGTACTTAATAATAGACCCTCAAAATACATAAAGCAAAAACTGATAGAATTGAAAGAACTATGTAAACCCACAAATACAGTAGAAAATTTCAACACCCACTTTTAATAATTTATTGAATAAACACATTTTTTAAAAGTAAGTACAAAGAAGACTTGACAACACTATCAATCAACTTTACCTAATTGATAGTTATAGAACCCCACCCAACATCAGAATACACATTCTTTTCTAGTGCTCATGAACATTTACAAAGATAGACATTGTTGTGTGCTATAAAACAAAGTCCCAATAAATTTAAAAGAAATCAAGTCATACAAGTATGTTCACTGACCATAATGGAATTAAATTAGAAATCAATAACAAAAAAATCACTGGAAAATCTCTAACATTTGGAAACTAAAAATCATACTTCTTAATAACTCACAGATCAAAAAAGAAAGGAAGGAAATTAGGGAGTATCTTAAACCAAATCAAAATGAAAAGCAGCATATCAAAATTTGGAGGATATAGCAAAAGCAGTGCTTGGAAGTAAACCTATAGCAGTAGAAGAAATATTAGAAAAAGATTTTAGTTTCAACTTTAAGAAAGAATAAAAAGAGCAAATTAAATGAAAATGTAGGCAGAAGAAAGGAAATATTGATTTCATTGCAGAAATCAATAAACTGTAGAAAACAGAAATATAATGGAGAAAATTAATGAAATCAAAAGCTGATTCTTTGAGAAAGGGCAATAAAATCAACAAACTCAGATTGATGAAGAAAAAAAGAGAATGCACAAATTAGCACTATTATGTATGAAAAATGACACTACTAAAGTTCCTACACACATTAAAAATATAATAAGGAAAGATCATTTTAGTAACTTTATTATTTTTGATGATTCAAATGAACTGGACAAATACCTTGAAAGACACAACTAGCAAAGCTCATTGAAAGAAAAATAGATAACCTAAATAGTCTTGTATCTATTTAAAAACATAAAAATCTCATTTTTTTTTCACCTGTTTTCACTTTCTGTAGTTTCAGTTACCCTTGGTCAACCATGGTCCAAAAATACTGAATAGAAAATCTCAGTAACAATTCATAAGTTATTAATTACATGCCATTCTGAGTAGTGTGATGAAATCACACATTGTCCTGCTCTGCCCATCTGGCACATGAATCATACCTTTGTCCAGCTATCTATACCGTATAATCACCCACTCTTGACACTCACCTACCAACATTGTCATGGTTCAATGACTTAGGATCACCTGAAGCAGATAATCCTCCTGACCTACCATCAATATTAGTCTAAAGTTATATCACAATGCCTATGTCATTCACCTCACTTCATCTCATCATGTGGAGATTTTATCTCAAATCATCTCAAAAGGAAGGGTGAGTGTAATAAGATATTTTGAGAGAAAGAGACCACATTCCATAACTTTTATTATAGTATATTGTTATAACTGTTGTATTGTTATTCATTTTTGTTATCTCTTACTGTACCTTATTTATAAATTAAGCTTTATCATAGGTATGTATGTTTAGGAAACAAAACATAGTATCTGTAGGGCTCAGTGCTATCTGAGGTTTCAGGCAGCCAGCCACTGGAGATCTTGGAATGGTATCTTCATCAGAAAAGGGAGTACTATTGTATATATTACAGTTTTTAAGGCTATAGGGATTATGCTGTACAGAACATTTATTTATTTTATTAATTTATTAATTTTGCATAAAGGCTCTGTGTCCTTTGACCAACACTTCCCCATTTCCCCCTTCCCCATCTCCTTGCAACTACATTTCTACTCTCAGCTTCTATACATTTGATTATTCAAGATATAAATGGGAGTGTGCAGTATCTGTCCTTTTGTGTCTGGTTTATCTCTCTTAGCATAACGTTCACCATGTTCATCCATATTGTACCAAATGGCAGGATTTTCTTTTTTTTCCAAGTCTGCATAATATTCTTTTACACATACATACCACATTTTCTTTATCCATCCATTTGATCATGGGCATTTAGGTTGTTTCCATATCTTAGCTATTGCAAATAATGCTGCAATGAACATGAAAATGAAGATGATCTCTTCAAGATGCTGATTTTAATTTCTTTGGATATATGCCCAGAAGTGGGATTGCTGGATCATATCAGAGTTCTCCTTTTAATTTTTTTGAGAAACTTCAAACTGTTTTCTACAGTGGCTGAACAAATTTACATTCCTTGTATATAGTGTGCAAGGGTTCCATTTTTCCTGCATCCTTGCCAAGACTTCTTATCTTTGTTTTGTTGTTGTTTTTTTTTTTTTAATAATAGCCATCCCAACAGGTGTGAGATGACATCTACTGTAGGTTTGATTTGCATTTCCCTAATGATGAGTGATATTGACCACTTTGTCATATACTTATTGGCCATTTGTCTGTCTTCTTTGGAGAAAGGTCTTTTGTTCCCTATTAATCCAGGTTTTTTTTTTTTTTTGTCATTTTATTTTTTGCTGAAAAAAATGAATTGCATGAGTTCTTTATATATTTTGGATACTAATTCTTTGTCAGATATATTGTTTGCAATTTTTTCCATTCCATAGGTTGCCTTTTCATTTTGTTGATTGCCTCTTTTACTGTGCAGAAGCTTTCAGTTTGACGTAATCCCACTTGTCTATTTTTGCTGCTGTTGTCTCAAACAAGAAACCTCATTGCCAAGACTAATGTCAAGATTTTTCTCTATGTTTTCTTCTAAGAATTTTACAGTTTTAGGTTCTATATTTAAATCTTTAATCCGTTTGGGTTTATTTTTATATATGGTGTAAGATAAGGGTCCGATTTTAATTTTTTGTGTGGATATCTAGTTTTCCCAACACATTTAACTGAAGAGACCAACCTTTCCTCCATTGTATATTCTTGGCATCCTTATCAAAAATCAGTTGACTGTATATGTGTGGGTTTGTTTCTGGGCTTTATCCTGTTATGTTGGTCTATATGTCTGTTTTATGCCAAAAGGACACAGTTTTGATTAGTGAAGATACGTAATATATTTTGAAATGGGGATGTGTGATACCTCCAGCTTTGTTCACAATCAAATTGCTTTGTCTCTCCAGGGTCTTTTGTGCATCCATATAAATTTCAGAATTGTTTTTTCTATTTCTGTAAAAAAAATGCCATGGGATTTTGATGGGGATTTCATTGAATCTGTAGATAGTTTGGGGTAGTATGGAGATTTTAACAGTATTAATTTTTCCAATCCATGAGCACAGGATGTCTTTCCATTTTTTTGTCTTCTTTGTTTCATCAATGTTTTATATTTTTCAGTGTACAAGCCTCTCACCTCCTTGGTTAAGTTTATTCCTATATATTTTTTTTCTTTTTGATGCTATTGTAAATGAGATTATTTTCTTAATTTCCTTTTCAGGATAATTCATTGTTACTGTATAGAAACACAACTAATTTTTGTATATTGATTTCATATCTTGCAACTTTACTGAATATAAATTCAGTTATTATTATTGTTCTAACAGAGTTTTTTTTTTTTGGTGGATGTTTTCTACATACAATTATGTCATCTGCAAACAGAGATAATTTTACTCTTCTTTTCCTGTTTGGATGCCTTTTATTTCTTTCCTTGCCTAACTGCTCTGACTAGGACTTTCAGTACTATATTAAATAAAAGTGGCAAGAGCAGATATCCTTAGCTTGTTCCTAATCTTAGAGGTAAAACTTTCAGTTGTTCTCTATTGAGTATGAGGTCCCCTGTTGGCTTTTCATATACAGCCTTTACTATGTTGAGGTAAGTTTCTTCTATACCTATTTTGTTGAGTTTTTATCATGAAAAACTATTGAATTTTGGCAAATGCTTTTTCTTTGTCTATGAGAAAATAAGGTAACTTTTTTCCTTTGTTCTGTAACATTGTGTATCACATTTATTAATTTGCATATGTTGAACCATGCCTGCATGCCAGGAATAAGTCCCACCTGATCATGGTATATGATCTTTTTAATGTGCTATTGAATTCAGTTAGTATTTTGCATCTATATTCATTAGGAATATTGGCCTGTAGTTTTCTTTACTTGTGGTATCTTTGTCTGGCTTTGGTATCAAGAAGATGCTGCCCTCATAAAATAAGTTGGTAAGTGTTCCTTTTTCTTTTATGTTTTGGAAGACTTTAAGAATTATTGATATTAATTCTTTTATAAATGTTTGATAGAATTAATCCTTTAAGCCATTTGATCCTGAGCTTTTCTTTGTCAAGAGGTTTCCGTTACTGATTCTATACCCTTATTTGTTATTGATCTCTTCAGGCTTTCTATTCTTAATTCAGTCTTCCTAGATTGGATGTTTCTAGCAATTTATCCCTCTTTTCTAGGTTGTACAATTTGTTGGTAAATAATTGCTTATAATATTCCCTTTTGATCCTTTTACTTCTGTGTCATCAGTTGTAAAGTCTCCTCTTTAATTTCTGATTTTATATTTATCTGATTCTTCTTTCATGTTTTTTTCGTTAGTCTAAGTTAAAGTTTGTGGAATTTTTTTATATTTTCAGAAAACCAAGTTTTAGTTATGTCAATTTTTTCTATTGTTTTTCTGTTCTGTATTTCATTTTTTTCTGCTCTAATCTTTATTATTTCCCTCCTTTTGTTTACTTTGAACTATGGGTTTTTCTTTTCTGGTTTCTTGAATAAATTTAGGTTGTTAATTTGAGATCTTTCTCCTTTTTAAATGTAGGCATTTGTCACTATAAATTTCCCTCCTAATACTGCTTATGCTGCATCTCAAACGTCTTGGGATGTTATGGGTTTTTTTTGTTTGTTTGTCTCAAGTTTTTTTATAATTTCCTTTGATTTCCTCTTTGACCCAGAGATTGTTCAACACTGTGTTATTTAATTTGATATATTTGTGAAGTTTCCTTTTTCCATTGATTTCATTCCATTGTGATTAGAAATGATACTTGATATAATTTCAAGCTTCTTAAATTTGTTAATACTTGTTTTGTGACATACCACGTGATCTATCCTGGTGAATGTTCCTCATGTGCTTGGGAAGAATATGTAGTCTGCTGTCATTGAGTGGAATATTCTGTATGTATCTTTTAGATCCATTTGGTCTCTTGTGTTGTTCAGATCTGCTGTTTCCTTACCGATTTTCTGTGTGAATCATCTATCCATTATCCATTATTTAAAGTGGAATATTGATGTCTTCTGCTATTACTGTATTTCTGTCCTTGGCTACTTTCAGATCTGTTAATGTTTGCTTTATGTATTTAGGTCCTCTAGTGTTGGGCATATATGTATATTTAAAATTGTTATATCTTCCAGCTGAATTTGCCATTTTATCATTATATAATGATTTGCCTCTTGTAATCGTTTTGACTTAAAGTCTATTTTGTCTGATATAAGTATAGCTACCCTGGTTCTCTTTTGGTTACCATTTGCATAGAATATCTTTTTTTCAACTCTTCACATGCAGACTATGTGTGTCCTTAAATCTAACATGAGTCTCTTATAGCCAACATACACAGCTGAATCTTATTTTATTTTTGACTATTCAGCCACTCTAAGTTCTTTAGTTGGGGATTTAATCCATTTACATTTAAAGTAATTATTAATAGATAAGAACTTCATTACCTATTTATTTAAGGTTTATTTGTATAGCAAAAAACTGGAAATGATTCACGTGGGCTAATGGTTAGATAAATAAATTATATCATTGGGGACTATTACTCAACAATAAAAAAATGAATATTGTCATATGCAATAATATGAACAAATTTCAAAGTAACTATGCTGACTAAGAGAAGATAGACAAAAAAATACATATATTATGATTCCATTTACATAAAATTCTGGAAAATGTAAACTAATGTATAGTAACAGAAAACAGATCAGTATTTTCATGGGCCAAGGGAGGACAGTGGGGAAGGAAGAAAAGAATTACCAAAGGATGGAAAGAAAGTTTTAAAGTGTTGGTTATGTTCAGTAATTTGATTGTGGTGATGGTTTTAAAGGTGTATCCATATGTAAAAACTTCAAATTATATACTTTATGCACCTGTATTTACTATATTTTCTTACTTTCTGTATTCTTGATGCTCTGGCATCTGGGCCCTTGCTGACTGGGGAGAGATAAACTCTCCCAATGGTAGCCAAGTCTTAGAGATGGCTAAAGACTTGCCTGAAAGCGTACTTTCATATGCAAATTAAACCAATTCAGAGTTCATACCCTGAACTACCTCCTCTATCTGGCTCTTACACGCCAGGGTGCAATATTCCACTGTCCTAATCATGCCAGGGCCAGGTACTAGGTAACTAAGGACAGACTCTATGCCCCAGAGCCCACTGAAATTATTCAAGCTCCCACTCTTCAGTTTCCTTGCCTTGCCTTGCCTATCTGACAGAAACCACAATAAAGGCTGTTGTCCATGCTTTCCTCTCATTGCTTCTGCCTCCTGACTGACCCAGGCAGTTCCCCACGTGGCCCAGAATGGCATGTCCTTTCCACTCAAGAACTGTAACTAGCTATCTTTTCAATAGCAGTCCTTACCTGATCTGTTGGCCTCACCATACCTAAATAAAAGCAAAACCTCAGGTACATTTCAATATATTGCCATTTATTGTGTGTAAGTCATACCTCAATAAAGCTATAAAAATAGTAATTTAAAAATTGAAAACAATAGCACCTTTATATTTGTTTCCATTTCCATCTTCCCTCTGAGAGAATTTTTGTTTCTCCTATAAGCTTTAGAGCAGACTATCCAACAGAAGTTTCTGCAATGATGTAAAATTCTATATGCATGCTTTCCAATATGCTAGTGACTTGGCACTTGTGACTGATGAGCACTTGAAATGTGGTAGTTTGACGAATTTGTTAGTTTAATTCCATTTTCACCAATTATAATTCAGATTAAATAGTCACATGTGGCCAGGACAGTGTGGCTCTAGATATTGTTGATGATGTGATTTCCCCTGAGCAGATATTCTTTTCCTCTAGTGGGTAAAAGAGGAGATCTATTTAATCTGACAAGGAGTTAAATTGATCGAGGCTGGGTTTTAGTTTTACAAGGCTCTATTTTGATTTGCTCTCTCTCCTGGAGTGTAGATCCTCCCAGGTCTCAACTGAATTGTTGGTGGGACCTACGCTCCATTTTTGTATTAATAGCCCATGATACTACTTTTTCTTATTTTGGTTCCTTGTCCCGTGCAATTTAAGGATCGTGCTTTGAGGGAAACAGTGGCACAAGGTTTCAGGCTCACCTCTCTGTGATTCCCTTGGCTGCTTGATCTTGCCCTTCAAGTTCCAGCTGTCATAATTGCTCTCTCTGAAAACTTCAAAGAGCTGCTGCTTGTGGTGTATCCAGTTTCCATAGTTAGTCTCAGCATGAAGATTAATTGATCCAAGCTCCATTACTATAGCAAGATGTGGAAATCCTCACAGGACTTCTGTTGTAAAACAATGCTTGTAAAGTTTCTACTTCGGTGATGATACATGTTGCCTCCTCTTCTTCCTTAACTCAGAACTAGCACTTAGTCCTAATGTAATGGTAAAATCTGCTTTCTCTGATCTTAGGAAATCTAAGTAGTAAAATTTAAACTCTACTGACTTCTCAGTGCCCTTTCTCCTGCTCAAGTTGTGTTCCAGTCAACTTACTCAATCCTTGTAGTTTCCCATGGCATCTCTCAAGCTCCACCCCTTGCGTACAATCTCTCTGGAGCTGCCTTTTCCTCGCTTCAAAACTCAGCATTCTATGTCCCATATTCTCAACTCTAATTCCTTTACTTTATCCTCTGAAAGCTTAGCATACCCGTCCATTAAGGGCAGAGTTAGCCATTAAGTATCCTCCCGTCTCTACACACTTTCCTCCTGTCTCTGCACACTCATCTCCTTCTGCTTCTTCATTTTCCATGCCCTGAGGTAACTTTCTGAAATCCAGGCCTTGGGTTGTCACTTTGCCACTTCCTAGCTCTCAGTCATCCCCCATTACCCATAGGAAAAAGCCCAAACTCTTTGACATGGTACATAAGCTCTTTCGTGTGCTGGTCGTAGCTGACCTTTCCAGCCAAATTTTTAGCTTGACTTCCACATGCATCTATCTAAAAGTCCAGTTTTTCCAAGTTTTATTTTTTTCATGGAAATGGAGTTCTAAATTTTTTTCAAGAACATGTCATATCTGTCACGTCCCTCAGTTTTTGTCATGCTCTATTTTCTTCCCTAAATGCTCGTCCTTCCTCCTTTCCCAGAAGAAATTCTATTCATCCTTCACGGTCCATTGAAACATCACCTGTGTTGTGAGACCTTCATCCTGATGTTTTTCTCTGGCTGGTCTGTTAGCTCCTGAGGCTTGTGCTGTTTCTTATTCAGCATGTGCCATTTTCTTATATCCCCTTAGCACAGTACTTGACAAGTAGTAATTGCTTTACAAGTGTTTGTTTTATATAACTGAATTGCAGTGAATACCAGGGCTTAGCCTGGGCCTCAGCTGACTCTTTAGACAGAAAACTAAGTGTTTCAAGCCCTGCATGTAAGTCCCAGGGGAGGCTATTTTGGTCAGGTGGGTGTTTTAGCACTTGTCAGCTCATAGCATGTAGGTAGCTGCCAGTTTTCCCCTCATATCTTGGTCCAATCCTGGATGTCATAAAGGATATTGTCATTTTTAAGCATAACAAGGTTTTTTTTTTTATAAGCCCTTCAAAGGAGCTAAGTTTTATACAGTTACATGTGGGAAAAGGCGGCATGGAAATACTAATATTTTATAATTTGAGCCAGAAGTTGCATCTGTATCCTTAAATTTACTGCTGAATTGTCATCAGAGTACATTGCAGAGTGGCTCCATGATTCCTTAATAAGTTAGCTGGCTCTTAGCTGGGAGAGGGAATTTTATTTAGCAATTGAGGTCAGAAGTATTTGGATTGCTTTTTAGATTAAGGTTATTTTCTAGCTTATGCTCTGAAGATCTAAAGTGCAATGTAGCATTGAATGCAAAACAGACATATGCTTGTGCCTGAGGCAGTGGAAAAATAAGGTCTTAGTACACTTCATATAAAGTTTCGTAAAGGTATGTTGTGCTATAAAATTGATGAAGAAACACCAAGGAGAAAAAATAAGTGAAAACACTTTTAGGGCATTTCCTGGGACTGTAGTCCCCAACCCTTGGGCCATGGACTGGTACAGGTCCAAGGCCTGTTAAGGGCCAGGCTACAGCGCTCCGCTGCCCCCCAACCCCATCCGTGGAAAAATTGTCTTCCATGAAATTTAGGAACCGGGTTGGGTGGGGGGCACACAGCAGAAGGTGAGCAGCGGGTGGGCCAGTGCAGCTTCGTCTGCATTTACAGCTGCTCCCCATCACAAGCACCACTGCCTGAGCTCCACCTTCCCCCTGCCTCCTCCACCACTCCATCCATAGAAAAATTGTCTTCCATGAAACCAGTCCCTGGTGCCAAAAAGGTTAAAGACTGCTGTCCTAGGACATTTAAGCGATGTCAGAGAGGAAAAAAAGAAAATAAATGCAGTTATATATGAAAGAATTATAGAAACAAAATAGGATGTCACCTATTTGAAAACTTGGTGTCTCCTTGAAAAACTGAAGAGGTTCATGTTGCCATTTGCAGTTAGAAGAGGAACAGTGTGTGCATTGTAGGAATGGATGCAGAGACATGAACAGAACCTCTGTTAAGTCATAGAAATTTGAAGGGGAGAGTAATCCTATGAGGAAAGCCACCAAGAAGAGCTAGTCAGCTCCAAATCAGAAGGTGAGCCAGGGCCTGCTGGGGGAATTACAGGGTGGATCTCTCAGGTGTGGACAAGGTGGTTATCTTAGTGCTCTCTCCCTAGCCCCTGAAACTGGGGAAAGCAACAGAGAAGTTTTTCCAATCACTACCTTACTCCACAAAGACGACCTCCAAAAGGAGACTGTTCAGGTCTGGCCTACACCAGACTCAAGCAGAGAACTGCTGGGGCGGGATGCTCCTCTCACTTCCCCAGCTCAGCACCTCTGCTCCCCAGTGGCACGGCTAGCGCCTTCCCGTGTGAGAAGTGGGAATTGGATAGAGAGATAAATTCTGGGTTCCCAAAATTACATAGTTGGAATAAAAGAAGGTATGAGGCTGTACAATGATTTGGAAAGGCTTTAGATTACAAAAGCAGCATTTGTATGTCATAACACATAAGCCACTGATCAGCAAATGCATAACAGCAATGCAAAAAGAACAGGCTGCGGAACATCTTAATTGGGATAGGGTTGGGGTGATTGGGAGCATTCAGAGTCTCCTAAAGAGACTTTTTTTAACATTTAGAGTGTAACCTCTCACCTCCACATCAAGAAACTAGGATAACTCTTCTAGGGAAGTGAGAAGCTGTCTTTCCCACCTTCCACTGAGAACTCGTGAGTGTTGTCAATGACTCCTTAATTCAGTAAAGTTATTCAATGCATAGGTTACTTTCTTTTGAGACATATCACACAATAATCATGTAAAATAATTTCATATACAGGATCATATTCTGACAATGTCTCTACAACCTTTCACAAATGAAACTAAACATACCAGTTTGAAATTTGCACTTAGCTGTTTGAATTTGGCACTGGAAGGCCAAGCACCACCTGCTATCTCCATCAGCTTTTTTGAGTCTCGTTGAGCCTCTTTTCCCTGAGATTCACTGACCTTAAATATCTGATAAAATGGCAGCATCATCCCAATTTTCGATTTTAGAAAGAGGGCACATTTCACCATTTCTTAGTGATGTCTCTTATCTCCAATGCCAGCCAGTGTGCTACATTCCATTCATCAATACTCAGTGAGCTAGAACTATGGTGAGTGCTTTACGATTTTCTACTCTGCTGAGGACTTGCACAGCTTTAGAAGAAAGGAAAAAAGACAAAAGGCTGGCTCTTTGCCTGGGTCTTGAGTTGTAATAGATATTCCTCCAATTTATCATATTTCTCTGAATTTTTAAAATGTACGTTAGATGACAGAAACTGTTAGAGCCCTAATCTGAGTCAATATTGGTAGTTGTCAGATTAGCAACTTTCTCATGGAAAATAGATTTAGTCATTTAACACAAACTATGGCAGAGGGAAAGTAAAAGTCACTAAGCATTAAAACCCCCACTCCTAACAAATGTTATCCCAACAAATAATTTATTCTTCCGAGGATTTACATGACCTAAATTTGTTTTATCATTATTTATTATTATAGAGAAATATATACTAAAAGAAACAAAAAGTGCCTCTAAGCTTCTCTAAGCCCTTGTGGAGATCTGATTTTCTGAGATGCAAACATTCCACACTCGCCGATTAAATGAAAAGCAACATGAAATAACGCTCTATCTATAGCACATTTTTCCTTCATTGCGCAGAGCTGGCCTGAGGCTTGTTTAAAAAAGTACCAGATGTTTTTTTTTTGAGAAATATATTTGTCTTTGTGTGGTGACAGATGCTCTTTGAAATTACAAAGTATGTAATAGCAGAGTTTTCCATTTGAAATCAGGAAATTTAATTTTTCCCCAAGTCACATCTAAAAAACAAAGCTCAGTATAATAAGGTCCTTTAACATGATCTCAGTATAGGCCTGCCACTTTGAATTTTGTAACTCAGCTAGGAGCCCTAATTGATTCAAAAGGCAAAGGGGCCATCTGAGGAGCATTTTTCTGTTTTGATTGGGGTGTTGGGTGGTTATTGATCATAGTATAAGGACTGTGTCATGTTTTTGTGCTTTGTTCGTACAAAGGAGGATGACATTCAGATGACTGAGATAAATGTCCCACTTTATAGATGTAAGAAAAAGTTAACATTCATAAGAGAAGAGTCTTTGTGCTGCGGAAGTAGTTATTGTGCTCCTGAGATTATATCATTAATTATGGTGATTATAAAGGTGAATAAATAGAGCCATACAATTATATATCTCACTGGTTGCCAGGATAAAAAAAATTGATAATACACTGTGTTGACAAGTCCATGTGGAAATTAGCATTCTTATACAGGTACTTGGTTGGTAGGAAAAAGAAGAGGTGACACACTTTTAGGGGGACAATGTGATAATAAAGTTATGAAAAATAGCTTTGAATCAGCAATTCTACTAGGACTTTATCATATAAATATATTTGCAAAGATATGGAGATATAAATATTCATTACAACATTGTAGTAACAGAAAAAGCAAACTAGATATTTAACCAATATGACTGGTAAAATTAATTATGATTTATCCAAACAATGGAAGACCACCTACCAGTACAATTATATAATGGTATAAATGCTATGCTCCCATTTGGGTATATGTATTTATACACACACACACACACACACACACACACACACACATATATACCTATAAACATATATTCATGTGAAGTCATGTGAAGTCATTTATATGCTTTTATATGTAATATAGCCATGAAATATTTCTTGAAGGGTGCATAGGAAGCTGCTAAGCTATTTCTTCTGGGAAAGGAAATTGAGAAAATAGAATGAGAAAATGATATTTTTTATTGTATTTATTATTATTTTATAACGTCAAAGTGTCTCTATGTCTATGAATTGCTTTTTACAGTTAGACAAATATATATGTATTATTTCAGAAGTTCATTTTAGATTAAATGCTATTTCCATTTTGTCTTTCATTATATGTTACTAAGGATAAGATCACCCAATAGAGGCCAATTTGGACAAAAATTAAGCATGTGGCCACCCCTCACTGTGTGAGAGGTCATGGTGTCAAGAATGCTCATGTCTCACTTGTACTTCTCCTTCTTGGGCTGATAGATAAATGATAATAGCAATGTGGTTTGGTAGAGATGCATTGAGCTTGTCACATATTATCTGCCTAGCACCCTTCTTTTCTTCTAGAAATATCCTTTCTTTGGGAATTCCTTTTACCTCCCTCAACCACACGAGTCCAGTGGGAGTTGGGGGTTTTTCCCTGACTGCTTCCTTGAGTTCCCAGAGAGGACATCACACTTAAACCTGGCCAATCAAATCCTTCCCTGGGAGCTTGTAATCAGATTAGCATTAAGTGAACACATACATATGGTTCAAAAACATTTTTCAAATTAGAAATAAGAATATTTTGAAAATTATTCATTTAAAAATGTACCCATATGTATTATATTGACCATAAATAGCACAAGATGCCAAAACTCTGAGAATTGTATTTGGTGAGGCAAAAATTCAATGTTTCTGTTAGAAATTTTATTTTAATTCTCTGGATTTCTCTGAAAAGAATTTTCCTTTTAAATATTCCAGAGATGCCAAAATGAAAATATCGCTGCAATCACATTGAAGTACTACCAAAATGACACAACAAAAAAGCTGTGGGGTGTTGTTACATATGTGCTGCTGCTTCTTATTAAAGAAAATATGTTTTATGTCATACTATGGCATCTTCCTGGGACAAACTCTGAGAACTTATTGATCCCTATTGGACAATTTATTATTTGTTTTTATGTTGCATCTAATATAAATCACCCATAAACATTTTACTGACCAGGACTGCTGATATTCCAATCCATAAGAAGTCTCCTTTCAGTCTGAGTAATTTTCACTTCAGCACTATGATGTGTTCTAAATTAGCATTTTTGATGATAGCATTAATTATAATTGGAAACACCATGAATATCCAACAGTAGGGGACTAATTTGAAAGGAAAGGAAAGGATGAGTAGATTTTGAATGTCTCTCTTCAGGAAAGAGCAGGCCTAGAAACGTTGGTAGGATCTAATCAGGTGTGGTAGAGGGCAAGTTCAAATGCATGATGATTAAAACCTGGGGTCTGATGAGTTGCCCAGTTCAGAGATATTTGGAGGGCAAGTGAGCAGACAGACCAGCAGGACTGGAACAGATGGTCCCAGCTGCAAAATTGTGAGAGAAACTTTTGGAACTGTATGTTTGGACCAACTTATAAGAAGCCATAAATGACATGATGATGATAGCAGTGCTTAAGCAAAAGAAATCTGATGGCTTGGTGCAAAATAAACTGAACTGGGGAGAAAACTATTTTACATAATCCAGTCTGAGGGATGACAGAGATATATAAATGGGGGCAATGGCAGAAATTCATCACCAGTTATTGCAAATAGTAACTATTACTAATATTTATTTATTTAGTACTTACTCTGTGTGGGATTCTGAGTGTTTTAAAGGAAAATGTATTATTTCATTGCATTCTTATAAGAACCATAGGGAAGTGCTTATTATTGCTCCAATTTATGCAGGGAAGGAAGCAGAGGTTCAAAGGATTGAAGTGGCTTTTCCAAAGCTGGTTAGCAGTGGAGTCAACATTTCACACTAAGCTGTCCAGCTCCACCATGCTATGCCGCATAATGGGATTTGGTGACTTGACCCCCTCCTCACCCTGTCTGTCTGACTCCCCCCCTACCACTCTCCTCCTTGCTAGCTCTTCTCTGACTAGGTTCGCCTCTTTGCTGTTCCTGAACAAGCCCTCTCCCTCCTCTGCGTTTGTTGCTCTTTCTCCTTCTGCCTGAGATGCTGTTACCTCAGTGAGCCAGCTGGCTTTTCCCTCCCCTTCCTCAGGGGCCTGCTCAACCGTCTCCTCAGTGAGGCATACCTTGCCTTTCCTATGTAATTGGCTTCTCCATTCTCCTAACACCTTTCCTTTGCTTTATTTTTCACTCTAGAATGTATCCAACATGACAAACTATGTATTTATTTGATTATTTGTTGACTGTTTCCTTCAGCCCCCATTAGAATATAAGGTCCTTGAGGGTAGCAGATTGCTACTGTCTGTTTTATCACTCCTGTACCTATCTTAATGCCAGGCACAAAATGGACACTTAGGAAATATTTGTTGAATAGATGAATGAAAGGAACAGATAAAACCCTTTGTTGGAAATTTGATTTAAGGACTTGTCCCTAACCCAGCAAACCTGTATCCCTCCAAACAGTCAGTCTATGATGGCATAGATCATATCTCTTCAACTTTATATCCCCAATGTCTGATAGTGCCAAAATAGAATTATATGCCCTATTAATATGCAAATGAATGAAAAATAATACATGTGTCTCACATGTGATAGGCATGCCACAGTAGACATGATATACACTTTGCCTCTACCACCTCGGATGGTCTCTCCCTCAGGGTTTTACTTTCTCTGTCTGCTCACCCCTTTCAGTGTGATGATCCAAACTTGGTTCTCTGGGCTCCCGAGTCACTCATTTACTTTTTGGATGGATCTCCTTTTTCCTCCCTTCTCACAGTGGTTTTTGTCTACACCATTTATTTGGCTTTTCTTCTTTATTATTTTATCTTTAATTTTTTGTGCATTCATATCTTTTCTGTCCAGCTTGATGTTTTCATGATCTGTACCACTCTAATATTTCTTTGTATCATTCATAAGAGGATGTGCATGAATGAGTAAATGAATGAATGAATTTGTAGGTGAAAAAAAATTATGACAGGAAATGAAAAAAAAAGGATAAAACATCTATGTATAATGATCAAGTAGACAGAGTTAGATGCCTGAACATTTAATTAACTGAAATGGAACTAACTTAAATGGAGTACTTACTGCAACCCCTAAAATCCCCCGGTCCAGATTGGGGATTGGGGGTGGAACGCATAGCATCCTTTGAAAGCAGAACATGAACAACAGAATTGTTGTAAGATTTGCCTAAGTTTGAATTTGGTCATTCCTTTTTAATTGGATTACCTTTCATTGAGAAACAAATTTTAAACAAAAAAAAATCTCAAATGTAAAAATCACATAGAGTGCTGCATGTACATTCCTTATTAATGTGTATTCTTTAGGCAGTATTCCTTTTCTATGTTTATGAAATTATATGTTTGCTTTTCTGTTTCAGGATACATAACACTGAAGGGGGTAGGAACCATATTTACAATGTTTAGTTGCCTTAAGCTATGTGAAACTCACGTCCCATGTGTCTATTCTGTAGGAAAGAATGATTGTAGACTTTGAGAAGCTCAGCAAACGAGGCCTCATAGAGAAATGAGGTATATACTTTTGCTGGTGAAAAAATAGATGCAGCCCAGTCCAATGTGGTGATATGCCAATAACACGTGATAGGGGTAGCTTGTGCTAGTGCCCATGAAGTATAACCCTTTTGAGAAATGACATACTGCTTCTTGAAAGCTACCAAGTTCTTACAAAAAAACTTTCTCCATAAAGCACAAGCAAAATGCACGTGACAAACTAGATGAACACAAGCAGTTCACCAGAGGTGAGTAATTCACACACTTAACCCAATTGTTAACAGTCCGATCAGCGGGAACAACTTTCTATCTAGAGAGTGCCAGAAACAACCTGAAAGTGATCAGAACAGACATTTGCAGTCAAAACCAAAGTGTTCTTCACATATTCAAAATTTACTTTATTTTCCGACTAAAAAAAATTAATAAATTTATTTCACAATCCCCTGATAGGTTTTGGCCCACCACGTCAAATTCTGGCAACTTGATGTTATTATCAATTTCATTTGCCTCTAGAGAGAAAAGCTCTCACCCAGGTGCAGCTATCTATTTTAGCACTGTTGTTGCTTTCTGGGCTCGCCAACTTTGTCAGTTTAAATATAACATTTGAAATAGTTTTTCAATATAACAAACTATGTCTAACTAGTGATAAACAGCAATCTTCTATGCAAAGTTGGGCAAAAATAACTTTTGAGAACAAGAAAGCAGTTCAATATGGAATGGATATACATGTCACACTCAGAAAGAAATTGGATCTCTGAGTTCTTGCAGCCTCCTTTAACAACTGTCTTTGTGAGAGGATCAATTATAAATCAATAAAAATGTGTTAAAGAGGAAATCTCTGCTACTAAAAAGAGAATAAACTATTTGCTTATTTAATGTAATTTATCACTAAAATAATAGCCTCTAACAATGGAACATCAAGCAAACACATAGACAGAAGTAATAAACTATCCTGGATTGGGTGTTCAGATAGCTTGGAACTCAGTTTCTGCTGCTAAGGCCCTAGAGCTCACATCAGAAATGGCCTGTGGTTCCTCATAGAGGTGTGGACTCAGTGGTTTGGTAAATATTTTTATGTAGATTCGGACTCAGAGGGGACATTTGGAAGTCTCAGGTTGGCAGTTTATTTTCAAATTGTTCAAAGAGTAAAGAAATGCTTATTTTGAAATTACTTTTTCAGTTTAAGAACTTCAAAGCCTCAGGTTACCCAATCAGAAGTGTGTGTGTATGTGTGTGTGTGTGTGTGTGTGTGTGTGTGTTGACTTAAAAGCAACAAATTAAACCACTTTCCTTTCTAGAGTAATGCAGCTAACAAACACTGAAGATTTCCTCTGCCACCACTTTAAAGCAGGCTTAAAATAAGAAAGACAGCTAGTGGGGATTAAAACCAGAATTCACAGGGAAAGTGTAGCCCTGCAAAAGTGAAAAGGCTCTATCTAAGAAGGAAATGGGAAAAGACCTAAAATGGGTTGTTTATTTCTACTGTTTCTGGGAAGGAATTAAGATTTGGGATTCCAAATACCATCGGAAATGACGGACTTTGGGATACCATTGCATAAGGAAAAGGCCTAACTATCTAAAAATTAAATCCCATTGTTAGATATATAACAATAAACAATGAGAAGGTTAAAAATGAGTAAGCTTTTCAAAGAGCTGAATCTCTGCCATGACCAATAAATTAGATTACTCATTTTTAAACTGCAATTGTCTAATGTTGCAGGAACTTACTCTTTACTTATAAAAAGAATACACCACTTACAACAGAGTAATGATGCCCCCTGGACTAGATTATTTGTGTGATTCTCATGCTTTGTGATTATAGATATATGATAATTTAATCATTACCATATATTTTTGAAGTTGTTTAGTACTTTGATTTAAAAAGAAAAAAAAACTTCAAACCTTCAAATTCCAACTAAGTGGTAAAAATAGGTCATGGCTTTCTCTATGCCTTCTCCAGTTTCCAGGAGCATATGTCTGGCATCTTATTTATTCTCCCTGGCCTCCTCTGGGCTGTCTTTGACCGGCTTACACGGCTCTACCTACTTCCTCTTCTTATGCCCTGTCGAAAATAAAGCTGATATTTGAGGTCACACAGTAAAACTAAACTTTAGTTGGATTGTAATCAGTTATTTAATTAAAAGCATAAATCATGGGCTTTTAACTCCCACCCTGTTTTAGAGGGGAATGAAGCCACAAGGAAACATTAAATAGCTATACCAGCGAGGAGAAAATGCTGCATAAACAAGACCCTAAGACAGAAGACAAACTTTGTAGATGTCATGGCTTCGCACTAAATTGGCTTTACTGGCTTTGTAACAGGGAGAAAAATAGAAAAGTTTACTAGACTATTTCTTCCTTGAAGCTGCAAATTCTGAATGATTCATACTTTTTCTTTAAAAAATTTTCTTCTTTTAAAGAAAGGCAGCATCTGTAAAAAGGGCCCTCATCTATCAAATGTGGCATTCAAGGTTATCTCTGTCTACCTGGCTTCCTCATCCTCTAAACACCCCCTTATTAGGGAGGGTGTCATCCCTACTAAGCCTTCATGTGTCTGTTCAGCCTGGGCCTGCAGGTCCTGTTTCAGGGTGACTGGTTATTATGGGCTGGAGAGAATCGTGGGAGTGTATTCAGTAGTTCTCACATGCAGCCTTACATATATTCTTTTTTGTGGGTTCAGTGCTGGCCCTGCCAACCCTGGTCTCCATGCCTGGATCCCTGCTTTCGAGTCCCAGCTTTAGTCACGGTCTGATTCTTCCTCCTGCGCCTGGCCCTGACTTACACAGCTCCGCGGCAGCTCCCTGGTAACTGCTGGGTGGTCTCTCTGACACTAGTCAGTGCCTGCTCGTGTAGACTTGCTCTCATCTTGTGTTCCAATCATGACTGGCTTCATATCATGAAACTCAGACATTCTCTCGATAATCTCTCTCCTAGATCTGCTTTCTGGACACTTGGCTCCATGGGTCCCTCCGCTTTGCTGCTGCTTTGTCCATCTTCCAACGTCTATCAGAAGAAGGGGTCAGTCTAGACACTGCCAAGTCCTGACCTCTCCTAGCCAGGACCACACTGTCCTCACCTCGGAATTTTTGACACCTTATTTTATCCAGGCAAAATATGAGTCAATGGGTTTATTTTTAGTTGATTATTGAACTTACCATTATGTAATACCCATAAAATATTATTAATATTATATAGCCATTATTATATAACAATACCAAGACTGACTCTAAGTCATTAAATCATAAGCCTTTAAAAAATATGATAGAAAAATCATAATAATATAGTAGTATCATTTTATAGAGTTTAGGCCCAACAGGTTCATATATGTTTTATATGTTTTCAACTTAGCTGTAGGTCATTGGTTTCAGCCATGTTTTCTGGTGGGAGAAAAGGAATCTCTCATTTATTACACAGTATACTCACAGAGTCACCAAATAAAAGTTGTCTGATTGGCTCTTAGTAGATATATCATAAGTTCTTATTAGGAGCATGCTTTCTACAATGATGTAAGGAAGGAGAAGGATACCAAACCGACCACTACACAAGTCCTGATAACTCCTTGCTATTCAGCACAAATGTATGGGCTTGGGTATATTTTGGGGAGGTATTTTTGACATTTTTTAGGAAAAGTTAGTTCATAATACTAAAGGAATTTGTCAATGATTCTTTGTCAGAAAGTATATTAAATTATGGTTCTAAATGGCTCATATATTCCTCTAACAAATATTATGGATTATAGAATTGTTTGAATACGAGCATATTAATTCACCTCAATTCTGAGATGAGCAAAGCTGGGGATTTTCACATCTTCACAGACAATTCTCCAAGTGAAATAAACTCAATGAGTCTTGATTATAATTAGACAAAATTACAATGTATCAGAACTTGGGAAATGTTCACATCAATTTCTTTATGTATTTGTGTATCTAATAAAACCGTTTCTAAAATTTTGTAACTTGGATATCATATTCCTATGCTTTTAAAAAATTTCCAATGTGAAGATCAACAATTAGGTTCTTCCAGTATAATAACTTTAGTTATAGAAAGAGAAACTATGTTATTTAGCTAAATTACTACCGATCAATTATCCAAGAAAACCTACATTTGTTACCAAAGAAAAGCTGGGATACACATTAAAATATTATGTAAAAAACACCATTGATTTGTAGTTCAGCTGATTTCTGTCTGAAGCTACATTTAAAAGTTTAGTCATTTAAAAAAAAAAGTCATCTTTAGCACTATTCCTAAACATTTAGGACAAGAAATAATATGGGAAAAATAGAATTGAATACTAACAATTTCTGTATCCACATTTCTTATTCTTCTCTAGCTTTAAATTTATAATTAGCTTCACCAAACTTTTCCATCAAAAATATTCTAAATTATTTTTATTTTGTTTTGTGGGGAGATATATTTCTTACTGGGAAAATAAATGCTATTTTATTGAAGAGTTGGTTCTTAACAAACTAGTGAATCTGGGATTGCTCCAGGAAGCCCTCTCCGTGAAGGTAACCAGTACTTATTGCAAAGACTCCTGGATGAAATAATTTGTCAATTCATACTCCTCATCTTCACCAGGAGATGAAAAAGGCACACATAGGACAATTGGAAAATTCTTTTTCCTGCAATAAATATATATCAAATTTGAAATCAGATCTATCCTTCTAACTTTAAATCTCTTGGAAACTTAATGAGTGTCCCAGCTTTTGAAGGTTTTGGTTTTCCAAAACATTATGTATATATTTAGGGTATATGACATGATGTTTTGATATACATGTAGATAGTGAAAAGCTTATTATCTACAAAGGTTACTAAAAGCAAATTGGAAAAAAAAAAGCAAATGAACATGTCTATCATCTCACGTAGCTACCCATTTTGTGTGTGTGTGTGGCAAGAGTACCTAAAATCTTTTTTGGCAAAAATCCTGAGTACACTAAAATACTATGAAGCATAGCCCTCATGTTGTACATTATATCTCTAAATTTGTTCATCTTACATATATGGTACTTTATATGCTTTGACTTAATTTCCCCATTTTTTCCTCCCCTGACTCCTTAACCCCTGATTTATTGTCTATATATTCAACTTTTTAAAATATATTTTAGATTCCACATATATAAGTGAGATCATGCAGTATTTTTCTTTTTGCATCTGGCTTATTTCACTTAGCATAAATGTCTTCCAGATTCATTCATGCTGTGGCAAATGTCAGCATTTTCTTCTTATTTTTAACAAAAATCTTCATTATTTCAAAGTAGACTGCCAATACATAGTTCAAGCTTTCAGATTCTTTAAGAGACTATAACATTTTAACCAATTTACGTGACTAGTGTTGCCTTTATTTTAAACCTCTAAAAATTTAATAAGTTACTTTTCTAATTAAGTCAACATGTTTTAAACATTATGACTGAATTACTACTGTACTATATAGTCAATAGTGCAATTTGGTTGCAAAATTTATCACCCAGTAACTAACTAGGCAACTATCCTCAAGATTTTATTTAAATTTAGTCCAACAAAGATTTGACAGATAATGAAAATAATGATAAGACATAATATAGAAGGCATGATTTTAAGTCTTGAATTACATTTCATTATTGGACCATTAAAAATTATAAATACATTATATACAATGTTTTATTTTTGTATTTTTAGACATATACAACATTATCAATTTCTGGATCAGGGTATATGTTTTAAAATGCATAATTTTAAATTGATAAAATTGAAATATCTGAATTAAATATTTATTTTTAATCTATTTTTGAATTCATTTCTGAAGCACTGTAATAAGTGCATTGGATTTAGAAAATGTATGATCCAGTTTTTTGAGTGTTTAAGACGGAACGTACAAAATCCACAATGGGACCTTGAACATTCTATGAACGATCCATGAAGCAAGAACTATGTATGTTGTATAATTCCCATGACTTTATATAGAACTTGCCCCAGAGCAGGTCAGTAAATATTTGTTGCTTTAATCAATCAATATGAGGGAGAACTCTAGTTGGCAGAGAAATTTAAATACCAACATAAATTTGGATTTAATATTTTAAGAAATAGGTAACCACTTTTTTCTGGTGAATTTTAATGTAAGTACAGTATTTAAAGAAAATGTTTTACTATTTAAAGTGAATACCTAGGGCAAAAGCTAAAGTAATTTTCTTCTCCATTTCTTAATGCCTTTTTTTTTTTTTTTTTTGAGACAGAGTCTCGCTTTGTTGCCCAGGCTAGAGTGAGTGCAGTGGCATCAGCCTAGCTCACAGCAACCTCAAACTCCTGGGCTCAAGCGATCCTACTGCCTCAGCCTCCCGAGTAGCTGGGACTATAGGCATGCGCCACCATGCCCGGCTAATTTTTTCTATATATATTTTAGTTTTCCAGTTAATTTTCTTTCTATTTTTAGTAGAGACAGGAGAATCGCTCTTGCTCAGGCTGGTCTTGAACTCCTGAGCTCAAAGGATCCACCCGCGTTGGCCTCCCAGAATGCTAGGATTACAGGCGTGAGCCACCGCGCCCGCCCGGCCTTACTGCCTTTTTTTTAATTGTGCTCAAAAACTTATATAACATAAAATTTGCCATCTTAACCATTTTTAAATATACAGTAGTGTTAACGATATATACATTGTTGTGTAACAGATCTCTAGAACTTTTTCATCTTGCAAAACTGAAACCCTATATCCGTTGAACAGCTCCCCTCTCCCCCCTTCCCCTAGCTCCTGGCAACCATCATTCTACCTTCTGTTTCTAAAAGTTTGACTATTTTAGATACCTTGTATAAGTGGAATCATGTAGTATTTGTCTTTCTGTGACTGGTTTATTTCATTTAGCATAATGATCTCAAGGTTTATTCATGTTTTAGCATCTGAGAGGATTTCCTTCTTTTTAAAGCTAAAAAATATTCCATTGTATGTGTATGCCACATTTTCTTTATCACTTCCACATTTTAGCTATTGTGAACAATGCTGCAGTGAACATGGATGTGCAAATATCTCTTTTCAATTCTTTGGGATATATACGAGACGTGGGATTATGGGATCACATGGTAATTTTATTCTTAATTTTTTAAGGAAATTCCATATTGTTTTCCATAGAGGCTACAACATTTTGCATGCCCACAAACAGTACATGAGAATTCCCATTTCCCCACATCTTCACCAACAGTTTCCATTTCTGGGTTTTTTTGTTTGTTTGTTTTTTGTTGTTGTTATTTGTTTTTTAAATAATAGCCATCCTAATGGGTGTGAGATAATATGATGTAATATCTCATTGTGGTTTTGATTTGCATTTCCCTAATGATCATAAAGATGCTGAACAGTTTTCATATGCTTTTTGGCCATTTGCATGTCTTTGGAGAAATATGTATTCAGTCCTTTGTCCACTTGCTAATTTGATTATTTGTTTTTTTAATGTTGTTTTAAGAATTCTTGATATATTCTAGGTATTAACCCTTTATCAAATACATGGTTTGCAAATATTTTCTCCCATTCCGTAAGTTGCCTTTTCATTCAGTTCATTGTTTCCTTTGCTGTGCAGAAACTTTAAAGTTTGATGTAGTCCCATTTATCTATTTTTGCTTTAGTTGCCTGTGTTTTTGGTGTTGTATCTAAGAAATCCTTGCCCACACCAATGTCTTGAAGATTTTACCCTATGTTATCCTTTATGATTTTACAGTTTCATATCTTACGTTTAGGTCTTTAATACATTTTGAGTTAATTTTTATACATGGTAAAGGTAAGGGTCCAACTTTATTATTTTGCATGTAGATGTCTTGTTTTCCCAACAACATTTGTTGAAAAGACTATCTTTTCCCCATTCTGTAGCCTTGGCACCTTTGTGAAGATCATTTAACCATACACAGGAGACTTTATCGCTGGGTTCTCTATTTCATTTCATTGGTCTATATGTCTACCTTTATGCCAGTGACATACTGTTGTGATTCCTTTAGCTGTATAATATGTTTTGAAATCAAGAAGTGTGAGGCTTGTAGCTTTGATTTTTTTCTCTCGAGATTATTTTGGCTATTTAGGATCCTATGACATTCCATATGAATTTTAGCATTTTTTCTATTTTTTTAAAGTGCCATTGCGATTTATGATAGGGATTGCATTGAATCTGTGTATCACTTTGGGTAGTATGGATGTTTTAACAATATTAGGTCTTTCAATCCATAAACACAGGGTATCTTTCCATTTATTTGTATCTTCTTTTTTTGTTTTGTTTTAGTTTTAAATTTATTTATTTATTTTCAATTTCAGAATATTACAGGGGGACAAACACTTTGGTTACACAAATTGCCTTTGCACCACCCAAGTCAAAGATACAAGCGTGCCCATCCCCTAGACAGTTAGCACCGCACCTGTTAGGTGTGAGTTTACCTGTCCCCTCCTCCTCCATCTGACCTGCCCAACACCGGATGAATGTTACTTCCATATGTGCCATAAGTGTTGGGCAGTCATCTTTAATTTCTTTCAGCACTGCTTTGTAGTGTTCAGTGTACAAGTCTTTCACCTCCTTGGTTAAGTTTATTCCTATGCATTTTTATTCTTTTAGGTGCTATTGTAAATTGGATTGTTTTCTTAATTGCCTTTTCAGGTTGTTCATTGTTAGTGTTTAGAAATGCAATTGATTTTTTTGTGTTGATTTTATATACTGTAACTTTGCTAATTTGTTTATTACTTCTAACAGGTTTTTTTTTTTAGTTTCCCCCTGCCCAGTGGAGTCTTTAGGGCATTCTACTTACAAGATTATGTCACCCGTGAACAGAGATAATTTCATTTCTTTCCTTTTTAGATGTCTTTTATTTCCTTTTCTTGCCTGATTGCTCTGGCTAGGCCTTCTAGTATTACACTGAATAGAAGTGGTGAGAGTGGGTATCCTTGCCTATTTCAGATTGTAGAGGGAAAGCTTTGGGATTTTCACCTTTGAGTATAATGTTAGCTGTGAGTTTTCATACATCGCCTTTATTATATTGAGGTAATTTCCTTTTATTCCTAATTTTTTGAGTGTTTTCATTAATATCATGAAAGAGTTGAATTTTGTGAAATGCTTTTACTGCATCAGTTGAAATGATCATGTGGCTTTTCTTTCATTCTGTTAATGTGGTATATTACATTGATCAATTTTTATATGTTGAACCTACTTGCATTCCCAGAATAAACCCCAGTTAGTCATGGTGTCTAAGGCTTTTAATGTGTTGCTAAATTCAGTTTACTAGAATTTTGTTGACTATTTTTGCATCAATATTTATGAGGAATATTAATCTACAGTGTTATTTTCTTATGGTATCTGTGTCTGATTTTGGTACAGATTAAATGTTCCATCCTCTTCAATTTTTTTGAAGAGTTTGGGAAGGATTGGTATTCTTTTTTAAATGGTTGGTAGGATTCTCCAGTGAAGCCATCTGGACCTGGACTTCTCTTTGTTAGGAAGTTTTTGATTACTGATTTAATCTCCTTATGAAGTATAGGTCTGTTCAGATTTTAATTTGCATGATTCATTCTTAGTAAGTTGTATGTTTCAAGCAATTTATCCATTTTTTCTAGGTTATTACATTTTTGTTATATAATTGTTCATAGTCTCTTATGATCATTTTTATGTCTGTGGCATCAGTTGTAATGTCTGCTCTTTCATTTCTTTTTTTTTTTGTTAAGTCTTTTTTTTCCCTTAATCTAAGTGTTTGTTAATTGTGTTGATCTTTTGAAAAAACACCAACTCTTAATTTCATCAATTTTTCTCTTGTTTTTCTATACTCTGTTTATTTCTGCTCTAATCTTCATTATTATTTCCATCCTCTGCTTACTTTGAACTTAGTTTGTTCTTTTTCTGGTTGTTTGAGGTGTAAAGTTAGGGTGTTGGTTTGAGATTTTTTTTAATGTAGGTATTTATCACCATAAATTTCCCTCTTAGTAGTGCTTTTGCTGCATCCCATAAGTTTTGGTATGTTGTCTTTTTGTTTTCATTTGTCTCAAGATATTTTCTAATTTCCCCTGTGGTTTCCTCTTTGACCTATTGGTTTTTCAAGGCACTTAATTGCCTTATTTAGTTATATTGATTCTTCCTCCAAAGTTCCTCTTGATTTTATTCACTTTCCCCGATTCTCATTGTTCTCCTTTAGTTCATGCCAATATCACATCTAACCAGAATAAGGGAGACTGTGTTAAAGCCAGATGTCTTGGATTTTAATTCTAGCCTGACCACCTACTAGCTGTATGGGTCATAAACATATGACTTAGTCTGTGCCTTAGTTTTCTCATCTGCAAAAGGGGGATAGCACCTACCTCATAGTTTGTCATGAGGACTAAATGTGTTAATAAATGCAAAGCCCTTAGAATAATGCCTGCTGCATAGAAAGCCTATATTAAGGCCATTGAGGAGGATGAAGAGGAGGATTATTATTGTCCCGACTACTCTCACCCATTAGCCTTCTATCTAGTTTTGCTCCCTTCTACTCCTTTCTCTATAATGTTGCCAGAGTAATCTTTCTAAAATGCCCACTTCATACCTTGTAAAGGTTCCCCTTTGCCTTCAAATTAAAGTCTAAACTCCTACACATGTTTACTAGGTCTGTCATTGCAGGCAGCCCCCTGCCACTAAGTTCTAAGCCCCACCCTTACACCCCCAGTTCCAGTCATACTGAAATTCTTTCTGTGACTCAAGTGTGCCATGCTCTCTTTTGTCTCTGTGCCTTTGAGGGGGCAGTTTTCTCTGACTGCAATAGTTTTCTCCTCCATCCCCCTGCAGTCTTCACTTGTTAATTCCCACTCACCTCCCTCATGTTGAACATTGTTACTATAGGCAGCCTACCTTAATCCCTTGGCCTAGATTACGGTCCCTGCTTTATCATGTTATTATAGTTTCTTGCTTAACACTCTGTCTCTCCCATTAGACTGTAGACTATCACTATTGTGCTTAGTATTATCTGTCTCCAAAGGACTTGTCACAGAGATAGACCCATAATAAATGTTCAAAAAGAGTTTTTTAAATGAATGCATGCATGCATGAACAAATGAGTGAATAATTTGAAGATTTTTTATAAGCATAACAATTCATTCCCAATACAAGTTTTAAGTACCTCTTTAGCTTGAGATTCTGGAGCTCTCTCCATCTTGCGTTATCCTCTAGAAATGGGAAACTACTTGTATGTCCCTATACCTGTTACATTGTTTCATGCCTTTATGAATGTGCTCATGCTGTTCCTTCTGCTTAGAAGTTTCTTCTCCTTGGTACATATGGCAAAATTCTTTGTACCCATTAGTACATAAAGGCCAACTTCTCTGTGAAGCCTTCACTGAAATTCCCCTCCACAGAGTTGACCATCCCCTCATTTGAGCTATGTGCATGCTTTTAACATTGTGTGTACTTCTGTGATTCACTGTACCATACACTTTTACATATACATCCTGATTATATCGTAAAAGTCTTGAAGGAAGGAGAGGGTTAGGAATCCTAACCCTAACCCTCAAAGTTTACTATTCTTTGTTTCCCAGAGCTTGCAGAGTACCTGGTATCCATCAATATTTCATCAAGTGGAAGTTGAATATTATAGAAGGCAACAGTGATGAGAATTAAGGAGGAGGCTACTGGGTAGTGCCAGATGTGATGGAATGATTCAGAGATGTGAGAATTCATGTGGAGAGTTGTATTAATAGAAAAAATAATGCTAACCTTGGATGTCAAGGGATTAAGGGAGAAGAGACTATATGATAAGCAAGTAGAGGACATAATATAGTCATTTTTGTTAAGTGTAGAATATATGCCCATAATAAGAATTGCTTTATTTGTAATAAGTCTAAAATTTGAATATCTAATAACAAATATATAGAGAGGACATTTTCCCTCTTTATGCTCCCACCCATATATACAAAAACTCCCATTAGCATTGTTTTAAATGTTAACATGCAACCATTGTGAATCACAACTTTAATTGGTTCTGAATTGATCACCATGAAATTTAATCATTTTCTCAAATATTGTAAATTTGATCCTATCCTACAGCTATTAGGGAAGACAGTCCTTAACACTGAACTTTCTGAAAGACTATGATTATTTCATGAAAGGATGGCATTCGGCTAGTTGTTTAAAGTGTCAGTTACTATTTGTAATTCAAATGAATAAGCATGAAGCTCTAGGAAAATACAAATGAAATTCATTGTGAACCATTTAACCTCAAGTGTGCTTCTCACACAATCAATTTACATGGGTTTGGCAAATGTGCTCTGACTCCAAACCTTCAACCCAAGCACATTGCAAAACTGCATGTATATGGTTTATTAAAAACAGTCACAGATGTATTGGACAAGCTCTAAAGTTGATTCTGTAAACACAACAAGTGGAAGAGAAACATGGTATATAGAAATGTGGTTAAGATCATAGGTTCTGTAGTAAAATTTTAACTAAAAGCTTGTTCTATTCCTTACTCCTATAGGACTTGGGCAAATTACTTAGTCTCAGTTTTCTCATCAATAGAACTTGAGATTTCAATAGTACCAAGCTCAAAGAGTAATTGTAAAGTTGAAATAAGATAATGTTTTGAACAGTATCTAGCACACTGTAAGGGCTCAATAAATATTTTCTGTTATTAGTTCTACATAAAGGAACATTAATGGCAATACGACCAAGTTAGAAAACAGCCAATTTGTTAAGGCTGTTAATGACCTGTTACTTTTATTTTCTACTCTGTGCCAGGGGCCGAGGAAGATGCTCCAGGTAACTGATTCCATTTGCCTTCACAATGATACCGAGTATAGTATTATTAGCCCTATTTTATAAAACAGAAGATTAAGACTCAGAGAAGCTACAAAATTTGCTAAAGATTGCAGAGCTAGTCAGTGCAGAGCTGAGTTTCAAACCCATGTATGTTAGACTCCTAAGCCAGCACTCTATGCACACTTTTTTATGCTAGAGTTCAGAGTCTGACAAAAAGGAAAGTTAAGAAAATTAAACAATGCCCTAGTTTATTGTTAGGCCAGTTTAAGAAATCTGGGGGTTAGGAACTTTGCACTGTAAAATGCTTCTAGCCCAGAAAACGTCTCCTTCTGTTTCATACAGGTTGATGAATGGTGTATAACTGGGGAAGGGAAGGGAGGCATATGAACTAGATTCAGGTGAGCCAAGGCAATGTTTGAAAGATAAAGGGGTGAGATGAAATTTCTAGATGGCTAGAGGTCAAGGCAGAGCCTATTAAGAAGATAAACTATACCTATAAACTGATATTAATATTACCTTCAAGGATGCATGGAGCTAAGCTCTCAATAGAATTACTCTATTCTGAAAAACAAATTGATATATCAAGGGCTCACCAAAGCTCCTATGCCCTGACTCCCCAACTGTGCCCAGTCAGCGTCAGAACTTTTCACAGCTATGGTTCTCATGGCTGTTCAACTTGAGTTTAATGTCTCTGCTTTTGGAAACCTAATATCTGACCCTCTCCCCTCACTTCTTACTAGCAAAACCTCCTTTGTTTCTACTCCATTCCTCTTCGTTGTTCTGCCAGTCAAATTTGTCTTGACAGTTTCCAATATTTCTCTGAGGCAGACCTGCAGCCTGTTCTCTTCTCCATAGGTATTGCTACAACCCTACCTTTCCTGGCCAGATTCAAAACCTAGAATGTCGCAAAAAAAAAAAAAAAAAGCTTCCCATCCTTGGAAAGAGAAGAGATGGGGCAAGGATCTTATCTATAGATCAGGAAGGCAGGTGATAGAGCAATCTGCTGAAACAAATAGGCAAATAATAAAATAAATTATAAGAGCACTATATGAGAGTTTGTTAACTATGCAATCCTGTGCAAAGCACTTTATATTGATTATCTTATTTAATCCTTACATTCTTTGAAATTGATACTCTTATTTTCCTGGTTTTGCATGTGAAGAAATTGAGGCTTAGGAAGGTCAAGCACAAGGTCAAAAAATCTACAGTGTCTGATGTTGAGTTAACGTAGTCCCTGTGCCCTGACTCCCAGGGCAGTGAATCCAGGTGTCCCACCAGGAGACCTGCTGCGGGCTATGTCCTCTTTCTTGATCTGGGTGCTGGTTACATAGGGTGTTCACTCTGTAAAATTTCATCAAGATTTATATGTCTTATGTGTATATTACAACTCAATAAATGTTTACATTTTTAAAACTCTAATAATAATTTTAAAAATACGTTGTTCAAGGTTTTGGTGGAATAGCTGAAATAGAATGCAGGTCTGTCTGCATCCAGAGCCCAAATATTTAAAGCGAGCACACTGCCTTCTATTTCATAGCCTCAGGGCACACCAGAAAATGTGAAGAGTATGACTCGGAATCTCCTGAGTGTCTAGGCTCATTGCTATCTGAATAATCTCCTCAGGGAATCAGACTGGTTCTTGATACAGTGGAAAAAATTTAGGCAAACAATCACTGCAAGGAAAGCATTTATTATGGATTTGGGAAGAGAAGATGTTCAAACTGAGATAGTCTCAGGGTTGCTGCAGTAGGAATCTAGACCTGATTTCCAGGGGCCATAAAGACTGTCAAAGAGTAAGACTTAACACCCAAAATTGAGTTTGGCTTTTTTTCCTACCCTAAATCTGGGTCCAGCATACTAAAGTGGACTAAAATTCTATGAGGTAGAGCTGGAAATAAGGCTAACCTTTGGCTCTGAGTTAAGTTGCCCCCCAATTCCCTTCAAAAAAAAAAGAAAGAAAGAAAGAAAGAAAAAAGAAAAAGAAAAAAACATGTCTAAGACAGAGGTAAAATAGAAAAAGAAATAGGTGAGAGGCTTTTAACCAAAAGATCTAGTCAGAGGGGTGAAAAGCTATAGGGAACATTAGACCTCAAACCACAGAAAACAAAACAGAAATGAGAAGGTTCTGGTTTTCTATTGGAGGCAAAGTATGGGAAGATTTCTGAGGTGCTATGATTTTATCCCCGGGTAGGAGCAAACTACATAGGACACCAGCTGGTTTGGGCTGCTTTAAAGTAGCATCACAAATGAAGCTCCTTTTCTCTAAGCATTTAGTAACTATGTGATGCTTGTCACACAGGGGAAAAGTGAATATTATATTTTCTGTTTCCTAAAATGCCTAATAAAATGTCCTTACAAATTCTTCATGTCCAACCACAGTGGCGTAAGTACTCTGGTTCCAGTGAAGCCTTTACAAAGTATCTGACACCTGTCCACAACTCTGTTTTCCACTCAGACAAGGACAGGAAAATATGGAAACTTCACTAGTCCCTTTCCCATAGATATTTTCCAAGTTTGATAGGCAAAGAATCTCCATATTTTGTCCCCTGAAATATTTACTTCAATGTCACTTTGAGTTTGGCAGGTCTTAGCTCAACCAGGTCCTGATTTTCCTTCTTTTTTGCAGAAGTTGCATAAAACGTCAGGTCAGAGAAGGTCAACATCCTGGTGGATGTCAGCAGCTCTTCCTTCTACTTTAGTGGCCTGAAATACTTGACGGCAGGCTGCACAAAGCTCATCTTATTTCTGTTGCTTTAGACACACAGGAGGTGCTAGCATCACTTAATTTTTCTGCCTACAGGGAAAGACTCCATCTCTCAGGAGGTAATAATACTGAGACTCAGTCTAGTATTGAGTTAACACAAATCACACTTTAGTAACTGAAACTTTTTCAAAATCATGCTGACCAAGAAGAAAAAAAAAAGGAAAATCAAAAGTGAAAATTACTGTTGGTTACCAAATGCAGTCAGAAGAGGGAGGACTAAGGAGAAATTGTCAAAAAATTGTACCTAAATCTAAAACTCGGTTTCGTGTCTGACGCTGTGAGAGATGTGATGAAAGATTACGAATGTGGTAAAATGGTGATAATGACTTGTTCCTTAAAAGAAAATTGTATGTGAAGCACCCAGAGTGTTAATACGTGCTAGATAAGGTTCTAAACATTTTACTTGTATTATCTTTCATTCCTCACAACCACCTAGAAGGTAGGTTCTCAGCCCCTGATTTTCCTTCTCTTTTGCAGAAGTTGCATAAACGTCAGGTCAGAGAAGGTCAGTGTACTGGCGGACGTCAGCAGCACTTCCTTCTACTTTAGTGGCCTGAAATACTTACGGCAGGCTGCACAGAGCTCATCTTATTTCTGTTGCTTTAGACACATAGGAGGTGCTAACATCACTTAATTTTTCTACCTAAAGAGAAAGGCTCCATCTATTGAACGACTAAAAAGTTTAAATGTCTTGTCTCATTACAATCAGGGTTTGAACCCAGGCATTCTAACTCCAGACCCCACAGCATTAACCATTGCTTTTCAGAATCGCCTCGGTATTCAACAGTTCTGAGCAAGGTGTTGACGGGTGGAATTTGACCAGGTAGGGACATCGGGAGATGTTCCCTGCTTCAGCCAGAGAGACCTTTCTAACATGCAATGATTTATTTTATTCTCCTGCTTAAAACCCAGTAAGGGTCAAGTCCAAACTTCCTTGGGAACATAATGAAGTTTTTCATCATGTGGTCTTTGCCTAGCTCTATAACATACTGGGTTGGTTTGTTTTCTTCTATTGTTTTATTTTTTTGTTTCTTTAATGTCTTATATTTGATTTTGTCATACTTTATTGTAGTTGCTTGCACACATGTCTGTCTGTGAAAGATTAGAAGCCTGTAAAGAGGAAGGTCCGTGTTTGCTCTCACTCCATTCAACTCCCAGCAGTAGGAAGTAACATTCAAAATATTAAATTAACAGCAAGGTACAGACACCAATCAATCAGATAGACATCTGAAGTACACAGACAGTAGAACTCTGTCATTGCATAGGCACCCAGCTAGTGTAAGACCAATGGTGGATACTTAACTAGCTGTGAATGATGAATGAATGAATGAGTGAATTTAAGAATCATAGCACTTGGCATTTTTTGCCTTTGTCTCAGTCTTACTCTTGGCTCCAATTATGTCCTTTTTCTTCCTTACTTCTAAATTACATATTTAAATTATATTTTATGTATCCTTAAAAGTGGACTTAAATCCCTTCTATGATAAGGATGGATGTTAATAAGCACATAAAACTGTTGTTGAACATTAACTACCATTTTAGAAGGATCACCCCAAGGACTGACAAAATCAGAGTTGAAGTATAGGCTGTGGGTTATCATTCTTCCTTCTTTCTAATATCATCCCTTCTGGATGCCATAAAATTAGGTAACTTCTGGTACCTAAAATTCTATTTAAGAGATTTATTTCTTAGAATTAGAAGTTTACCTTTCACAGATTAGCTGCTAAATTGCAAATTATCCTGGAATGGGTAAATATTAAAGAATTACTATTAGAAACTTGGCATTGATTTGTTTTATTGAATTTCTCTCCAACTGATACCTTGAAAATGAAAAAAATAAAATTAAAAAGCCACTGAATGAAAAAATAATACTGCATATTCTGTATATTCGTTAGAGTAAAGGGAGAGATTAATCTAAAGCTGTTTTCTAGATGCTGAGCACAAGACCTGACTGCACAAGAAGCACATGGGCCATGTAACTTACACATGGATTCCTACGCCCAGATATTTAGTTTTTAGTAAGCTCCCAATTGATCCAAATGTGCAACAGCTCAATTTGGGAACCACTGGCGGAGCATGAGCTCATGTAGCAAATGACATTTGGATAAGGGATCCCAGAGCATTATCTGTGCATTGAGTCTCTGGGATGAGAAGACAGATGCAAGAGGAGCAAAAATACTAAAAAGGCATGGCAGGGCACAAAAAACATAAAGTTTCCAGCTTCAGACATAAGGAAATGATTTGTTTGTATAAAACATATTCTTTTGAAGCCAGAAAGTGTCCTAGCCCCTGGAAGAAAATCTTTTCAGCATAAATGGTTGAAGTAAAAGGTGTTTTTGGTCAAGTACTTAGTCAACCAGAACACTGAATTAACCAAAACACTCTAGTGTCAGAGAATTCCAGTTGAGATTTTGTGGCACAAATAAATAAGACGTTTCAAGCCTGAATAACCAGGTTTTTTTTTGTCCTCTCCTTTTCAAGGTACCATAAATAATGATTTTTATGTTTTTTATTAGTCCCAAAGTAATACTTATTTTCAAATTAAAATTTTCCCCTACAACAAGTCAGTGTTAATTCATGTCATGACTGTCACGACCTTAGCAAGCTATTTAACTTTCCTAGCCTTAACTTTCTTATTCTGTTGACAGGGCTCTGGGGGAAACAAGATGTTTTCAAAGTTCCTTATAGCACTAATATTTTAAGATTCTTTGAGAAGTCAGTTACAGGCATATAGTCTAGGTGAGCTGAATTTGGGGACGTGCTCCAGTGGAAAATAATTCTCTTCCGAAATAAAGAAAAACATTTGTTGACCTTAAATGCACTTGCACCAAGTTGGTAAATTCCATCCTAACTCCCCTCCAGGACTCACAGCTACTCATGTCAATGTTGATTTGTACCTACAAGGTTGGCATTTATACAACTTTTCTTTTTTCAAACAAGTTTCTCAATTATGTAACATATGGCCTAGTTGATATTAATCAAGGATGACTGAAGAAGCAGTTCTTCAGTGGTGGGGTGTGTGTGTGTGTGTGTGTGTGTGTGTGTGTGTACACACAGAGAAGACATAACTACCTTTGTGGAGGTACCCTTAGAATTCCAATTTTATTCTGAGTAACTTTATAGCAGGCATTCTGGCATGTAGATGGAAGATTTTCAGTGCTCTCTCCTAAGATAACAATGAGTAGCTATAGAGAAAAATAAGTCCACAGTTTATACCCTCAGCCTCATTCTGACACATGTCACAACACACATGGACTTTGAAGATGTTATGCTAAGTCAAATAAACCAGACAGAAAAGGATAAATAGGTGATTCTACTTATATAAGGTACCTAGAATAATCAAATAAATGAAGACATAAAGTAGAACGGTGGTTGAAAGGGGTGAGAGGGAAATGGAAAGCTAATATTTAATGCATACAGAGTTTTAGGGTGGGAAGCTGAAAAGTTCTGGAAATGAATGGTAGTGATGGTTGAACAGCAGTCGGAATGTATTCAATGTCACTTGACTGCACACTTAAAAGTTGTTAAAATGGTAAATTTTGTTATGTCTATTTTACTACAATAAACTCTATAAAAATTATAAAAATATAACTATACCAATATAAATGAATGAATGTTAGAAATAGAACACAAAATGCTGGGTAGTCAGTTTAAGAAGAGTGGTAAAAGTTTCAGGTTGCTGCGGAGGGCAGTGGGAGACTGAACTGATCAGGCAAAATAACAGAATTTGCTGAGGGACGTTATCAAACAGCTGAGCTTGGGGGTTGCCCATTCTCATTAAGACCAAATTGCACAGTGGTGTATCTGTTTTCAGCAATGGTTAGCAGCTCTGAAGATGAGGACATGTATTGTGATCCTTGGTGGGGGATTCCATGTATGGATGAACTTCGGAGAGGAGAAAGTTGAAGCATTTTCAAGAGAGTGTTTGAATGATGCCTCCCAGGTGCTGCTGGAAGCAAAGCCCATAAAAACCTTGTGAGGCTGTAAGAAGGGAGGTTGTGGAGAGGGCCTGGAATGGAGATGTGATCAGAGAAAGCATCAAGGGAGTAGAGTGCAGGAAGCCAAGAATGCTGTGGTCAAAGTGTCAGTTCTTGCAGGCATAGATTTTGGAGATGGAGCCAGTAGTATGTTCTAACAAATGGCCCTGAGAGTTACTGCTGAAGTAGAGGAAACATTCTGTGGAAGGAATCATGAAGGAACTGTGATGTTACAGTGAGGAAAAGATCATCATCAGGGATGTTCAGGCCTCCCCCAAATGATGGCTGCAGCTATGATCGGGGGAAGATATGAGCCCGGTGTCAGATCCTTGATAAATGCTCACAGTGACTAGTTCAGTAAAGGCCAATGAAGAATTTGACTCACAGGAGTTGAACTTACTGCTATGTTTATCAAAGGGGGCGCAGAAGAGTTAAAAGAACAGAGCCTGGAATCAGTGATGTGGAGCTAGGAGAATGTGTGGTTCTTTGAACATTTTAGAGGAGCAGCTTCATCTCAGAGAGCTACAAAGAAAGTACCACCTTCTGGAAAGAATCAGACTTCAGAGAAAGCAATTAACTGGATAGAGCACTCTGCATAGAGGTGAACAGTATAGAGAGGTTTATTTCCAATGGAATAAGGGCTTAAACCATCATGGAATGAAAGGATGTTGGCAATGAAAAGGTAGGTCTGGGGAGGGTATGGCAGAGCGCAAGAGAAGACAGACTGCAGAAGATACGTTCCTCCAAGTGCCTCTTGGTGTCATTATAGGTGTAAGGAGATGTGGCCAGTAGTGAAGCAGGACCCCAGGTTCTAAAGTACTCTGATGGCCACCTGTGGTTGGTAGCCCATATTGGGAGGGTCAGAATGAAGCAGTTATTCATAGCGGTTTGAGATTCCTTCCAATATCTTCTACCTTCTATATTTAAAGACATGAAAAATTAAGAATCATATTTAGAATGATAACCTAAACCTAGAGAAAATTCTCAGTGATTGAAGAAAGATTCAGTAACATTCTCTTAACAACAAACATTAATGGATCATGGGCTGGGTACTCTGATAGGTACCAGGACTTCAGTGGTGAATATAATTTAGTTTCTTCCCCTAAGAAGCTTATAGGAGGAACATGTACCAATAAACTATGTTCCTTATACTGTACTTGCTTAAACTAGAAAATTGGACAAGGACTATTTTTTTTAATTTAATTTTTTTTATTTCAGAATATTATGGGTGTACAAATGTTTAGGTTACATATATTGGCTTTGTCCCACCCGAGTCAGAGCTTCAAGTGTTTCCATCCCCCAGACAGTGCACACCACACCCATTAGGTGTGAATATCCCCATCTCCTCCTCCCCAACCCCCTGCCCGACACCCAATGAATGTTACTACTATACATGCACATAAGTGTTGATCAGTTAATACCAATTTGATGGTGCGTATATGTGGTGCTCCGTCTTGCATGTCCAAAAGAGATCTTCCCACTCCTACCCAAAAGCTGCTTCTTTGGAGGTCTTCCCCATAGCAATAATAACAGCTCCAGCCTTATCATTGCTTAGACCATAACCCTTGGAGCTATCCTCCACTCCTATCTTTCTCTCATATCACATCCACATATCCCTACATCCAATATTTCAGGAAATCCTCTTATATCTACCTTCAAAACACATCAAGAATTTGACTACATCTCAGCACCTCCAACACTGTGACCCTAATTTAATACACCATCATCTCTTGCCTAGATTGTTTTAGTCTCTTAGTTTCAAAAATAAGGTTCAAAATAAAACATTTAGGAATTAACCATTGGATACCCTTTTATGGCTGAAAGATATTCCATTATATAGATATACCATAATTTGTTCATCCATTCATCTGTTGTGATGTGGCTTCTCATTGTGGTTTTGTTTTTTTAATTATTTTATTGTATTTTTAATTGACAAATAATAGCTGTATACATTTATGGAGTACAATGTGATATTTTTATATATGTTTACATTACAGAATGATTAAATCAAGCTAATTAACAAATCTATCATCTCACCTACTTATTTTTTTGTGATGAAAACATTTAAAAATCTATTCTTTCAGTAATTTTTTATTATTAACTATGGCCTTCATGCTGTGCAGTAGATCACTAAAACTTACTCCTCCCGTCTAACTGAAATGTTATACCCTTTGACCACCTTTGCCCACCCTTACCCACCCCTCCTCCTCAGCCTCTGGTAACCACCATTCTATCTCTACTGCCATGAGTTCAACTTTTTTAGATTTCAAATATGATATAGTATTTCTTTTTGTGCCTGGTTTATTTTACTTAGCATAATGTCCTCTAGGTTCATCTGTGTTGTCGCAAATGACAGAATTTTCTTTTTAAGGCTCTATAGTATTCCATTGTGTATATGAACCACATTTTCTTTATTCATTCAACCATTGATATACACTTAGGTTGCTTCTATATATCAACTATTGTAAATAATACTACAGTGAACATGGGAATGCAGACGTCTCTTAAACATACTGATTTCAATTCCTTTGAATATATACCCAGAAGTGGGATTGTTGGATCATATGGTAATTTTTGAGGAACCTCTATACTGTTTTCCATAATGGCAATACCAATCTATATTCTTATCAACAGTGTACCAGGGTTCCTTTTTCTCCACACCTTTGCCAACACCTAGCTTTCATCTTTTTGAACATAGCCATTGTAACAGGTGTCAGGTAATATCTCATTGTTATTTTAATTATATCTCTGATAATTAGAAATGTTGAGCATTTTTCACATATCTGTTGGCCATTTGTATGCCTTCCTTTAAGAAATGTCCATTCAAGTCCTTTGCCCATTTTTTAATCATATTATTTGTTTTCTTGCCATGGAGTTGTCTGGATTCCTGACATATTTTGGATATTAGCCCCTCATCAGATGTGTGGTTTGCAAACACTTTTTTCCAATCTGTGGATCATCCCTTTACTCTCTTGTTTCCTTTGTGGTGCAGAAGCTTTTTAGCTTGATACAATCCCTTTTGTCTATTTTTACTTTGTTGCCTGTGCTTTTGGGGTCATATCCAATAAATTATTTCCCAGACCAATGTCATGGAGCTTTTCCCCTATGTGTTCTTCTAGTAGTTTCATAAATTCCAGATCTTATGTTTCAGTCTTTAATTTTGAGTTGATTTTTGTATATGGTATGAGAATAAGCCCAGTTTTTATTCTTCTGCATGTAAGGATCAACAATAAGAGTCATAAATTCGTGGCTTTATTCAGCAATATGTGTTAGGCTTATTGTATGCTCCAGGTATTGTGCTAGGTGCGAGGCATACGATAATGAACAAGACATAGTCAACAAACTTCTAGTTTCTTTACTTCTAGAAGTATACACAGATGAGAAAATAAGCAATGCTAGAGTAAGCAATATGCAAAGGTATTATAACGTGGGAGTGGAGGTAAGAGAGAACACCTAACTGAGAGACAAATATCACAGAGTAGGTGATGCCTGAGCTGAGTCTTGAGGAGGGTTTTGAAGTATGAAGGAGAAATAAGGGTGATAAGAGGATAGTGGGAGTTGAGGACATTTAAGTTCTTGGCATGATGTGGGAAGGCCACCAACATGGTAAGGAAACTAAACATCATATTGGGAGGATGGGTTTTATCTGGCTGTTTGAGATGATACAAGTCTATGGGAGTTCTAGTTTCTTTACTGAAGAATTCAAAAGCAAAGAGGAGTTATGAAAGAGACATGATAAAATTTATACTTCCAAGTTCACCAAGGTATACCAAGTTCACCTGGGTAAGGATGTGGAGAATGTACTAGACAGTGAAGACTAGAGGTTGAGAAAGAAGAAGATGCTTTAAATAGTTCAGGTAAGAAATTATAAGACTTCAAAACAGAGAGTGTTCATCATGGGATGAAGATGAAAGGGCTGATAGAGAAATATGTAGGAGGCATCTGGGTACAGGGACCAGTGATTGACTGGCGTTTGTGATAGGTAAGGCAAAGAAAAGGGTTTCAAAGATAGTGCTCTTAAGCTGAGAGTATTAATGGAGATCAAGAGGAAATATATAACCCTAAAACCAAGAGCTGCAGCCAAGGACAAGCCATGGGTAATACTAAATCAAGTTTCAGAACAGATGATCAGGTTTCATGGCCAAGCTGTGTTGCCGCTACGTTGGAGGATGTGGTGGCTTGTGGAGACCTCCATTTTGGGACCCTGGTCCTTTTCTTCTCTTAAACTTCTATGACTCTCATGAAATCAGTGTGCATCACAGGTCCTGACAAACTAAGAATACAAAGAATATAGCAATTATATGATCTAATCATACCAATATTTCAAGTTGTTGTAAAATTGCTAAATTTTCATCTAACACCATTTAAGTAGTAACTGAAAGTATTTCTGCATCAAAATTTTTAATGTGAATCTGTCATTATGCATACAGTTTTATATTCACAGCAGTTATAGTTATATCCACATTACACATGATGGTCTTGGCCACTTACAGTTACTGAAGCCAGGATGTCAGTTAGAGAGGGAGATGACGATCTCAAACTCATGGGAAAAAAATCAAGAAATTTATCTCTAATGCCGATTCTTCTGAAGGATAGATTATCACTGAAACAGGGCATCAAGATAAACACCCCTAGATAGGTTTCTCAAAAATTGTGAAATGATTCTAAGTATGAGCAAAAAAAAAAAAAAAAAAAAAAAGCCTTAAGATGTCTGTCATGAATCTCTGCACAAATCCTTCTGAATTACATGATGTTGCACATGCCTCCCAATAATGGTACTAAGGTATGGAAGGAAATATGAAGTATGAAGAAGTAACAATTTTATATATATACCACTGTATCATAAACACAAATAATGTTCATTTGTTTCACTACATTATTCTTCCTTTAATACACATAATATTTTTTAAAAATATTTTACATAGTATAGAAAGATAGTTTACAATTATTTTTTAAAACATCTGTACCATAAGCTTTTAGTAATATTTTTTATGAGGATATGAGATTCAATTGACATTATTCTTTTACTTATTAAAGAGTGGCTTTTCAAGAATTAATTCTGCTACCTGAGAATTACCCATGTCTTCATGGGATGGAAAGGTATGGAATTTGCTTACTCTGTTAATGCCTACCTAGAAAATCCATATTCTTTTCCTCTGGCAATTTTTGGAGCATGTGTTTTGGAGCACCTCTAAAAATAAAATAACCTGTTTAGCCATAGATGTCTGGCTTCCCTGAAGTTTTCGCCTGGTAGGTAGGTAGTAAAATGAGAAGCTGGGAAGCTTTAGCCGTAGTAGTCCCCCGGTATCCACGAGGGTAGTCACGGGACCACTGGGTCTACCCAGATCCACACGTACTCAAGTCCAACAGTAGGCCCTTTGGAATCACAGATGTGAAAAGTCAGCTTTTCATATGTGTGAGTTTGGCATCCTGAAAATGCTGTATTTTAGATTTTAGTTTAGTTGAAAAAAATCTGTGTATATAAGTGGACCCACACAGTTCAAGCCCATGTTGTTCAAGGGTCAATTGTGCTTCAGTCTCCACTTCATGAACCAAGTATGCTATGCAATTACAGCAAAATTCTGAAATCAGAGTTTCCTCCTAGGGAATTGCCTTAAAATGTACTCTCATTCTTGTTTAGATAAAACAAAATCTTAGAAAGAGGACCCTCTATTAGAGAATTTTAGATTGCATTTGAATAATAATTAGGCATTCTTTTCTCTTTTTTGTTTATTTAAAAAATTTTAATTGACATAATAATTGTACATATTTATGGGGTACATACTGAGGTTTTGATACATATAGTGTATAGTGATCAGATTAGGGTAATTAACATATTCATCATCTCAAACATTTATCATTTCTTTGTGTTGGGAACATTCAATATCCTCCTTCTAGCTATTTGAAACTATGTATTTTTCTTAAGGATAGTCATCCTACAGTACTATAGAACACTAGAGCTTACTCCTCCTCTCTAACTTTAATTTTGTATCCTTTAACAAAATTTTCCCTATTCCCTCCTTCCCACTACCCTTCCCCACATTTAGTATCCTTTTTACTTCTGTGAGGTCAACTTTTCTTAGCTTCTGAATATAAATGAGAACATGAGGTGTTTAACTTTCCATTCCTGGCTTATTTCACTTAACATAATATCCTCCAGTTCCATCCATGTTTCTTTCCAGGAGCAGGGGACCCACCAGGTTGCCTAAGGAGGGGTGAATTGGCTGAGATCAGAAACAGGGCAGGTCAAAACTCCTGTGTTGATCAGTAGTGGGACCACACCTGTGAATAGCCATTGCACTTCAGCCTGGACAACACAGCCAGACCCCATCTCTTAAAAATTTTTTTTTTCTCAGAAAGAGAATATATTTCCCAGCCTTATCTGCTGCCTACTTCCTCAATTCTTCCTCCTTTCATGATAGCCAACAGCAAGGGTCCATGAATTATGATCCTCTAAAACCCTACCTGGGGAATGACTGTCTGCTGACCAGGAAATTTTCAAAGCTAAAGTTATGTATAAAAAAACAGTGACTATTTTTTAGAATAATAATTAAAACAAAAAGAGTAGAATCACTTTCATAAAATGATTTTTTAATAGTTTTATTCACTCAACTGATAGAAATAACACAGCCAAAAACTCCCTATTTTAACAATGGTGCATCTCAAATGGCTCTTCTGCTGGAGGAAGGGCACCACAGTGCTTCAGAACAAGGCCTCTGAATTCCTCTGGCCTGGGTTCAAATATCTGCTCCATCATTTGCTAGGTATATAACCTCAGGCAATTCATTTCACTTTGCTCAGCCTCGGTTTTCTCTTTTATAAATAGCATATGATTAAGTAACTACTTCTCAAGTTGTGGGAGCTTTGAATGAAATAAGACACAAGTGTTTAGCACAGTGGCTCATTTGTGGTAATTAATTATAAGTATTATCATAACAATTATTATTATAATTGCTCTTGGTACTCTTTGACTAACTTGTGGGAAAAAAACAAAGATTATCCCCTCTTATCATGAACACTTCCTCTGCTGAAAAACTCAGTAGAATTCATCACAGGAAGGATCAGATAAGAGGCCAGTGAATGTCCATACACATACTAGCCTTTGGGTGCCTCTGAGCTCCTCGAGCATGGTGTTCACTGCACAACCCTACGCAGCAGCACTAGTAAACTGCAAATTTGTGGCAAATAAAAAGCATAACGCTGTTGGCACAAACACACATTTAAATGTTGCCTTATCAAAATGATGATACTGTTAGTCTTCAACTGTATTTTGAGAAATAATGCTTTAAATTCTTAGAGAAAATATCTGAGTGGCAGATTCAGCATCATTGATTACCATTTTTAGTTTTAATGTATAGGGGAGCCCTGAGACTATTTTCTTCAACAGTTGAGTTGCTTCCTTCTGTCATAGGTGGTATGTCAGAGGCAATAGAATGATCAGAATTACTAAAAATTTAAAGAAGCATTATCAGTGAAAGTTATATGCATTGAATTACTGTGATAGTAATGATTTACCATTTGCATGGAATTTTTTTGCACCGTTGAGGTCTTTCTCCCTATCCTACCTCTACATTCCCTCTTCCTAATACACAGTTTGCTCATAGCTTTTGTGCTGTTGTAGTAACAAGCGGCCCAACCCCAATCCTTATCTGCAGGAAGGAAGCTGGGGGTAGCAATAGCTGAGCAAGGACCAAGTTGAACGTAGTTACCAGCGACACAGATAAGCCCAGGGCCAAACCACATATGCAGGACGGGATACGTAATATGTGGGGCCCAGTGCAACATGAAAATGTGGGGCTCCTTATTCAAAAGTGATTGAGAATTTCAAGGTGGTGACAGCCGATTATTAGATCAAGCACCAGACCCTTCTAAGTATGGACCCCTGTGCGGCTGCTCAGGTTGAATGCCCATGAGGCCGGCCCTGCTCATTTCTCCTTCCCCCCCTCTTAACACGAGTCCTATCTGCACAGGAACAGCCTCTGCTGGCCCAGCCTTTAGCATGTTTATAGAAGTTTATATTATTCCAAAACCAAGTAAATATTCAGGCTTTAATGCCAGATACATGATCCAGATAATAGTTTACGACTAAATGATCCCTTTTTTTCTAAAGCCTCAAAGACAGACCTTTTAATCAACTGTCATCCCACATTGTCTGAAAATTAGACATAGTTTATAACATATGTGAATGTATATGAAAGAAGAACCCTTAGGAGCTACTTAATCCCCAGCATGCAATGGAAAATATAAAATGGAAATATCATTTGCGAGAAGGCCAAAAATTCAACATGGGAACCATGAGCTTCACATATAAAATTTTCTGATTCAATTATTTTAAAGACCGTTAGCATATTTAAGTACTATTCTTCTAAGGGCTACAATGCAGTGAGTTATACAAGTCAAACTGGCTAACTCTTGACAATACTTTTGAGTCACGTGCCCCTCTGACACTCTGATGAAAGCCACAAAACTCATCCAAGGTAAATACATATTCGCATAAACACACACACACACACACACACACACACACACACACACATGCTTCTTAAGCACATGAGGTCCATTCAAGAACTTCAGGTTAAAAAAAAAAACCCTTCCTCTGAAACAAGACTTCTGTTACATGATAAAACAAGTTTACTTATCCTGAAGGATTAAAGGAGCTGTTTTAAAAATAGAACTAAAAATACAGATAATATTTATTATTTCACCATATGTCTAGATGAAGTTAAAGAAATAAGGTGGAGTCAGATAATGAAGGATCATGCTAATTCTTTCTTTAAAAATATTCTTATGCAGAAGAATATTAAAGGAATGCAGACATTACATTACACACCTAATTACTTCAATATTCAGCTCTTAAAAATAAACACATTTTCCTACATAGCCAAAATAACCATTTTTACACCTAGGAAAATTAAAAATAATTTAAGTTCATTTTAGACCCAGCCAAAATCACATTTCTCCAATTTTTTCTTGTTTCATCCAAAACCATATTATAATCTAGGATCACTCATTGTATCTGATTGTTATACTCCTTAAGTTGCATTTAGTCTGGAACAATCTAAATTGTTTTCATGTCATTCATTGGAGAGAGCAGATCTCTGGATTTCTCTGATGGCTACTTCTTAGTATATTTTAAATCTAACTCTCAACTTTTTTTATGAATTGGAAATTCAATCCAAAGGCTTGATAATCCAAGTAGCCATTTTGGGCTAGAATGCATCATACCTGATGCTGTGTTGAATTGCACCACAGTAAGGACAGTCTATCCCCTGTAGAGATGGGGTCTTGCTCTTGCTCAGGCTGGTCTCGAACTCTTGAGCTCAAGCAATCCTCCCGCCTCAGTCTCCTAGAATGCCATGATTACAAGCATGAGCCACCGTGCCCAGCCTATATTTCACATTTAATTCCATATTTTTTCTCTCCTCTCTCTTAACATTTAAAGTCTATGTCCTATAGCTTATAGTTATAACATCTGGAATAAAAGTTTTCATGATTTTTAGATGTTCAGCTTCTAAGACAACTAGTTTCTTCTGATGATCATTAGGTAAGAAGGGTATCTTCTACTTCAAAAATCAACAACCACCAGAAATTCCTTTTGCTTTTTAATGCTATGCTTTTTTAGTTATTAATATTTAGATAAAAACTAAAAGTTTTGACTTTCAAAGATTAGAGGATATTTATCATTCTTCTAAAACCTGAAGATTGGTATAAAAATGCTAGAGGAAGATGATACATAAGAGTCCTAATCTTGATTAGATATTTAGTCAAAAACCAGAAGTATTGAACTGCCTCTTCCTGAAGTTTCCATGGGTTTGGGCGTGGCTAGAGTACATTGCCATTGCTGGGCACATCCTCAGAGTTCAGAGTTCCTTTTGATTATTGTTTCAGGAACATTCCTAAAACAAAAAATAAATCAGGAAAATGGTAAAAACTCAATCCTCTTAGAAGATTAGCCTTTTAGACACTGGTAAATGGCAAAATTCTTTGTTGAAGAAGAAATGACAGCTGTTTATATAAGCAGATTCCATTCATTTTAATTATTGCTTTTGGCAGGGTACAAAGAGTCAAAGAGTTTAATCTCTCCTAAATCCCACTATAATGTCTGCTATCTAGAAGGTTCAGTTACCCTAAACAAGATCTTCATCAGCTACTTGCTATGCACTGATGGCAAGGTTACTTGATATAGTTAAGCTAGTTGAAAGCATAATTAAATTACTAGCCAAAGAAATATGAGAGATATGCAAATCCAAGTTCTTACACAGAGCTTCTTAACAAATATTTAGATCATTGACTTTATTTTTATTTATATTTCCTGATATAGGTCAAATATCTCATCAAAATTTCCTCATTTGCTCTCTGCAGTTCTACAAGATTTTTTAAAAAGCAAAATATAGCTTACAAAAAGGAACTTACTAAATAATAGACCAATTGGAACTCTAAGTCTTAATTTGTAAATAGGCAGTATTTTCCTGTACTAGTTTTTTATTTACCTGCAGAATTGCACAGAAATGCACCTTTGCATACTTTTAACTTTTAAAAATATTACATAAAAATGAAAGCCAAAGTTTGAGATTTGACAATTATGCAGTAAAATTAACAAAAGAGGAGACTTCATTTCTCAAACAACTTTCCAAATTTTTTATAACAATTGTATTAAATGCTTATGTGGAGTTTTGTTTTCTTTACTCAGAACCATCTTCACTTAAATTCAATGTTCTGAAAGACATATATGATGATTCTTATAAGATTAATAAGATGAAGGAAAAGGACAGGAAAAGCTCAAGAGTCAATTATATAATTTGCATTTTTAGAGACTTGTTTGCAAACCTTAACTAAAAAATAAGTCTTATATTAGATTAACTAAATATTCATTTAATGACAGAAGACCAGAACTTTTTTTAAGGTTTCATGTTTGTAGGTCAGGCGGAAGCCTGCTTTTTTTTTTTCTACTTCTCAAATTCTCTGAATTTGGCAACATGAATATAGTATCTAGAAGAGAGATGTGTTTACGATGAGCAAAGAAGAACAATGTTTTATAATCAGTTCCTTTTTATTTAGACTGATGTCTGTAGGTAGCACATTTGATTTAACATGATATTGAATCACTAGTAAAGATATTCCATTGGCTATATAATTAGTGGGCACATAAGAGGATAGAATAGGAAAAATGTAATTAACTATATATATTACACTAAAATAAGAATGTGTATGAAAGAAGTGGACTCCATATCTTGAAAGAATTTTAGAGATTAAAGGAATTCCCACAACACCAAATGTTAATAACATAATAGTATATTTGAATATAGTGGTTTAGAAATGACTTTTAATAGAGTACTAATTTAAATTATTTTCCAAATAGTCATTAATTATTTTAGCATTTTCAAAACCATGAGGTGGTATACATAAATACAAAATGAACTTTATAACACTTATAAAATCTCCTAGCATATTTCCTTTATCACTTTGATACCTTCAATTCTATTGTTTAACCAAACAATTGATCAAGTATTTATTAAGTCCCTACTACAGACTTAGTACTCTGCCAGATGTTGAGGGTGAGGCATATATATGTGTAACAGTTGTTTGTCAAACTCAAGGAATTTACGATTTGAAAATAAGTGCTTTGAGAAACAAAGAAAATAAAGGGACATGAAAAATTGCGATCAAAACAAGGTAGGCAACAAGAATGCCAAGATGATTCAACGGGAGAAAAGAAGAGTCTTTTCAAGGAATGATGTTAGGACAGCAGTACAGATCCTCCCAATAAACCCATCATAACTTGAAAATATCCTAAATCGAAAATGCATTTAATACATTTGCCCTACCAAACATCATAGCTTAGCCTGGCCTACATTAAACATGCTCAGAACACATATTCACCTACAGTTAGGCAAAATCATCTGGCAACATAGGACACCATAGAGTATTGGCTGTTCACCCTTGAGATAGCATGGTGGACTGGGAGCTGTGACTCTTTGCCATTCGCCTGGCATCTCTAGAGAATATCAAGCAGCATATCACCAGCCTGGGAGAAGATCACAATTCAAAATTCAAAGTAGTTTCTTCTGAATGTGTGTCACTTTTGCACCATTATAAAGTGAAAAAATCATAAGTTGAAACATTGTAAATTGGGGACCAACTGTATATCCACATGCAGAAGAATGAAGTTGAACTTTAAACACTAAATAAAAAAATTGAAATGGAGTAAACAACTACATGTAAAAACTAAAACTACCAAACTCTTTAAAAAAACGGATTATTAGGCAATGATTACTGTGATATAACACCAAAAGCATGAGAAACAAAATAAAAATAGATAAATTGGAATTCACTAAAGTTAATAACTTGTGTTTCAAATATCACTATCAAGAAAGCAAAAGACAATCCAGAGAATTGGAGAAAATTTTTGAAAATCATGTTTTATAAGGAGTTTGTCTCCAGAATATGTAAAGAATACTTCCTATTCAATAATAATAAAGGCAACCCAATTTTAAAAATGGACAAAGGCTCTGAATAAGCATTTCTCCAAAGAAGGTATACAAAAGGTACATGAAAAGATGCTCAATATCATTAGCTATCAGGGAAATGCAAATGAAAACCACAATGAGGTGTACTACTTCATACCCACTGAGATGGCTGTCATAAAAAAAGACAATAGCAAATGTTAGCAAAGAAGTGGAGAAATTGGAACTCTGATAAACTGTTGGTGAGAATGTAAAATGGTGCAGCTACTTTGGAAGACAGTTTGGCAGTTCCTCAAAATTATAAATGTAGACCCAGCATTTCACTCTTAGATATATAACCAAGATAAATGAAAACATATGTCCACACAAAAATATTTACACAAATATTCTTAACAGTAGTATTCATTATAGCCCCAACGTAGAACAATCCAGATATCTATCATGTGAAGAATGGATAAAAAAAATGTGGTATATACATGCAATGAAATATTATTAAGCCATAAAAAGGAAAGAGTACTGATACATGATATGACATGGATGAACTTTGAAAATATGCTAAGTGAAAGAAGACAGTCACAAAGGCTATATATTATATTATTCTGTATATATGAAATGTCCAAAAACAGGCAAATCCATAGAAACAAAAAGTAGATAGTGGTTGCCTAGGGCTGAGGTTTGGGTGAGGGTTTGGTGGGAAATATGTAGTTGCTGCTAATAAATAGGTACAGGGTTTCTTCTTGGAGTGACAAAAATGTTCTAAAATACATGGTGGTAATGATTACACAACTCTGAATATACTAAAAACCAATCAATTGTATACTTTATATGCATTATATCTTAGTGGTATTAGTTAATTTTAAAAAGTAGTATGACTATAACTAGGAAGTTTAAATGACACCTTCAGTTGATTCTGCAAACACAAGAATAATGTCTTTTTATTAAAAAATGAAAACAAAAAACAAGGTAGAAAGTCATAGGAAAGAGAATTTTAATATTAAAGAGGAATTTAAAAAATATCTAGTCTGGGGAAAGGACATGAACAGAAAGTTCTCAAAAGACAGACTAATGGCCAACAAACAAGAAAAAATGCTCAACATTTCTAATCATCAGGGAAATGCAAATCAAAACCACAATGAGGTATCACTTAATTCCAGTGAGAATCGCTTTTATCAAAAAGTCCCAAAACAACAAATGTTGGCATGGATGTGGACAGATAGGAACACTCAAACACTGCTGGTGGGACTGCAAACTAGTACAACCTCTATGGAAAGTAATATGGAGATACCTCAAAAATCTAAAAGTAGAACTACCATTTGATCCAGCAATTCCACTACTGGTTATTCACCCAAAGGAAAAAAAAGATATTCTATAAAAAAGACATCTGCACTCGAATGTTCATAGCAGCATGATTCACAATTGCAAAGATGTGGAAACAACCCAAGTGTCCATCAATACATGAGTGGATTAATCAAATATGGTATATGTATACCATGGAGTACTACTCAGCCATAAAAAATGATGAGCTAATACCACTTATATTATCCTGGATAGAGCTGTAGCCTATTCTAAGTGAAGTATCACAAGAATGGAAAAACAAGCACCACATGTACTCACCATTAAATTGATATTAATTGATCAACACTTATGTGCACATATGGAAGTAACATTCACAGGGTGTCAGACAGGTGGGAGTGGGAAGGAGGGATGGGTAAATTCACACCTAATGGGTGAGGTGCGTGATGTCTAGGGGTTGGGCATGCTTGTAGCTCTGACTCGGGCGGTGCAAAGGCAATATATATAACCAAAGTGTTTGTACCCCCATAATATTCTGAAATAAAATAATATATCTAGTCTGATTTCCTAAGTACCCCCATTGTTCAGATGAGCAACTTTAACAACCGAGTGGTGGTTAAACCAATGTATTCTTGAGGTGTCAGACAGTGGGTCTCCATCACTTGATGACTGAGTCGTGCTGGGCAAGACATATGAACTCTCAGCCTCCGTGTTCTTTTACAAAAGGAAGGAGGGCTGTGATATAATCTAAAGTGTGGTTACTGTAGGATTACATGAGATAAACATATATACACATGTGCACACACACATAATAGCACAAAGCCTGAAATATGAAGAGTGCTCAATGAAAAATAGCTATTGTTATAAAAGTGCCTACTCTCCCCCTAGTCACATAGTATGTGTAATGGATAGAGCTAGGATATAAAAACATCTGGTTTTCTGGCTTCTCTTTCTATGTTCTTTCTATTACACCAAAAGTTGAAAAATACGAAATTATTCTACCAATAAAGAATCTGAATAGCTCTGACAATAAATCATTTTAGACAACTGATTTTCTATGATTTTGAGACTCTATAGCCAGACCATGCTCTTGCGGCTTTAAAAAGGTCTGTCATATCTGGAAGTAGAGTTTTGTCAAGACAGTACTTATGCCTTGGCCCTGGGGATCATTTTTATTTCCTCTGAATTCTCACTGTTGCTTGACATTCAATCTATTGCATGTGTTAATCTGATATCATGACATGACATGACGTCTGCATGTCTTAGGTAATCAAATCTGAAAACTACTTTAGAAAGCAGCTAGCTTTCAGTATTTATCCAGAGTTTATCCTTTCAGGGAAACAGAGAATAATAGCCACAGATCTGTCCTACAGTTTTGATAGCATTCTGCACAGTTATAATGAATTGGCTCCTCTCATGCAGATTAATCTGCAAATGTCATCATAGTAGTGTTTTAATAAGCAGCAAAGAAGTTCTTTCAATAAAGGTACTATATGAGCTTATCGGGATGACATTGTAAGGAACATTTTATAAGTGTGTACTTATGTGCTGCTGATGAGGTTACTGATAAATACAACCATCCTGAAGGAGACTTTGGCCAAAGGTTTCAAAAACCTTCAATTTTTGTCCCAGAATTTCCACTGCCAGGAATTTGACCAACAAAAAGCATGAGAGATGTGCCCAAATATTTATTAAAAATTGACCAAAAGATTATAATATAATCTTTATGTAACCTAAAGATTACATTATATAAAGATCTCATGTATAAGATCACGAGATTTTGAAAACAACTTAAATGTTCTATAATGATGGCTTAGCTAAATAAAATTAATCATATCCATGGCTTAATATGAACAGTCACTTTCACATACATTTTATGTAAAAGTACTATAATGGGTTTTAAAATAGTGTGCATAATAGAGTTATAATATTGTAAAAATAACTGTATAAATGTATGTATGTATGCATACATAGCCTATAGATGCATGAAACTTTATAATTGGGACTTGATTTGCAAAGCATCATCAGTATTCTTACTTAACCCCAATTATTCCTTTAGACTCATGTGTTTTGCAAACCTTGGGACTTCTCAGCAGAGTGACTTTCTTTAGAAACCACTGCTATCAGAATATGAACTCTGAAGACGAATGGGAATGACTTAGTGCAGTTATTTTATGGTCTATTAGTATTACTACTGAACTGCATTAAATTTACTCTCAGTCTTTGACTCTGAAAATGTGATGCCATGACAGTGTTTATGCAGGAGTTTTTATGAGTATTTTCAGTGTGGCCTTATGATTATGTTCAATGAATATATGATTGTTTTATTTTAATCCTTATAAAATATGATTTTAAAACACGGAAGACAAAGTAGAAAGTTTCATCTGCCTGACGTGCCCCCAATGTACTGTAGTGTATTTGAAAGAGATCTAGATGTCATTAGGTTTGTTTTCCTAGTAACTCTGCTAACTTGTCATCCAATGCTAGGCTTTGAGGCTTGGCAATATTTTTGTCTTAGGGAATTATAGGGCATATATTAGACAACATACGTACTGGACATGACAGAGAACAGTCATTCTCTAAGTCTTACATCTCTTTCTTGTTTCTATTTCCAGTAGAATCTCCTATGCTACTCAGAATGTCTATTACATGTTAAGAGAAGAAGTGAGAAGAAAATTTACTATCTTTGGATATAAACATTTTAACCATCTTTATTCTTTTTTTTCTAATAATTTTATCAAGCTATGATCGACATATAAAAAGCTGTATATGTTTAAGTTATACAACTTGGTGAGTTTGGAGATAAGCATATACCCACAAAACCATCACCATAATCTATGCCATAAACATATCCATAACCTCCAAAAGTTTCCTCCCACCCTCTTTATTTATTATTATTATTGTGATAAGAACTCTTAACATAAGATCTAACACCTTAGCAAATTTTTTTTTTTTTTTTTTTTTTTTTGAGACAGAGTCTTACTTTGTTGCCCAGGCTAGAGTGAGTGCCGTGGCATCAGCCTAGCTCACAGCAACCTCAAACTCCTGGGCTCAAGCGATCCTACTGCCTCAGCCTCCCGAGTAGCTGGGATTACAGGCATGTGCCACCATGCCCGGCTAATTTTTTCTATATATATGTTTTTAGTTGGCCAGATAATTTCTTTCTATTTTTAGTAGAGACAAGGTCTCACTCTTGCTCAGGCTGGTCCCGAACTCCTGACCTCGAGCGATCCACCCGCCTTGGCCTCCCAGAGTGCTAGGATTACAGGCGTGAGCCACCGCGCCCGGCCCACCTTAGCAAATTTTTAAGTATACAATCCAGTATGGTTAACTATAGGTGCTATGCTATACAGCAGATCTCTAGGACTTATTCATTTTGCAAAACAAGAACTTTGTGCCTTTTGACTAATATCTCCCTATTTCTCCCTCCCCTAGTCCCTGACAACCACCATTCTACTATCTGCTTCTGTGAGTTTGACTATTTTAGATTCTTTATATAAGTAGTTTCATGTAGTATTTGCCTTCTGTGCCTGGCTTATTTCACTTAGTATAATGTCCACCACATTTATCCATGTTGTCACAAATGGCAGGATTTCCTTCTCTTTTAAGGCTGAATAATATCTCATTGTATGTATATACCACATTTCCTTTATCTATTTGTCTGTCAATGGACATTTAGGTTGCTTCCATCTTGGATATCGTGGATAGTAGAATTGAAATCAGGATCGCAAAGAGATTATTAGCATTCATTGTGACACTATTCACAATAGCCAGCTCTGTTCTTTCTCTAAAAGAAAGCTGAAATCACATGAGAACACATACTACAGAAGATGTGGAAAGCAATTATATGAAAAAATAGAAAAGATAAAACAATTAAGTTTCTGTTGGTGCTTTTTTCATCCTGCTGGCAAATTCCTTTAGTAGGATGGTGAGGTAGCTTATGTTACCATGTTCTTGCACAATCAAAACAGTGACAGTGGTCAATGATGCCCACATACTGTGAACTGATGGCATGCATTCCACCATCAAGTAGCTATTCCTGTGAGTATTACTCTAACTCTACCTACTGCTTCCCTCCCTGCTCCCCACGCCCCCCACCCCCCAAGTCAAACTAATCCCTAGTAGTATTTTAACATGTGCTTTAAAAATACTACACTATAGATATGGCAGGGACACTGTACCAGCAAACTATTAAACTGAGTGTTTCTTGATATTTTTAAAAAATCTTTTCCTTCCCTGGGAAGAGAGCTGTAGCAAGAAATAAAATGGTTATTATCTTTTCCAAGAATTTTGATTATTTTAAATATCTTTAAAATTCACATTACATATCCTAAGAGTCAATGCTTGTTTCAACAGAAAGATTAATGATCCACCCAATGTCAGGCATTGTGTATAACTCAAAACTCTTCTTAGCAACTTCCACATAAGACTAGCAGGATTTCTTGCATGGAGTAGCACAGGCCTCTGGAATAAATTACCCTGGTGAAGGTTTCAAGAATTTCCATTCTTGACAAGACAGCTAAACTACAGAGAATGCTGGTTTCGTCTTGAAACACAGCACTACAGATGCCACATAAGAGAAAGAGGAGAAAGAATGGGTGCATTGAACTAACATGGTAACTGTGAGAAACACTGGGAGGAGAAAGGGCAGAAGTGGCTTGGTGTGAGGGTGACAGCCTGCAGGAGAAGGGGATCACATCCTACTGTGGGGGACAGGCTGGCAGAGGAGCTTTTGAATTCTTTTGTTTCCCTTTTTTGTGAGAGAGAATAGCAGCATCCTCCAAAGCCCCCTATTGTCCAAGAGATAACATCAGTACAGTACCCAGCAAGGATAAGGAGCTGATGGAAACAAGAAAGTCAGACAAAGAATGCTAAATTATCCCTACTTCTCCTCCTTTCATCCTGGCAATTGCTCCAGGAACTATTAAAGAGTAGGTTATCATTACCACCTCTTAATACTATTTTTTTTTATTTTCCCAATAAATTTAATTGTAATCCCAAAGGTATATTATTTTCCTGGTAGCATATAGTAGTATGCATGAAACTTCACATAAACTGTGTAATAAGCCTTGAAGAAAGCTTTAATATATTCCAAATAGTACAATATCACATTATCTGTATTTTCTGACCATCATACACGGAAATTTGAAATTAATAACAAAAAGTGGCCAGAAAAAGAAATACTCTTTGCTCTTAAAACTAATAAACTTTCCTCTGTCTGATATTTATTTTTATTCAGTATAATTTGTTCATATCCATCCATTAATTTTCATGTCTCTATGATACTTCGATAATATTTTGTGAGAATATACAAATATACACGAGAATGAAGTGGTTCAAGAAACCCTTTTTCAAATAGCTTCACATAGCTTTTAAGATAGAGGTTTTTCTTAATAACAATAGTTACCACTTATTGAACAATTATTATGTTCAGTGTGTTCTTTATATATTTGGTGTCTAATTCTTAAAAGCAACAACTCAGGTTAAGGCAGGCTAAGAAACTTGCTCAGTGTCACATACTCAGTAGAGCCAAAGCCAGGATTTGAATTAAGTTCTGCAAGATCACAAAGCTCATTCCATTTATAGCACTAATCATTCAAGCTGAAGGTAAATGTCATCTACAAGTCGATTTGTAAAGAATTATGTGTCTAATTCGAAGTAATTTTAAGAACTTTGTTTTTACTTTTTATTTTTTATTTTTTTTATTTCAGCGTATTACAGGGCTGCAAATGCTTTGGTTACATAAATTGCCTTTGCACCACCTGACAAGTGTGCCCATCCCCCAATCAGTGTGCATTGCATCTGTTAGGTGTGGATTTACCCATCCCCTCCTCCCCCTCCCACTGGCCCGACACCCAGCGAATGTTACCATATGTGCACATTAGTGTGGATCAGTTAGTACCAACTTAATGATGAGTACATGTGGTGGTTGTTTTTTCCATTCTTACAATGCTTCATTAGTATTCTTGTGTTTTTAGGATGACACAATTCATTCAAGCCATTTGGTTTAATTCATTAAACCATTTTTATTGACTATTTACCATATGCAAGACATCACAGAAAATATTAGCTGATAAATAATTAAAATCTGTAATATTTGAGATTTCAAATTTTACAAACTGCTGTCTTCAAATATCAGAAATGTCTTCAGGAGTCATTTCAAAATTATGCTAAAATGCACTGGAAAATCTACTAGATGAAGTCACATTCGGTTATCAGCATTCTTCAGCTACCAATAGGCTGCATAGCAGGGAAATAAAGATAGTAAAAACATGAAAGAATAAAGAGGAAAAAAGGCTTGTAAACTAAACCATCCAAGTAAATTGCTCTTCTACCTTTTACTGATGGTATGCGATGTACTAGGCAGAGTATAATTTGCTCTCTTTAAAAGTCATTCTAAATGAAACCCTGAGAGACTTTATCTTTCCTAGTAAACACTTATGATTATAGGCCACGATAAGAGACAAAATTGTTTATCAAAGGATAGTCCTTTTATGGAGAAAGAACAAATAAGAATCTTCCTCTCATTGAACTCAATCAAACAAAGTAGCTTAAATGTAGAGTTCCAACTGAAATAAAAGTTTAAAAGCTTGATTAGGAACATGAATTCAAACACAGACTCTGGCCGTTTTAAGCACACACTATTTCAAAGAAAAAAGAAACTTCTTACTCAAAAATTATCATGTAAAATAAAGGAAATCCTTTCCTATTCATTTCAAATCGTCTTTGGTCTAAATAATGTCATAAAATTGTATATTAACTCATCCACGCCAGATACTAAATATTTTTAAAGTATTTGGTCTTAGAATAATACAAAGTGATGTTTATAGTTAGAGATTTTATTTTCCTCATAATATGATAAAAATGAATTATTTTTGATAGTTATATGCCATGTTTTCTTTACTAATTTAGAGATTTCTTCATTTATCTTTAGATTTATGTTTCTATTTCTCAATCATTTAATTGTAATATATACTAGTTTATGTTTATTCTTGATGATATGGTCAACCATATTGTTCCTGGATCAAGGATTATTTATCCTTGGTCATATGGCAAAATATCTCTGACAAGAGACAGAGAATGGACATATGATTGTAATGAAAGGACTTTTATGAACAGATACAGAAATCCATGAATCAAAAAATGATTCATATGACAGCTATTGTGATCTTTGAGAATTATACCTCCCTTTTTATTTGAAAACTTATGTAAATAAAGTATTCTTAGAGAAAATATAGATTTACAGTACTTTATCCTGAACTTTGCACAAGTTTGCTCAAAAATGTTGAGCAACTAGCTGAGATGAAATTCCATTTGACATATTAAACTTCTCTAGGAATTTTCATTTTGATCTTTCCTTTGGGCAAATCAAGCAAGTCTGACCTTTGGCACATGTGAGTTTGAATCTTGTGTCATAACACATTATTTGAGAACAAACTGCAAAACCAGCAGAAGCATCTCTTCCAGTGAAGTCTATGTGAAATGACATAAAATGGTTAAAACTCAATTACCCATCAATAAACATTTCAGCTTTCCACCACCAACACTATAATTCACAAACTGGTTTTAAATAATTATTTGTTGTGTTGGCCTCTCAGGCATCTTCCCACTTTGGACCTTTAAGGCAGGCCACGCTCCCTACCTTTCCATCATAAAAATCAGCTTCAGATAGCAGGAACATTGAAGGCCATTGTTTGGGACCCCTCACCCACCACTCCATTTGATCTTAAGCTGCTTCAGCCCTCTGGTTCTGTTTTTTTGACTTGACGTTCAACAGGTATCCCTTGCCTTGTTTTCTCTTCCTCTTACAGATTTGGTGTGTTTTTCACTCTTCTGTCACTTGGATTTTAAAATGGGTGCTGTCTTAACCTGCTCCTTCAGCCCTAGCTTCTCATTGTTTTTGAGGAGGCTACGCTTCTTTACTTCTAAGCCCTGCAGAATAGCATCCCTTGTCTGGTTTTTGGAAAGGTCAATTTTCTTACAAGCTCCATCACCATGACCATCATCATCATAACTAATATGCTGTCTCATGCAATCCTCATAACAACCCTATGAGGCAGATAATATTATTTCCCTGTTTTGCCTTGGTCAGTTGCAACTACATTTGAATGGCTGGAAATTTCTTATCCTAAGGATCTTTCTGGACAAGATGCTTTTGCCAGTGCTTGGAGATTTTGATAACATTCTTGGATGTCTGCCTGTAAGTTTTGACTGCTTGCTATATAACAAATGTTCTAATAATAAAATCCACTTTGGTTAGTGCAAGCTAAATTGAGGGCTTAGAGTGGGTTTCTAAAAGCACTGTTTCTAAACTCTAAAACAATGTTGATCATCAGCTGCTACTTCTGCTTCTGTCAGTGTAAGGAACCTCAGTAAAACTATCTATCTTAGGCTTGGAGATAGTAAAATCAGCAACTTTTTACAAAAGGATGGCGGGCCCCTACTCCCACCCCCTCAGTATCATGGGTATCAATTTTGACAGTAACAAGTCAGGTTGGATTGCATAGTCCCAGAACAGGGCATGAATACATGTTATTTTTAGCTTTTAGAATACTATAATCATGTCTAGGGTCTGGGTGAATCACTGATCTTTCCTGAAGAGTTAAATTTACTGTGGAAAATTGGGGAAAAAATGGCAGAAGGGTGAAATATTTATTATAGTTAAGGAAACTTAAGAGCCACTACATATCCTTGTTTGTCCCAGGGGCTATTCCAATCCGGAACTGTTATTACCATGTCTAATAATTGTGATGAGTTAAAATACAATCAGAGTCATAGAAGTTGGCCTAAAAATGGTGCTATGCAAGCTATCCCAGGTCTTTTCCATAACTTCTATTTCTTTGCGAAGATTTTTAATCTTTATGTAAGAGGATTTATAATTGATTTTTTGATGCACTTGTATGAAAGCTGCTTTAAAATCCTTGTCAGATATTGTAACATCTAATTTATCTTGTTATTGGCATCAGTTGATTGTCTTTTCTCATTCAGATGGTGGTTTTCCTGGTTCTTAGTATGATAAGTGATTTTCTATTGTATCCTGGACATTTTGTTTATTATATTAGGAGACACTTAATTCTATTTATATCTTGTGTTTTAGCCAGCAGTTGCCTTGTTTAGGTTGTGCTTATCAGTTCTGGCCTACTTTTTTTTGTTGTTGGCTTTAGTTCCAGTGAAAGTTTGGTTTTCCGAGCCCTTGCCATGTTATTCTGGCTGAATGGTTCTTGATTTTTCTCATGCTATTGGGCTTAGTGCTCAATCCCTTTTGGTGCCATCTGTGGAAGTGGAAGGTACTTCCTTGGGCTATTGTCACTGGGCAATCTTCATTTTGCGCTGAAGAAAACACTGAGGAGCAGGGAAAAGTGAGTGTATGCCATCTTGTTCCAGGATTGGAATCCGGTCCAGGTCTTTAACCATCCCTCCAAGAGTTCTGGAAAGTCTTGACTGCCAAATGCACAAGGATATTGTCCAGAAAACATCCAGGTAGGGGAATATCCAAATGACAACTCTCAAAAGAGGATTATACCCTGGTGGAGAATAGAAGTCCATTCATTGATATTTGGAAGATAAGGGAAGTACTGAACAGATCAGTGGACATCTTCATGTACTCTAATTTCCTGATATACTTCTTAAAATCTGTGTTCCATGTCTCGCTCTTACCTCGGGCTTTCTGTAAGTCTCTAGCTTTGTGAAAACCCAGGCTCCATGGAGTTGGTCCAGGAAGCCTGCTATCAGGGAAGTGGGCAAAATCCCAAGTAGTAACTCCACTGAGGCCTTAGAAATCATGGCACAGATAACCTCTCTACTCTTCCTTCTTTTTGAAGAAAATGTTTACCCTATAGGGGAAGTGGAGGGTGTTTGTTCATTATTTGCAAAGCGTTTTTCACCAAGATTACCTATCCACACCCCACTCAAAAACTACTTGGTGTTCCAGATGCTTGTTTAAAGATTCTTCTATTCCACAATTATATCTCAGCCTGGTGTTTCTTCATGTCCTGACCCTACTCTAGCACTTGGCTCAATCATGCTATTTCTATTTTAGCTTTCTCCACATGTCCTGGCATCTCTCATTTTAGTGGATGTGACTCCTCCTCTAGCTCCAGGAATCTCAACACAATGCTATGACAGCTTTTGCCAGGCAAGGTCCAAGTTGCAGATATAAGGTCACAGCTCCCAGCACTAGCTCTGGTTTCTTTTGCAGCACGTCACATGCTGCTGCTACCTAGGATCTTATAGAAGTGCAGTTTGATGTCCTGTTCAAAGTAAGACTCCTCTTATATTTTTGTCCCTGTCAAATTCACCCTGTCCTTCATTCCTACTGATGTGGCGTCTCAAAGACTTGGGTCCACAGCCTTGTGAGTGCCCTGACAAAGAAAGAGTGGGTGAAATGAACTCCTTTCTCACAGTTCTTGGTTGATAGGCCTGTTGCAGAACTTCCATAGTAATTGGCTAAGAAGTAGATTTTATAGCAGATGTTTGTTGGTTCCATCAGCAGTTATGGGGATAATCAGCAAAAAAAATCACACCTTAATTTTTCCAACAGCTAGTCCTAGATATTGGGAAGATTTCATTGTTGTTTTTCTTTGTTGAATATAAAAATCCTTTTATATACACACACCAGACTTACAACATTTTGACTCTTTGCTTGTTTATTCAATAAGGAATTTTGGGCACAGTTTTCTTCTAAAAGACATTGTAAGGCACAGATATGCAATGTTTATTTACTATATCACTAACATTTTCTAGTGATACATTTAATTTAGACATATTTTTCTCCAACAATTATTATAACGTTTACGAAATGGGAGATTTCAACAAAAAGTTATGAACAATGTACTGTATACCAGGCAGACTGCATATGTGACAGTGGTCCCATACAATTATAACGGAGCTGAAAAATTCCTGTCACCTAGTGATGTCATAGCCGTTGTGAAGTTGTAGCTGTCATGACATCGTGGCCATTGTAGCCAGCATAACGTCATAGTGCAACACATTACTCACGTGTTTGTGGTGACACGGGTGTAAACAAATCTACTACATTATCAGTCCTATAAAAATCCAACACATACAATTCTGTACATCACATAATACTTGATAATAATAATAAATGACTATTTTACTGGTTTATGTAAAAAATAAAAAGAAACTATCCACCTATGGCTGGTTTTTCTTATGGATAATTGAATGCATCGATATTTTTATGTTGCTTGATAAAGATGAATGTCACAAAAAGGTCCACAGACAGGAGCTCCAAGAGTGAAGGTGCACAGGACCCATTTATTGTAGCCAATCTCTCCCTTCCCTGTGTTCTGTCCTTCCCTGAGAAGCAGGCAGGCTGGCAGCATGTTTTCACTCTGGCTCTGAGGTTGACAAGATTTCACAGGCTATTTCTTTCACTGCAGAAGCACACTAGTCTGGATTTGATGAAGAAAATATAATTTCTGTTGGCATCTTAGCTATGTTATCTAAAACACCCTGCAT